>CM062818.1:760869613-761469613 GCA_031772625.1 Pinus tabuliformis
CAATGATCTTCTTTTCCTTGTTGGGTTTCGAATCAAAATTAAAGCACATATTTGTCTCTGAGTCAACCACCAAACTAGGTTTTATGGAACTCACACCACTTATCGATGCCCTTCTTCACCTTCCCTTTATTCTTGTCTTGTGGCTTCGAGGAGTTTTCCTAGGGGGTCGCAATCTAGCTCTGCCCTTTTCTTTGTGGCTTGGGGTGCCTTTTCTTTGATTTAGGTTTTCATATCTAAAGTCTCACTTCTTTTCCATGAATTTCTGCTCAAACTTGGCAGCATATCGGTATGCTGCACCAAGTGAAAATATTTCCAAGAACCCCATTTCCTCCTTAATGCATTTGTGCAAACAAATGTGGTACTTGAGCAACATATGTTTCTTATAATATTTGATATGTAACTTTGTGTGTAGGGTATAGAAAATATTCGTCATTTCATGCACATCTTAATCCCTATAACGTCGCAGTGTAGTCTATTGTATGTACTTGTCATCACAACTCCCAACAGGGTAATATTGTTCCTTGACAGCATCTCATAAAGAGTTCCAAGAGGGTATGGCTGAAAAAAGAGATGGTTCCTCAGCCTATTTCTCACATTAAATTTCCCGCCAGTCCTTGACATGGGGTGTGGATTTAAGCAGTGCAAAAGTAATCTTCTCCCTATCGAAGAAATTATGGATTGAAAAATAACCTTCCAATAGATTTATCCATTTATCTACAACATCAACATCTATTTGACCTTTGAATATAGGAATATCGAATTTAACTTGTACCTTGAAGGGGGTGGCACCTCCGAAGTGACTGTAGGATGAAGATGTGTCACCACTTGGCATCTGCTGAAGGATCTGGGCAAATGTGTCCATCATTTTGTTCCTTTGTCGCTAGAGGGATTCTTCGAGCAAATTTTTGATAGGATCTCCTACTCCCTCATCTTTCATTTCTTCTGCCACGGGAGGTTGTTGATTTCAGAAAGGCCAATCTTGCAAGGGCTCAACCAATTCAAGTCCCAACTCCTTATACCCTGACCTCATTAGGAAAATACACAAAAAAACAGAGAAAGAGAAAACTTCTCTGATACCATTAATCTAAACTTATGTAGGAACAACAGAATATAGATATAAACATAAACACAAAGATGCACATAAATAAATCTTCATTTCATTAATATCAAATAAATGAAAGATGCTTACATACAGAATGGAAATAAACTAGATCAAGTGATGGTATTTATCTCTGAGAAGAGACAAGGTGGTTGCATGCCTCTAAACCATGTTACAATGAGGCGCAAGGGCCTTTTTTATTATTGAACAGCAAAGGGAAACCCAAAACAACAAAAACCCTAACCCTAGTAGATGGAATGTCAAGATTTTATGGGCATCATTGGGGTTAGTTGGAAAATCAACTTCTCGACGTCGTAACTTGCTCATATGATATTTTTTTGGCATGTTTGATACCTTGTCAAAAATTTCTCTCCAAGTGCTACCTCAAAATAATGTCGTTTAGGGGGTCAAAACAGCTTTGGAAGTTCTAGACACAAAAAATCTTAAAAATAATAAATTGTGTTATAAACAATGAAACTAATGAAACCAAATGGAAGTTTAGGTGGAATAGGCAGGTGGCCCCCAATATCCACCTGGATTAAATGGTCTTAGAACTAAAACAAGAATAATTCCTCAAGTTGGAGATCTAAATCTTCATGAAATTTTGTAAAGGTATACTGGAAATGCATAAAGAAGGCAACTGCGAGAAGATTGTAGATCTAAAACTCTCGAGAAATGAAAAGGATATGATGATGCTCCATCTGCAAAGGCAAAAAACACCTCATATGAAGGTGGGGGTGTGTGTTTTGCTTCTTCGAGTGCATGCGTTGATCATGAGGCATGGTTAATTGACTCATGTGCATCCTTTCATATGACACTTCATAGAGTGTGGTTTTGTGAATATGAAAAGTATGGTGTTGGTTATGTCTTCCTAGGTGATGGCAGGGACACTAGAATCATAGGACGATGAAAAATCACGATGAATCTCATAAGTGGAAGGATTAGAACACTTCTTGGTGTTCAGCACATTCTTGGATTGGCCAGAAATCTGATTTTTGTAAGAAAGATGGACGATATAGGTGTAAAGGCAATGTTCAAGAAAGATACATGTAAGATGGTTCGATGAGAACTGGTGTTGATGAGGGGAGTCTGGATCGAAACTCTGTACAAGATTCTAGGCAGTATTGTTATTGATGGGTGCAACATTTTGTTTTTCCTGAAAGTGGAGTAGAAAATCTTGTAGTCTCTAGTGAAAATACTATGTTGTGGCATCAAATACTAGGACATATTGGAGAGAAGGGCCTTCAAATACTACATGGTAATGGTACGGTAAAAGGTATGTCTAATTTCTCTCTAGATTTTGATTTCTATGAATAGTGTGTATATGTGAAGCATAATCGGGTGAGTTTTTCATTTGGTGCTAAGAGGGCAGAAAGAATATTAGAGCTTATGCATAGTGATGTGTTTGGATCAATGTCGGTTCCATCAATAGGAAAATATATGTACTAAATCTCATTTATAGATGAATTCCCGAGGATTAGATGGATATATTTCCTCAGGAAGAAATCTGAATTCTTTGATAGGTTCAAAGTATTTAAAGCTATGATGGAAAATCAATCAAAGGAGTTGAGGACATATAATGGTGGAGAATTTTTCAAGAAGGAATTTGAAGAGTTATGTAAGAAGTGTGGTATAGCAAAATATAAGACTACTCCATACACACCTTAGCAAAATGGAGTTGCAGAAAGGATGAGCAGGATGTTGATGGAAAAGGCAAGAAGCATGCTAAGTGGCATTGGATTAGGGTAGGAATTATAGGCAAAGCCAATGGATACTACATATTACATGTTTAATAGATCACCTTCATCAACTTTAGAGGGTAAAACTCCATATGAGGTATGGAATAGTAAGAAACCATGTCTCTCACATCTCAAGGTATTTGGTTTTGATGCATATGTACATGTTCCAAAGGAGAAAAGAACTAATTTGGATAGTAAATTTGAAAGGTGCATCTTTATTGGGTATAAACATGGTTTAAAAGGTTACAATTTTTGGAACCCAAAAACAAATAAGGAAGTGTACAGTTGATATATGGTATTTAGAGAAGCAAAGGATTTCATGAAACAGGAAATCCTACCAAGGGAAAAGGAACCAGAGAAGATAGACTTTGAACTGAAGGATGACGAATTAGAATCTATAGACGAACAGGAATCAGAAGAAGAAGAACCACACACTCAAGTTTTTAGGAGATTGGTTTGGGAAATAAGGCAACCAGAGAAGTATGTTCCATACTATTTATGTTCAAATATTGCTTTATCTATTACTAATAATGTTTCTATAACTATAAGGGAGGTAATGGATTCAGAGAATGGAAAACTTTGGAAGAAAGCCATGGTTGAAGAAATGGCAGCTTTAGAAAACAAATGAGGCTCAAGATCTGGTAGAGTTATCGAATGGAAGAAAATCCATTGGTAGAAAATGGGTATTTAAGAAGAAGATGAATGCAGAAAGAAAAGTGGAGAAATAAGGAGCTCGACTAGTAGCAAAAGGTTAATCCTAGTTGTTGGGAATTAATTTTGGTGATATTTTTTCTCCTGTTGCCAAGTTAGCTTATATTAGATTACTTTTATATGTTGTGTTTCTTTTTATTTTGAGGTAGAAAATATGGATGTGAAGACAACATTCCTACGTGGGGATCTGGAAGAAGAGATCTACAAGAAGAAGTTGGAAGGCTTTACAATGAAGGGTAAGAAAGAACTTGCGTGAAGGTTTAAAAAGTTGATGTATGGGTTAAAGCACTCACCAAGGATGTGGTATCAAAAATTTGATACATATATGAAGGGCTTTGGCTTCACAAGGAGCAAATTGAATCACTGTGCGTACTTTAAATTAATTGGTGATCGTGTTATTTATTTGGTCTTGTATGTGGATGATATGTTGTTGATTGAAAATGATAGATAAATTATCAAGATGTGAAGACCCAATTGTACTCTAAATTCAACATGAAGGATCTTGCTGCTACAAACTTCATTTTGGACATGGAAATTAAATAAGATTGGGTAAAGAGGAAGATCTGGTTAAACCAGAGGAATTATGTGGAGACAATATTGTAGAGGTTCAATATGCAAGATAGTAAACTAGTGAAGATTCCTATTCTTGTAGGTGTAAAGTTATATTTTGAACAGTGTCCCAAGACATGGGAAGAGGAAGAGGACATTTCTCATGTTCCGTATGCAAGTGTAGTTGTAGTTTGATGTGTGAAATGGTATGTACGAGACCAGATATTGCACATGTAGTGGCTGTATTGAGGAAGTTTATGTCAAAACAAGGGACAAAGAACTGGACAAAAATAAAGTGGGTTTTTAGGTATCTATGTGGAACTAGTGATTCTGGTTTGTGCTACCAAGGAATACTATGATTAGACAAAGTCTTGGACATACATGACTTTGTTGATGTAGACTTGGCTGGAGATATGGATTAGAGAATATCTATAAGTGGGTATGTAATTAACCTATTTGGATGAGCAAGAGATAGTTTGTAGTGGAAATTTCAGCTACAGAGGTTAAATACATGGCAGCCACTCAAGAAAGCAAGGAAGCATATTGATTACAAAGAATATGTTCAGTTATGGGGTTGGTACAACAAGTTATAAGGATATATTGTGATATCCAAAGTGCAATTTTCTTGGCAAAGAACCCTACTTATCATTCAAAGAAAAAGCATATATGCTCAGTATCACTTTGTGAGGGATATGGTTGATTACAATAATCCGTTGTTGGTAAAGGTGGAGATTCTAAAGAATGATGCAAATGCACTGACAAATTTTGTGAGCACTACGAAGTTTGGTTGGTGTATAGAAACAATGGGTGCTGCAGGCCTGGATCGATGATTGCATACCCTTGTGGCCCTTTGTGTGCAAATAAAACAACAAGTGGGAGAATGTTGGGTATGTGTTATATTCTTTGCATGACTAGCCCTAGGAGTTGTTACATTGTGTTAAGTGTAGCGGGGGGGCAATAGTCTCCCTACATGAGGTTCAAGGAAGTGTCCCATAAAAAAAAAATGTGCAGACCCAAGGATGGTGGGTGGACCCCATAATTTTTTTTAGGCGAACCCAAAGATGGTGGGTGGATCCACCAATGGTTTTGCACATGGTTTTGGGCATGATTATTTTTCCCATAGTATTTTGTATATACGATTAAGGGAACTATAGTTGTGTTCTAATCTAGGGTTAATGGATTGGGGGTTTATGAATTATTTTGCATGTATATAATGTATTGTAACATTGAAAGGAATATAATGAAAAATCAATCTGGTTTTCTTGGTTCTGGGTTCCATGAGAAAAATCTTTGTGTATATTTTTTATTGTCACCATTATATATTTTTCTACTTTTTAAGAGTTTGTTTACAGGTAACTTTTGTATAGGGTTAAAACCTTCACAAATCACTTTTGCATCAATGCCTTCAAATCACTTTTACATCGACACCTTTGAACTAATTTGGCATCAACACCCAAAATTACTTTACATCAATGACTAAAATAGCATTTGTATTAATGCCTCCAAATCATTCACATCAACAAATTCGTTTAACTTTCTACGCCCAAAACTATCTTCACATTGATGCACAAAATTCACCTTATTTCACCAATAGAAGCCTATTTAACTTGGAAATTTTTAACCTAATACAAGATGGATCTAGGATGTTATTTTTAGAAATAATGGTGATATGGGCCACTATGAAAGTTCTCAGGCTTGGCCTCCTTGGTTGAATTCAACTAAAATTGTTGGATTAACACCACTATTCATCCCCAATATGAATCTTAATGCAAATTCAACTTGAATTTGCTTAGAAATTTGAGGATTTCCCTAATTATCCTCAATTTCTTCCAATTTCCTATGGTTGATTTTGCAGCTCCATTAATTTGGCCAAATTTAAAACTATAATCATCAAATTGACACAAGGAATCATAATTTTGATGATTCTACAAAACTATAACTTATAGCTTTTTGAAAATTTTGAGGATTTTTCCAATTTTCCCCAAAATTTCACACAAGGAATTTTGTTAAATAATTGTCTAGACAAACTAAAAAATTCTTGTATGCTCTATCTATGTCCCATGCAAGTTCAATGTTGAAGCCTTCACTTTAATACCACAATGTAGTGTACCTGATCATATCTATGCACTCTATGATGGTGGGGCATCAGAAACTTTCTTAAATTTGTCACAATTTTACCTTAAACCATAACTTTGATACCATACCATGTGTGTGTATGTATATATATATATATATATATATATATATATATATATATATATATATATATATATATATAATTGTTTGTCCTCTTTGCAAGGAGCATGGTGAGCTAGGCCATTTGGTAGAATAGAAGGTGTTGTAATCAAATGGTTGCACATTGTGTAAAATGGTTGAAACAATGGCACTATATTATCCAAAGCTTAAAGAAGACCATAATGCACAACATGAATGCCTTTTTCTTTTTCATTTTTTTAAGGACGACAAAATTTATAATAAGTCAATTTTCAATTGTAAATGAGGACAACAATTACTTATTATTTATAAAAACAGACATTAGAAGTTGCTATCAATAAATATGCATTGGTTCATCATTTTTATACAAAGAAACCACTCTATTTGAAGTGACTTATTTGTAGTTTGTAAGGAAGTAAAATTTTCAATCCATACTTATGCTAGATTCCTATGGGTCTCAGATCATTAACTTATTTAACTTTCACTTTTCATTTTTCCTTAATACCTCTGTGTTTTTAAATAAAAAATAATTTTAATTGAAACAAAATTTATAAGAAACCAATTTTTTTAATAATAATTACCGAAACTAATTCCAATAAAATTATAAACCTTTTAATAAAATCATAACTTTTTATTAATTTCAATCCTAATTAATTAATTTTATATATATATAAACAAAAATTAAAACTTTATATTAATAGAAAAATTTTATATTAATAGAAAGTGATATATATATATATATATAAACGAAAATTAGAATTTTATATTAATAGAAAGTGAATATGTGTAAACCAACTATTCCTGATCTTGTGAGCATTGCCTATACATGAACGTCATAAAACCCACTAACATTCTCCATTTATGATATGCAACTTATTTTGTTTGTCGATTTCTAACCTTGTGAATATTATATACGAAGGTCACCAAACCCACTAACGTTATCCATATAATAATTTGAAACTTTTATGTTTGTCCATTTGGGAGCTATGCCTTCTTACCACGACACAATGAAGACACGAGGATTTGGCAAATAAGAAAACAAAAAACGGAAGAGGGGTAGAATTGGGTAGCTAGCATAATCATTATGTGTAGTAAATGTCGTTAATATATAGATAGATAGGTATACTCATATTAAATGTGTTAATATATATAATTGTTGATTTCTCTTTGACATTATGATATTGATCCTTCTAAAATATTGAATAAACAATTATTAATGATAAGGATATTATTGATGACTTAGTTGGTTCGGGACATAAGGTATTTTAATTTAACATTGAAACTTTAATATATATCTATATATATATATATCTATCTATATATATATTATCATTTAAATTTAAAATTTTATATATATATATATATATAATTATTATTATTTAAATTTAAAATTTTATATATATAATTATATGTATTATTATTTATATTAAATTTAAATATATATAATTAAAAAACATTTTTCTAATATTATATTAATTTAAATTAAATATTAATTTCGTAATTTTTTCTAATTATATTAAGCTAAAAAATAGTCTCTCATCCTCACTACATGTCACCACAACACCACATTTCACTGTGTGTTTTCTTGTCAGTGTTGGTTGCATATGCATTCAGGGTAATGCATTTATGTTTTAAAAAAATTAAAATGCACTAAAAGTTAAATTACTGCATTAACAAATCCAATTTTATTTGAAACTAAGTTTATCAAAACATGAACATTGGGTAGGATGAACTATAGAGATATAATCAATATCTTCAAAATTAAAAAAACAAATTAAATTGGTGAACTATAGAGATATAATCAATATATTCAAAATAAAAATAAAAAACAAATAAAATTTAATTTAATACAAAATAAACCTTTATAGGTATTAAAATATAAATTTTGAAACTACCGCGTATTAATTATATCACAATTAATTATAGGTGTGTGGACGAACCAATCAAATCCTTAATCGCTAGGAAACATGGCAGCAGGATAAAACCAACAATATCACAATGACATTCCAATAAGTTTATTAATTCATTTTCTGTTCCAAATTTTATTGTGTATATTGATTTGTTGTGGTGGATGTTTGAGAAGCAGATTCCCCACCCTAGTTTTGGCGGTACCAGAGTCTTGTTTTGCTAAAACCATAAGATTTTAGTATATTGACTCGCAAGTAGTTGGATGTACTCTTAGTGTTATAGTAACAGCTACAAAAACCTGAATCTATCATTAATTAAGACTAACCATTAAGAAAACTTCAACCACACAACTCAATGAACAGAAATTCATGCACGGTACGCTTTCAACTATTTCTGGAGCTTTATTTTATACCTCCTTGTCATTGACTTTACTCTGGGATTATCCTTATCCTTAATTTAGAGATAAATGGTTGAACACTGCAATAAAATGTTCTAAAACCAAATAGAAAGATTTTTGTATTTAGTTTTCATGGTCTTGTGCGTCTGTGAGGTCTCGCTCGCAGCTAACGCTCCCACTGCCTTCCGAGGAAATCAAATGGGTTAAGCATAAAATAAAATTAAATTCAATTCAATTCAATTCAATTCAGAAAATTAGTATCGCCACAGCCGGCTCCGCGGGAAATCTCACTCGAACTAGGTTTTGGTGTTTTTCACAGTTCCTTCTTCACAGTCGCACGGTGTAATGAAACGGTCCATCGCCCAGACATAACGCACACGATTAATTAATCGGGTGAGTGAAATCACCGCGGTAGAAGGGTTTACCGAACGAACAATATTCTGCTGAGATCATATCCTCTGTTCATTTGAAGTAAAATTAATATCAAATATGCATTTATTATGGGAAAAATTAAATATCACATTTTGAAGTAAAATTAAAGGTTTTTTTTTAATATATAAAATTCAATGATTATATATATATATATATATTATGTGGTTTACATGTTCTGGAGATTAGTGATTGCTTCGTCCATGGAATATTTGTACTTGGCAAATTGAGTTTCTCTCTGGTCAACCATGGAATATTTGTACTAGGCAAATTCATTTGAAGGGATCACTATCACTTCTTGTGTGGTCAACCATGGAATATTTGTACCATGCAAATTCAGTTGAAGGGGTCACTTCTTATGATTCACTTCTTGTCTGGTCAACCATGGGCAAATTGAGTTCCTGTCTAGTCAACCATGGAATATTTGTACCAGGGAAATTCAGTTGAAGGGATCACTATCACTTCCTGTCTGGTCAACCATGGGCAAATTGAGTTCCTGTGTGGTCAACCATGGAATATTTGTACCAGGCAAATTTAGTTGAAGGGATCACTATCACTTCCTGTCTGGTCAACCATGGAATATTTGTACCATGCAAATTCAGTTGAAGGGATCAGTCCTTGTGATTCACTACCTATCTCGTCAACCACTGCTTCCTGTTTGGTCAACCATGGAATGTTTGTACCAAGAAAATTCAATTGTAGGGATCACTTCTTGTCATTCACTTCCTGGTCAACCATGGAATATTTGTACCAGGCCAATTCAGTTGAAGGGATCACTTCTTGTCATGGTCAACCACCATGGAATATTTGTACCAGGACAATTCAATTGAAGGGATCACTTCCTCTCATTGTCAACCACAACCACTGAGCCTAGCCTCAAGAGTGTCGAGAGAATTGAACTGGTAACATCTCAATAGAAAAGGTGTTATTAATGAAGGAGACTTAACCAAATGAGCTAACCCTCAGAGTTAAATTAGTTACATCTCATTAAAACTATCTAGCCACAAAATCAACTAAAAGAAAGTTTCCTATGGTAGAAATTATGTTAATTGAAAAGAATAAGTCTCAAGAGATTTTTTTCTTAAGGTAAATGCATACAATTTTTAGACAATAATTAAGGAACAAAAGGGTGTCGAAGAACCTCAATTGTTAATGTCATGCATCTACATATAGCAATTATTTTGTTTCCTCTATTCTCAAATCCAAAAACTCAAAAATAATATATAGGATTTGTTAAATCCAAAACCTGGAGAGATTCATCTTGATTTATGAACTCAAACCTAGCTTGAGAAGGCATGCTCATATGAAACAAGGGAAAACATGCCACCCACCTCTCTAGACCTCAACCTATACTAATATACATGGATGTAATATATAAGGCTAATTCACCAGTCCAATACAATACATGAATATCAAGGGAGAACATGAAAAGACATTAATTAGATGCATATGCATAATAGTATGTGATTTCTATGTTTAAAACCTTAAGTTATACCAAATCATGGAAATCAAGACACTTCTCATTCTTTCTTCGCTTCAATTTAATTAACGAATATCAATTAGTTAGTCCAACACCAAACATGAGACCGCATGAACTACAAAGAATCATGCCACCTTCAAGCCAATGATGGACCCAAAGAAAACCATAAAACATGTGCTAGAACAATCCAACACATGAAATCACATCTAATACCATGTACAACTTCAAGGATTGGGAAGCCAAGATTGAGGCTCACATAATCACATATCCTTGCTTGTAAGCAAAGAACGCATTTGAACTATAGAAATTTAAGTGAAGCTAATGACTAAGAAACCTAACAAAGGTGTTATCAATCTTAGCTCAAGCAAGATAAGCTCAATTACCTAGTCTTTGAGAACAAAACAAGTAGGAAGAGCTAAATTTATCAATACAAACTATGAGAAAAATGAATGTTGTGAACATATGCACAATCTATTAACAAAAACCAACTTCATTGGTTAACATGCACAAATTCAAGGATGGGAAATGTGACATCATGAAGTATTCACTTAATAAACATATGACATAGCACATATATTTATGGCATATGATAATTTCACTAGTTATTGATAAATAACTCCCAAAATAACCCGAGGTCAATACATATTTCCAACAAAATTTGTAATAAAAATATAAAATTATATGTTTACTAGATATCCCCTAGTTTTACCAAATAACTCTTTTCATTTCACCCAATACCTATAAAGCAACCACATTATACATTCCTTTACCACATCCTCCCACCCTACCTTTGCCTCTTCCGCACCCAACCCTACCACCTAAAATATATTCACTCTATTTTCCACAATTGTGAAAACCTCTTTACGAAGAAACATGATAAGATAATCAACAAAGAAAATCTTTTATGAGCGACATCCAAAACCAAATTTAATCTCTGAACACAAATTCAAAATTTGCAAAAATAAATTGAGTGACAGATAGAACAGTAAATGTATATATGAGAAAAACAAACTCATGTACAACTTCAATGGTAAAAACAAAAACCAAATCTAAAACTACTCTCCACGTACAAAACCAAATTTTCGCATTATAAAACAAATATATTATAATAAATTCAAGAAACACAACATTACTATTCTAAATATCATCCGGTGGACAACTTCGAACAATTTGAATGACGATCAAGACTAAATATAATCTCTAAGCACAAAACTTATGAACAAAAAGTCATTCCATAAAAGCCAGAACAGTGAAACCATGTATGACTTCAATGATTAGAAAACTTATTAGGAAAACTAGGATACCAAAATCAAAGTCTCCCAATGTTGAGAAATTTAAGGGACATAACATGATACGTAAGACAACGTCATTCATTACCATGCATTGGTCTACCAAAATCAAAGTCTCCCAATGTTAAGAAATTTAAGGGACATAACATGATACGTAAGACAACGTCATTCATTACCATGCATTGGTCTAGTTCCTCTATTAGGAAAACAAATACATGCTATGAGAAATTCGAGGGACAACTCATCACATGTCCTTGTTTGTAGGCAAAAGGTAAATGAGGCAATAGGATTAAGGTAAAGGTAAATGAGGCGGCCAGCATTATATAGGAAAAAAACAAAAAAAACATTAAACCCCCAAAAATATTAAACTCCCCCAAATCTCTTAAGGGTTGGTTTTTAATTTCCAAACCTTTGGCAAGTAAAAGGGGATATGGTCAAATCAAAGCAGTGGAAAGAACAATTTAATAAATAATAAAAGTAACATTATGAAAAATAGGTATTTTCTTTATCATGATGTAACTGTGAGATATTTTTGGTTTTGGCATCTTGTACATTGAATCTTTATTTGTTTGTCTAAAAATAGTAGAGTATAAGTTTTTCACACGAGTTAAAAATTAAATCAGGGTGAGTTAGAGTTAATTTATTAATTTTAATGTTATATTTTTGAAAGAATTGTGGTTAGAATTTATTGACTAAGAAAATCAAAAATTTGAAAGTTTAGCTTGCTCACTTTCTATTTTGAGCAACATGTCCACTGTCTTTACCATCCTCATTCCCGTCCAAAAACGAGGCTAGATAATCCTACTTCCATCACTTCTAATAAGTGATTATAGTAACCATTATGTTTTTAGTTTTTTTTGTTTTTTTTAAATATATAAATTATTTAGCTTTTTATTTGTAACATGATAATAACTTTGATCAACAAACCTAATTGAGATAAGAGCACATATATTTTGATGTCTTTATATTTTTCTTCTGAAAAATGAAAAAACTTTGACTTACCAAAAAAAACTAGTCACAGTGAAAAAGCTTTTTATGTAGTTCACCTGAGGCAGATTACCTTAGTGAGAACTCTAGTTTCCGATTCAAGTGTCAGTGGATCAAAAACAAATCAAATATATCTTAGCAAAAAAACACCACCTTATCTATTTATAATTTAAACGGATTTTTCATTTTAGTGTGTTCAAATGCGATAATGGAATTAAAATGAGTGAACAAAAGCTCATCGCCTAAAGATAAAAAGCTTGGAGATGAGATCCCCTCACACAAATTTCGTGAGTTGCTGATGTGTGGTTAGTATGCAACCAGTTAAAGGCTTATCAAACAAAATGCCCTTTTACACTTCCATGATAACCCAGAAAATGATATCGATAATTTATTCATGAATATCAGCCATGGCGGTGTGCCCTAAATGCGAAGTGTCAGGTAGACCGTTGATCGATTGGTCGGTTGGTCGGTCTTCCGCGGTGAAGACAGGTGTCCGGCCGGCAGACCTTCAAATAAATACGTCTTAAAACAAACGATCAGCACGCACTTCAGCCAATCGAATTAAATGAGGATGAAGACCAGATCTCTGCAAGTCCGCTTCCATCGCTCTCGGATCGAATCGGCCCCGTGATCGGCACATAACGAAGTAATATTTCATGTGATTGCTTTTATCAACAATTTCGATAAGGCCAAATGCAGTCTCCTACGCCTATTTCCAAGAAAAATGAAGTCTCTCCGTCTTTTACCCTGTAATAAATCATATTCGCTAAAGGACAATTCCTTTCAGCTGGCGGCATGCAGATGATCAAAATTGTCACTGTTGGAGTTTGTAGAGACTAAGGCAACCATATTTAGCGCACTTTAAAGAGTAAATTATTTTGCTTCTTTGCTTCTGTCCAGTCCACACAGACTCATATTTAGCGCACTTAGCAAATCATTTTGCCTCTGTCCAGTCCACACAGACTCGGCTTTAAAGAATTTTTTGCATACATCACTGACAGCTATGGATTGCCGGTTGAAATTAGGGCGAAACTTTGTTTCTTGGTTGCAGTAGGGTTTCTGGCCGAAAATTGAGGTTTTGGGAGAAATTTCGCAGATTCGAGTTAAACAAAAAGGAAATTGCTTTAAAGTTTGATATAATGCCGGAATTAAAGAAGATCTGTGCACTCAATTGAGTGCTTCTCTGCAACTCATTTGTCACTTCTCCTTCAAATTTGTAAATGCATGTCCAGAAGATCATCTTGTCTCGAAGAAACGCTCAGGCAATCAGTAACAAGTTTGTTAAAGCAAAAATAAATGGACATTCCTCTGTGTATACAATCTACTTAAGCAGGTGTTATATTTTTAAATTTATATAAATAAAGGGGCAGCTGAGCTGGTGCTGTGAAATATTAGAAGTTTTTCGTCCTTGGAATCGAGGAAATAGCCTTCAAACGAAGAGAAATTGGAGAAAATCCAAACGTGAAAGACAAAGGAGGGGAAATTTGACGTCTGAAAATCAGCAACGCACGGGCTACAAAAATGTACACCAGAAAGAAGCTCGATTCATCCGGTGGAAGTTCGGGCCGCACTTTCGATCTCAGGGCCATTGCAGCAGGTTCAAATGGAGCACTGGTCAGTACACTAAAATTATATATAAAGTGCTGCTTTGTTTAGTTTGAGAAGGATTTTGCACGTTATGTTGACGATATGTCACTTTCTGATTGCTTGAATTTATGCACGTAACAACGCATATTAGAGCTTCATTGCTGGTGTGTGTCCGATTGTTTTATGTCTTGCTCTGGTTTGGTTTTGTTTGCATGTTTTCTTATTATGTAAGATTGTCCAGCTAAATTTGTTTTCGTAATTACCACCAAAGCAATTTTAACTTCTTGTTATGGAATAATTTTAGACACAGAAATAAATGTTGTTGGATTTGAATATGAAACTTATGTGTGCCCAATTGTTTTATTTCTTGCTCTTGTTTGTATCGTTTGAATGCTCTAGTCGGAATTTTCATTTAAATTTGTTTTGGCAATTACCACCAAAAGCAACTTCAACTTCTTGTCATGGAATAATTTTAGCCCAACATTTTTAAATTTGTTTTGGCAATTACCTCCAAAAGCAGCTTCAACTTCTTGTCCTGGAATAATTTTAGACCAAAAGAAATGTTGTTGTTGGAATTGAATATGAAACATACATGTTTGTCCACCGGTCGTTGGAGTGGGAACCTAATAAGTTCCAAAATGATTTTACCAATCCACTTACAAGGCATCCTCATCCTCATAGAGTTATTTTTGAGAAATTTATAACCTTAGCCCCATAGGGCGTTCTCATGCAAGATTAACGTGCAGAGAAGTGTTTTCAGGCAAGCAGGCAAAGATCTCTTGCATAGATTTTGTAGGATTACTATTTTTAATTTTTAAATTTGAATATTTTAGGTAAGATATATTTATTTACATATCCACAACTTTTTATTAAAAAATATTGAATTAAAGTGTGAATTTCAAAAAGTATAGTAAAAAATTTACATGTTTTGATTTCAACAAAGATAAGGATAAAAGTTCTAAGTTTTAACCATTTTGCAAACTCAAATGAGTTTACTTTTAAAATTTGACAATGTTGTATAGGAAACATTCTAGTACCTACCCAGTATTTTTCATCAAAAAATATTATTTCAAAGGGATACTACCAAAGTAGGTGATTATAGTAGAAATTCCACATGTTTTGATTTCCACACATAAAAGCGTAAGTTCCGATTTTTTTCAAACTCAAATGTTTGAGATTAGCTTTTAAAATTTGACAATGTTGTATAGGAAAGATTCTATGTTGCATTGGTTTTTGGGATGGGGAGTTATAGTGCAGGGACATGCCCTCGAGACTATTAAGGGCACCCCAAAATTCTTCGTGGACAATAGGTTGGGGACGTCAATTATAATTATACATAAGTAGAACAAGTTATACCATATAGTATTATATACAACCTCTACACTTGTCAATTCTAAAAAAATTTGAGCAATTTAAAAAGGGTTGAGTGAAACTCTATTATTAGTTGCTAGACATGAGAAAAATGCAATTTGGCTTCAAGAATTTAAGTGAAACTATTTTCAATTTCAAGTAAGATCCACAAAGGGTCTATGAGATAGACCAAAATCTCTATAGCAACTTTTGATTCTCATATTTCTTGTTAATGATGATTATGTTAAAATGTAAAAGGTGTTCCCTTTTCAATGGGTTTTGAAAACTTTTACTATTGTGTTGAAAATGAATTTAAGTACTTTGGTTTTGTAAAGAGATTATATTCATATTTTAGATGAAAAATGTGTTTGAATAGGAATTTATTCAATCATTTAGCACCATATCCAAGTCACTACCATGTGATTATTTTCACAATGGCTGTGGTTGGGATGGTGGAAGAACTAGAATTGAATGACTCTTGGAAACCCATGTACAATATGTAAAAGTTAAGCTGACTCAAAAAATGAGAAGAAAAAGAGCAATGACCATAACAGTTGGTCCTTTGAAATGTTATATTTCATATTTTCTTGACATGGAGGCTTTTCTTCTTTTAATTTTTAAGCCAAAAATACAATATTTAAATCACTAGAAACCCAAATTGAAACCCATCATACAAATCCCAAGTTTTGATCTGCAACTTGTATAACAAATTTAGAATCAATGCAATCCAAATATAGTGGATAAAAGAAATAGTCATATTGTCCAATCAGCATTGTCTATGATTGTCAAAATTGAAGATATATACTCAGATTATCCTTGAAATTTTCCCAAAGAACATAATGAAATATGCACATGACATCCCTAAAATATGTCTGGAACATCCTGAAATTTTCTCAAAATGTATTGGGGACGGTGAGCAAGTCCTTAAGTCCTCAATGAAGTCCCCATTCGTTTGAGGATGGTTCCTAAGGGTCTACAATTCCCCAAAGCACAGGGATGCACGGTAGGTAGTTTTTTTGGGGGCAGTTCCTCGTGCAACATAGGAAATATTCCTTTACCTATTCAAAAAAAAATATTGCAAAATATTGAGTTTAAGGGTTTCTATCATGTTCAAATAAATCACAACATTTTAGGAGTGATAGGAGTCTAGATTTTACCCTAAATGAAACCTCAAATGTTAAATCTTGGATTTAAAATTTTAATAAGCACAACATTTTAGGAGTGATAGGAATCTATATTTTACCATAAATGCAACCTCAAATGTTAAATTTTGGATTTAAAATTTTAATATGTTGTAGAGGACAAATTTTTCTACCTTCACACAAATTTTTGTCTAAGAAAATATTGAGTTTAAGAATTGTGCAAAAGCCTCAAACTAAGCGTGAATTAAATCTCATATTTCATTCCATGTGTTTATTTTTTAATTGGATTGGATTCTTTAAAGCAGAGGAGGTATCTTTCTACTTGCTCATGATCGAACACATTTAGGAAGGTTAAGATCAAGGGTTTCCCCCCTAGTTTTTTACAAGCAAAAAGGGGGTAAGGAATGGAAGCTAACAACTGGGATGAAATTATTAGTACCACTAGGAAATGTTTTCAACTCATTTGCTCACATACATTCATTATACCTAATATGCATGCACCGTTAAAGTTGTTAATTATTTTTTTATTCAGTGGAAGTGGTTAATCATTTGAATTGGGTTTTTTGGTTGTTTCTAATAGTCAAAGAGGTGATTTTTAATTGTGTAGAAGTGAAATTAATCATGTCAAAAAATGAAAGAACTTGGAAGCAGATAGCCATGACTATTTTAAGATCATGTTTTAAATATTTGTGAGTTTCTTGTAACTAGGATTTTTGGTTCTGAAGGTTGTATCATGCTAAATAAAGATAGGATCTTGTCAACTAAGAAGTGTGTGTGAATGGAGAAGTGCATGCTTGGCCCTATCGAGTGGATGCTTCCCCACCTTCATTGATGAACACCATAGTGAACATGTAGGTGTAACATAATTTCCATTACTCATGGTGATTTGAACCAAAGAAATACTAACACGAAACTAGTAAAATGTTCAACATGATTAAAAAAAACCAATTGAGCTTATCCCTTAGATTCATAGAGGTATTTTAAATCCTCTATGATTTTAATAAAAATAGAAGAATTGTCATTATATTTTCATAATGTTAATTTTCAATCACATGGCTTATTATTATGGTTGTTATTTGTAGTTTCATATTGTAAATTAAGATCTATGTCATTTTGCAAAAGAGTTGAAACTTACAATGTGAGGTATAATAGTGGTTTCATAAGTGTTATTTGATGTTGTAATAAGGTTAGATATTAAAAGTTTGATTAATAGGTCTTAAATGCCAAGGAGGTATATGACTCCATGTCACTTATCGGATAATCAACAACACACAAGATTAAATCAAGTTCTTAGATATGACATCCCTTTTTGTCAACCCTTTTCTAAATGTTATTATGAATTGTAAAATTCATGTACATAATTTTTATTTATAAATGATGATTGGATGAGATGTGACATGGATTAGAGGTATCTAGGAGGAGTTACTTGCAAGGCATATTTCCATTTAAGTTATCACCGAACTTCTTATGGGGAGGGATGGACCGCTATAGGTAGTTAATGGAGAAAATGGGATCTTGATCAAGAGGATGAATCTGCAAACTACCTTGGGGTTTGGGTTGTTAGTGTCAACATGTAAGAAGAGAGGGGGAGAATAAGGTGAAGCAGAAATTATGATGCGCAAGACAAGGGCGAGGGGGAGAGAACTCGCTGAGAAAATATAGGAGACGTGTCTTCCTAGCTTTCACATTCTTGGATGCATGTGGGCTTGTAATAGTGTGTGTGGACTCCTTGTGCTTCGTGTGTGCTTGTGAGGCCTATGTTGAGCCTTTGCGTTAAGGCCATACGAGAGTTTGGTGGAGTAGAGATGCTCTTGTGATAGTTAGGTTAAGAAACCCACAAAGGCTTGTTGACTAAGAATCACCTGGGTCGTGGTTGTGCTTCCAAGGCTGATAAAACCACTAGAGACTAGTTGGTTGAGAACCTACTGAGACGTTGAGGCACCCTAGATCTAGTGGGTCGATAACACCCTGTGTTTCCTTTGGGGGTTGAGAACATAGGTGGGAGCACCACTAATAAGTTGTTGGTTGTAACACCCCCTCCTCCTAGGTCTACCCAAGCAACCGGCTAGCCAGGGTAAACATGCGACAAGAGAGGCCACTATAAGGGATTCAACTTCCTTGGTGACCTTAAGGAATTGGAATCAATATAACACCTTAAGCAAAACCATCCACATCAACAACAACACCCTCAGGAGACATCTCAGTCACTTAGGCATCATGTCCTTGAGTCCCAATGATGTTTTAAGCCTTTTAACCACTGGTCACTCTCATGTTATAGGCATGACAACATCCAGAAGCCAAAGTCACTCTCACAAGCCTATGTGCCAACGTCCCTGGACTCTTTTTAGCAGACATGTGCCAGCGTCCCCGAGATTTGAGCCACTTTTCTAGCCCAGAATCCCGGCCTCTGCCCATAACTTGTTACAACCTCTAGAATTCATCAAAGACATGATGACAAGATAAAAAAATCAAAATTCAACCTTAGGACTAGGCCTAAGCATCCCCAACCGGGACTAAAATTATGTCAAACACTTGGCATCAATGCAACCTACAGGTCTAGGATACAAGACAAAGCATGAATGACTGAAAGAACTTATTAAACGTGACCAAAAGGATCACTACCTTCTCCTTTGAACTTTTATAACATCAATTAGGTCTTTCATCCATCCATTTAACAATTACAAGTAAATACATGATATAAATATGACATGAACCATTGATATAACCATGCGTATAACCAACATAAAACCATATAAATATCAGAGATAGGACAACCATTAAATCCACATATAAACAAGTGAAAAAGTAAGAGAACTTAGCTTTTATTAATCATAGGCAAATCCGACCAGGTTCAGGACTTCCACGCACCCCTTAACTGTAGACATGGCTGAAACAAATCTTTCTTTTAGACAGACACCCATGTGCCATATTTCAAGAATGAATGTGGGATCTCATAGAAAAAGCAATCCAAGAACAACCAAGGGAATCCAGAGGTTAAACCACCTCCACCCTCATTAAACCATGATCACACCAAAATTGGTGTTCCGACCATAACCGAACGAACTTGAAATGCCATCCAGAATCCATCACTATCCTTGAGGAATTTTTCATCTCCTTGTACCTCAAGCTTTACCGTAATCCAATCACAGATCACTGGGCCCTAAATCGATACTAGTCTCTAAAGCTTTACCTCAATCCAAACCTTGATCACTAGGCCCTAAACTGAGACTTCTCCCTCAGGATTTACCATGTATCCTGCCAATACCGGTTAAGGAATTCCTAGGCCCTTGGGAATGAAACTTGAGACCACCTCCGCCCCAGATTTTGAAATCCATCCTACAAACCAAAGCCCAAAAACCGAAATAAACATCCCAACATCATGGCATCTGGAAAAAGGCAAGGCTAGGTTGAAAACACTTGTCACAACCTGACAAAACCATGCCACCGACAACAAGAGAACCATACACCAACATGCAAAGTCATGCATATCCAAACCAGCTAGGAAATCACACATGCAAAAAGTTATTTGCAAGTATTCCTGTTGAAGCTGCCTGATCTTGCTCTTCTTCCTTGATCCTTGCTTTCCTTCCTTTCCCTTTGCTTGCTTTTCCTTCCTTGATCCAAATCTAGAGTGCTCTAAGAAAACTCTAAGTGACCAAGAGTAAGAAAGAGACAAAGAGAATAATGAGAGAGCTCCAAACTTGAATTGACCAAAGGTTAGAAAAAATCTTGCCCATTGATCCTCATAAGCCTTTTTATGAATGAGGTCTCTATTTTCTTCATTTTCCATTGTTTTCCTTCAATTTCCTCCTCACATGCAACCTGTGACCTTTCACCTTACTTTTCTCCTAATTTATTTAATTTTCATAAATAAATGTGCCAAAAATGCCTTTTTTCCTTTTAATTCCTTTGTCATAGCCTTTGCCAATTTTCCTTAGCCAAACACACATCCAGTGATGCCCATTAGGATATCTTACCAAAGTGTCCCTTAACCGTGGTCTTATTTTGCCTTTATTAACTTTTGCCATTAGGATATCTTAGCAAAGTGTCCCTTAACCGTGGTCTTATTTTGCCTTTACATGAAATTTTCACCAAGGTTGTTACAGAACCATCCCCCTTAGGGAACATCATCCTCAGTATTAAACCAAACCAAGACCTCAGCAAAACCACTGAAAAACAAACATACATCCTATGGAGCTTTACAACTTAGCTTGTTGCAGTATTTACAATGAAAGACCTGCTCAAAAGAAAAACATCATGACAACATGACAATATAACAACCATGCCACTTATTGGAGCTTTATAACTTAGCTCATGGTGGTATTTACATCCAAATACATATACATACATATACCAAATATCAGCAAAACATATGCTAAACATAAACTAACATCAAACCAAAACCGCTTTGCCTCAACCACCAAACAATGAAGGATACAGGGCCCACATCTGATCCACCATCTCCCATGTAGCTTCTTCGGGCCCAAAGTGATTCCACTACACTTTAACTTTCTCTATGCCTCTGTTCCTGAGCATGAGATACTTTCACTGCAATATGCATTGAGGCTTCAACTAGAACTATCCTTCTTGCTCCACCTGCAATACAGACCAATCAATAACATGATCAACATCCTATATACTTCTTAAGCAATGACATATGGAAAACATCATGGACTTTCACTATTAGAGGTAGTGCAAGTCGATATGCCATTGGTCCAATCCTCTCAAGGATCTCGAAAGTCCTACAATATCATGATGCAAACTTGGCACATGATCCAATCCTCAAAGATCTTTTCTCAGGCTTGATGCACAAATACACATGGTCCCCAACCTGAAACTCCTTTAATACCCTATGTTGATCTGCATTACTCTTCTGCCTATCCTATACTGCCTTTAGATTCTTCTTTATAACATGCATTTGTTGCTCCACGTCCACCAACATATCCGGTCCAATAATTACCCAGTTCACTCGATCACTCCAGCTGATGGGAGTGTTACAACTCCATCCATACAATGCCTCGAAAGGACTCATCCTAAATGACTCCTGATAACCATTGTTGTATGTGAACTCAACCAATGGAAGATACTACTCCCATTTCCTCTGTTGTTGCATCACATACATCCCCAACATATCCTCCAAGATCCTATTGACCTTCTTTGTCTATCCATTTGTCTGCGAATGATAAGTTGTACTGAAGGCCAACTTTGTACCAAAACTTGCAAATAGATCCTTCCAAAACTTGGAAGTGAACTTTTCATCCTTGTCTAACACAATCTTCTTCAAAACACCATGCAATCTCACTATCTCTCTGATGAACACCTGTGCTACCTCACTCACTGAATATGTAGTCTTTAATGGAATGAAGTGAGCTACCTTTCTCAACATGTCAACCACGACCATATAGAATCATGTTGCCTCACTGTCCTTGGAATACCTATGATAAAATACATGGAAATGACCTCCCATTTTCATTTCGGAATCACTATTGGTTGTAGAAAACCACCCGGATGCTTACATTCCACCTTAACCTGCTGAAAATCTAAACATCTACCACAAACTCTACCACTTCCTTCTTCAGACATGGCCAATAGTATAACTTCTTCACCACCATCAATGTCTTTTGATATCTTAGATGACCCGAGTATGGCTTGGCATGAAACTCTCTCAAGATAAGCTTCTTGAGCTCACTGCAATTCAGAACATAGATCCTGTCTCTAAATCTCATCAAACCATCTATCGTGAGACGATAATCTGCATCCTGATCACTTGTACCTGTACCTGTACATGTACCTGTACCTGCACCTGTACATGTACATGCACCACTACCTGCACCTGTACATGTACCTGTGTTCTGTTGTCCTGCCTGCAAGATCTTATCATGTAACTCTATCCCATAAGAGCACATAGCTACTATGTGATTTAACTATACCTTCCTGCTAAGAGAATCTGCAACTCGGTTCTCCTTTTCTTTGATGTATCTAATCTCGAAGTCGAACTCACTAAGGGTAGCCAACCATCTAGCTTGTCTGGCATTCAGATTCAGCTGATCAAACAAATATCTCAACCCACTATGATCGCTCATCAATGTAAATCTTCTACCCAAAAGATAATGTCTCCACATATTCAATGCATGTATAATCAATGCTAGCTCAAGATCAGGTGTTGGATAGTTCTACTCATGCTCATTCAGTTTCTATGACTCATAGCACACTACCTGTCCTTCTTGCATGAGAACCCCACCGAGTCCTCTCTTGCAAGCATCTATACATACTACAAACTCCTTGTCCGGATCTTCAATCTTTAGCACTGGTGCAAGTTTCAACAATTTCTTAAGTTGCTCAAAACTAGCCTCGCATTCTTCTCTCCATTTGAACTTCTTACCTTTCCGCTACAATGATGTGCTAGGATATGCAAAGTGTGAGAATTTCCTGATGAACCTCTTGTAGTAACCTGTCGATCCCATAAATGATCTCACCTCATCCACATTCTTAGGAGCTTCCCACTCCATGATGACCCTTATATTTTCTGGATCTATTACTATGACATCCTTGGAGACAACATGCACCAAGTAATGTAACTTAATCTGAAAGAAGTTGCACTTGCTAAGTTTAGCATACAACTGGTGTTCTCTTAGCAATCTCAACATTGCTGCTAAATTCTTGGCATGCTCTTCCTCATTTTTAGAATATACCAATATGTCATCAGTGAATACAATGACAAGCCTTTCTAGATAAAGACACAATACATTATTCATCAAACACATAAATGTAGCTGGAGCATCAGTCAAACCGAATGGAACAACAACAAACTCATAATACCCATACCTAGTCCTGAATGCAGTCTTGAAGATATCCTCTTCCTTGTTGTGTACCTGATGGTATCTCGATCTCAAGACGATCTTAGAGAACATTGTTGCTCCCTTCAACTGATCGAACAAATCATAAATCCTCAACAATGGGTACATGTTCTTGATCGTTACCTTGTTCAAATGTTTGTAATCAATGCACAATCTAAGAGTACCATCTTTCTTCTTTACGAACAACACTGGTGCACCCTAAGGAAATACACTTTGTTATGCAACCAACTCACAAAATAGAAGAAAAGATATATCAACAACTTCAAAATCAGCCTCTTCGAGGGGGCAACCTCCTTTACATTACACAAATGAACAATTCTTGGATGATTCAAATGGAAAAACCTCCTTTATATATATAGGAGTCTAAGGGGTCACAATATAATCAAATCCAATATAACAATAATAATTTAAGGGCACAACAATAACATTAGTGGGCTTCTATGGGGCACAACAATAACAATAAGGGGGCTACTCTAATAACAATGAGGGAATACACTAGTATTATAGGGACCTAACATGCCCCTCTCATTAAAAAAAAATGTTGTCCTAAACGCTTGAGTTGTTCTGGATGCTTCTGTATAAAATTCTCATCCTCCCATGTGGAATCTTTCGCAGGTAAGTTCTTCCACTTGATCAGATACTCTGAAATTGATCGAATTTCGTAGCTGTCAAATTCTTGTTTCCACGACTTATTCATGTTCCAATATGACTTTTCCTTCCTCATTAAGTTTTGGTAATATTGTTTGAACTGGGAGCTTGTCACCTATAACCTTCTTTAAGCATGAAACATGGAAAACTAGGTGCACTCGAGAAGATGTAGGAAGTTCTAATTTGTATGCCATAGTACCAATATTTTGCAACACCTTGTAAGGACCATAATACTTTGGTGATAATTTATTACCCTTCTTTGCTTGCTTGAGGGACATTTGTTTGTATGGTTGTAGCCGTAAAAATACCCAGACGCCTACATCAAAACTTCTTTCACTGCGATGTTGATAAGATTGTTGTTTTATTCTATTATGCACCAAAGTGAGGTTATCCTTCAAGAATTGGAGTACTTGTTGATGCTCAATGTGATCTTCCACTGCTTGAACCTTAGAATTTTCTAGTAAAGATGATGTGATCAAAGGTGGATTATATCCATAAAGTGCCATAAATGGGGTCATTTTTGCTACAATATGGAAGGAAGTGTTATACCACCATTCAGCTAGAGGTAACCACTTCACCCATTGTGTATGTTTATCATATACAAGGTTATGAAGATATCCTTCCAAACATTTGTTCACTATCTTAGTTTGCCCATTTGATTGAGGATGATAATATGAGCTATAAGCTAATTGAGTATCCAGACAAGAAAATAATTCCATCTAAAAATTTCCTGTGAAAATAGGATCTTGGTCACTTATAATAATCTTTAGGTTTCCATGTAACTTTTGAATTGTTTCCATAAATGCATTAGAAACTGTACTAGCCTTAAATGGATGAGATAACGCACAAAAATGTGCATACTTGGTAAGTCTATCAACTACCACCATGGTGACACTCTTTCCTTTGGACTTGGGAAAACCTGTGATAAAATCCATTGAAACCTCCTCCCAACATTGACTTGGAATGGATAAAGATTGTAATAGACTCGGGGTCTTAATTGTCTCAACTTTATTTTGTTGGAAAACCAAACATTCTGCCACAAACTTTTGAATATCAGATTTAAGGCCATCCCAAAAAAATCCTTCTTAACCGTGTGGTAAGTTTCTTAAAATCTTGATTGCCCTCCTAAGGGAGAGGTGTGCAATTCCCAAAGAATATTTTGTTTGAGCTGGGAATTCTTACAAAGGTACAAGCGATCTTTGTACCATAATGAATCATTATTTCAACTGAATGTCTCAGATGTACTAGGATCTTGCTGCAACTTTTGAATGAGTGCCCACACTTCTTCGTCATTCTTCCATTCATCCTTTGCTTTGGTTATCCAATCTAGTTGGATAATATGAATGGCACAAATAAATGCTTCCACATCCTCATCCTTTCTTGAGAGTGCATCTGGAACAACATTTTTCTTCCCTTTTTTGTAGATAATTTCAAAGTCACAACCCAACATCTTTGTGACCCATTTTTTTTTCTCTTTTGAAGATAATCTTTGTTCTAAAAAGTATTTAAGTCTATCATGATCTATTTTTATCTTGAAGTGCCTTCCCATTAGGTAAGGTCACCATTTCTTAGGTGCATGTAGTATTATCAAGTTTTCCTTCTCATAAATAGCTTTGTGTAAATACTTTCGTTTGATTGGACGACTTTCAAAAGCAATGGGTCTTCCTTCTTGCATTAAAACAGCACCAATTTTATTTCTTGAGGCATCACATTTCACAATAAACGTTTTTCTGAAGTTTGGCATAGCTAAGACTGGTGCTTGGCACGTTGCCTCTTTAATATGCTCAAAGGCCTTGGTTGCTTCTGGAGTCCAAGAAAATGCATCTTTATTCAGTAATGTTGTTATAGGTGTTGTTATTCTTCCATAATTATTAACAAACTTACGATAATACCCTGTCAACCCGAGAAATCTTTGCAGATACTTTTATGGATGTGGGTATTTTCCATTCCTTAATGGCTTTAATTTTGTTAGGATCTACCTTAACACCCTCATGAGATACAATGTGACCCAAATATTCCACCTCCTGTACTCCAAAGAAACATTTGGAGGTTTTTTCTTATAATTGTTTCTCCTCCAATAGCTTGAACACCCTATCAACTATTGAACATGATCCTTCCAAGACTTGATGTAGATTAGTATATCATAAAAAAATACTAACACAAATTTTCTAAGGAAGGGTTTAAAAATGGAATTCATCAAACCTTGAAATGTAGAAGGTGCAATGGTAAGGCCAAAAGGCATGTCCAAAAATTCAAAATAGCCCTCATGAGTTCTAAATGTTGTTTTCGGAACATCTTCATTCTTCATTCTTATTTGATGAAAACCTGAACAAAGATCTGACTTGGTGAAGTAAATTTCTCCATGTAATTCATCCAATAATTCATCAATGATAGGAATGGGAAATTTGTCTTCAATAGTGAGCTTGTTGAACTCCCTATAATCTGGACACATGTGCCATGATCCATCATTCTTGTGCACCAATACCACTAGAGTAGAGAAAGAACTTTGACTAGGTTGAATTATATCAGCCTCTAGCATTTATGCAACCATACGTTCAATCTCACTCTTTTGGACATAGGGATATCTGTAAGGCCTCATGTTTGGAGAAATACTTCCTGGAATCAAATGAATAGCATGATCATGATCACGAATAGGTGGGATGCCTTTGGGAGTCTCAAATACCTTGGAATGATTTTCCAAGACTTTTTGGAGGTCTAGAGAAATAGATGATTTTGATGTTTAAGCCTCAAGTGAACATAATTTTGCAATTACACCACGTTGTTCTTTCTTTAGAAGCTTTGTCATGCTATTAGAGCTAATTATGTTTCCTGGTTTCCATGTGATACCCCTTAATTCAAATTCCTTTCCTTCCCAAAAAAAATTCAAGAAAAGTTCTTGAAAATTAAAAGCTATCGTACACAAAGATTTTAACCATTGGACTCCTAGTATCACATCAGCACCACCCAGTGGAATGGAAAGCATTGGACTATTCAATACATATTCTCCCATGGATAGCTTCATATTATGGCACTTTCCCGATCAATTTATGGTTCCTCCATTTGCAACCATCACTTGACACTATGGTGTTGGATATAGGAAGCAATTTAATTCCTTGGCTATCTTATAATGAATAAAATTATGGATGCTACCCGAATCAGTCAACATTATTACCTTTTTCTTCTTGATATGTCCTTCTATCTTGAGAGTTTGAGGAGTGGTAATTCTTGCCAATGCATTACAAGATATGATCAGATTCATTTCTTCTTTCTCTAGGGTTGGTTCCTCATGTATATCTTCTTCTTTTGATGTTTCTTATTCCTTTTCTTCCTCCTCTTCATAATCGATGTAAAATAATTTCTTCTTAGCAAACTTATGACCTTTAGTGTACTTGCTGTAACAAATTCCTTTTGCCCTTTTTCCTTGCAATTATTGTGGTGTCAACCTTTTAGGTTGTGGAAGGCTAGGAGAAACCACACTTACATATTTATAGTTGTGAATGGTAGGCTTCCTTGTTGCCATAATTTTGCTTTCATTTTTTCTTGCCAACCTGAAGGCCTTCTCCAATGAATCATGTTCCCAAAGGAAAACCTCATGTTGGATGTTATCCTTTAGATTCCCTATGAATACATCAATCTTATGCTCCTCTAGAATATCATTTACCCTTATATTCAACTTTTGGAAGTCCTCAATGTGCTCCACCATTGAACCCTTTTGTTTGAGATTTATCAATTGGTTAAAGAAGGTGTTTCTCTTTGTATCCTCATAATGTGCTATCATTTCCTCTATAAAAATTGACCAAATGACAATTTCTTTACAAGAGAAAATCCATCGATACCATATAAGCTGATTGGGTTCTAAATATAAAGTTGCAATGTGTACCTTTTGTGTGTTTTTCACAATATGGAGATCAAAATATTGCTCCATCTGTAGTATCCATGTTACAGGATCCTTGCCATCAAACTTCCTCATATCGATCTTTGGAATATGATGGGTCTTGATTAACATTTATTTTTTTCTCATCATGAGTTTCCTCTACTACCTTTTCACCAATACGAAGCATTTCGTGTAGCAACTTTTCCAAACCTCCCTTCAAACCTTCGATGTCTTTCTTCAAATCTTCAATGTTGTCTTTTGATTCATTGATGTCATTATTCAAACCATCAATCTTACCTTCCATGTCATTCTTCAAACCATCCATCTTATCTTCCATGCAATTCTTCAAACCATCCATCTTAGCTTCTGTTACATTTTGTGAGTGTGAAATTTGTTGCACTTGGTCTCGTAATTTTGATATATAATGTTGCATTTCATCCTATTCTTCATCAGTCATAGAAGAGATTTCGGGTTTCTTACTAGGTGTTTCTATTTTATTTCTTCAGGGCAATAATTAATGATAATTATGCTTCATTATTCCCTTTGAATCACTTCAAACTAATTTTTCAAACAAAACTTATGCAAATTTTTAAAAAGACTACACACCTTTTACTTTTTTGTTTTGCTTTGTAGGAGCTCGATTTTGAATCTAATGTATCTCTGAAATTTAGGATCTCTAAGGTCTAAAATTTCATCCTATCGTAGACTTCTAAGTCCTCTTTCCAACCCCACAAGTCTGATCAAGATTGGATTTTCCAAGAAAGAGTTATGCCTAATCTCCCACAATGACTTGAGTATACACTAGTTCAGTAGAGAAAACTTGTACGAAGTTCCACGTGTCACGGTTTCAACCTTCAACCCTAAAAATGATACCCAACAAACTATAGTCTGTCCTATTTCTGTATCTTTCTACGAAATTTGAATTTGATGCTCAGAGAGAACATTATGACGATTTTCCCAAGGTCACCTATTTGGGATGGAATTCGAGAGCCTGCAAAAACCCTAACTTCCTCGGTTCATATCTCCGAAAATTTTGTGAGAAGCAGTTTGAAATTCAGACACAAAGTTCTTCATGATGTCCTCTCAAATGGGTTTTTTTCATCTTTTGAAGCTTCGTAGAAAAAATGTTATAGAGAATATTCCATAATGACCCGTTTGAAGCAGTGAAACCCTATATCCAAAGCTCTAATACCAAATGTTATGCAACCAGCTCACAAAATAGAAGAAAATATAGATCAATGACTTCAAAATCAACCTCTTTGAGGGGGAAACCTCCTTTAAATTACACAAATGAACAATTCTTGATGATTCAAATGACAAAACCGCCTTTCTATATATAGGAGTCTAAGGGGTCACAATATAATCAGAGTCGACATAACAATAATAATGTAAGGGCACAACAATAACAATAAGGGGGCTACACTAATAACAATGAGGGAATACACTGGTATTATAGGGACCTAACATATTTTGCCTAATGTATTCCTTGTCGAGCATCTCCTTCAACTGCAACGTCAACTCTACCAACTCAGGTGTGCTCATCCTATAAAGTGATTTTGATGCTATAGTTGCCCCTGACACTAACTCAATAGAAAAGTCTACCTTCCTATGAGGTCGCAACATTGTAATTTCCTCCGGGAATACATCCTGAAACTGCTACAAAACTAGGTACATGCTTAACACATCTGCATCCTCAACCTCCTTACCCTTGTCATTGGAAATGTAACTTAAAACGTCACACAGCCTTTTCTACAACTACGCTTAGCCTACATAGCAGTAACCATCCTCATTAATGTAGGTTTCTTCTTTCCCTACAAGGTCATCTTTTCCCCACTAGCATCCACAAACTCAATGGCCTTGTCGAAGCAATCCACTTTGGTACTATGAAGGTACAACCAATCAATACCCAGAATCATATTATACGAACCCAATGGTAGTACATTCAAATGTGTTGTTGTAGGCATGCCATTTAACTCAAATGCATAAGCTCTTACCCAATGGTGAACTCGCTTCTCTGTACCTGTAGCCAATTGTATCAACCAACATTCTACATGCATTTCTTTTCTCAACCCACACTTATCCACCAGATCAGATTAATATAACTAAAGTTAGATCTCAGATCAATCAAAATAGAAACAACTTGATCACAAAGCTTACATACATCTCAACGATCGATGTCTAATGATCGCCTGCCTATTGTCCACAACTACATAGATCTGAGGAATGCTATAACCAACATTACCAACATATGTGCCTTCTGATCATTGTAGATTTGAGGTCTACCACCACTCTGATACTGTGGACAGTCCCTCTTACAATGATCCTTACCACATATCCAACACTGCAATGGTTCCCTACCACCACCTCTAGTATGCTGCTCTCCATGTCCCTTTTCAGTTGTATTGAATCTCTTGTAAGGAACTACATTTTCTTTCTCACTTGCATCTTGAGGTCTTCCTCGCTTTAGTATCCAATTTTCATTAGCTTTCTCATTTCTTTCCAAGTCACACTTAGGCTCAACTTTGCGCTTTTACTACTCAACAATGTTTCAACTTTCGAATGGCCTCCTCCAACGATCTAGGCTTGTCGAACTCAATCTGGTCTTTGTATGCAACTGGAAGTCCACTGATGAATCTTTGAACCTTGTCTTTCTCCTCCCTAAGGTAAGGCACATATCTCAACAAATCCAAAAATATGCTAGTATACTCATCATTTGTCATAGAACTCATATGCAACTCATAAAATTCATTAGCCCTGTCATCAAAGTACCTCTCTGACAAGTACTTCTTCTTAAATATCCTTTTAAAGACATGCCAAGTCAAATATTCCTCATGTATACCTTTGACATTCTTCACGTCTTCCCACCAAATATATGTTTTACCTTTGCGGCTGAAAGTGGCTATCTTTGCTTTCATGTTTTCTGAATAATCATATAATCGGAAGAATTTCTTCATACCAAGAAACCATACCTCTACATCTTGTGATTTATTAATATCTCCATCAAAGGTAGGTGTCTTTTCTTTCTTAAAATCATCTGGTAAATATCCCCTATCACTCCTCCTGTAAGGATGATAATGATGACGATCATGATGCATGGTAGAACCAGAACTGGAATAGTACCTGTGTCGGTCACCTCTCCTATCCAGAGTGTCCAACAACCTGCCATATCTAATCGTGTCAAATATATCTAAAATGTGTCTACTAGGAGATCTACTACCATATGCCCCATTAGTTTCGTCCTCCTATCCATGGCTGATCTAAAGTGGCCCCTGTCCCTGCAATTTTGACAAACTCTAAAGAAGTATAGCATTCACCTCTGCTTGTTTCTCTTGTGCTTGCATGATTTTGTCATTGTCTGCTTTGTAACTCCTTATTTATTCCTTTGGGCTTCTCAATGTATCTTCCAAGTCAGAAGAGTTCCCCACGCCACGCTTCCCATCTGATTGATAGGGATGTTCTATGTAGTCTACCACCTTGCTAGTCATTTGATCTCTTTCCTGCAAGGAATACTATGTCAACTAAACCAAATCACAATAAACCAATGTACCTTAACATAATTCAGGGAGGATACCTTGTCTGCAAGATCATCAAATCAACGTGATACATGTACAACATAAACATAGTAGCATATAGACATATATCGAATAAGTGTATCAATGCATAAACATCATTCTAGTTTGGGTCAGGTCATCAATACACGACCATATCAATAATGCATGATATGACCTCATGCATGACAACAACCATTACTCCATTGTATACATTTCCACATGCAACTATCAACATTAAAAAGTTATGCCTAATCAACTACACATACGTATGAATGCATGTAGTCGAGCCTAAGTGATCAATTCTTGTAACCAACCTACAAGACTAATACATGTAATCAAACAACCAAGAATGCAACCTAACATACAAGGATGTAATCATGCTGCATATAATCATGTAACCATGCATATCCTCCTGACGATGCATCCTACAAAATCAACATCAATTTCCTCGTGAAAACCTTACTACAATCATGATCAACATGATGCAATGCAACAAGCACATGGAGTGCAAGTGTAAGAAACATACATGCAACTGACATTCATGCATGACCAACAAATTCACCCAAGGAGAGCACAACCACCCTTTGATACAAATTTGTAACACCCCCTCCTCCCAGTTCTACCCAACTAACCATCTAGCCAAGGTAAACATGCGACGAGAGAGGCCACTATAAGGGATTCGACCTCCTTGGCGACCTCAAGGAAATGGAATCAAAGGAACACCTTAAACAAACCCATCCACATCAGCAACAACACCCTCAAGAGACATGTTAGCCACTTAGACATCTTTTCCCTGAGTCCCACTGATGTTTTAAACCTTTTAACCCCTGGTCTCTCTCATGCTATAGGCATGATAGCGTCCAGAAGCCAAATTCTCTCTCACAGGCCTATGTGCCAGCGTCCCTAGACTCTTTTCAACATGAATGTGCCAGCGTCCCTAAGATTTGAGCCACTTTTCTAGCCCAGAATCCCAACCTCTGCCCAGAAATTGTTACAACCTCCAAAATCCATCAAAGACATGATGACAAGATAAACAAATCAAAATTCAACCTCAGGACTAGGCCTGAGCATCCCCAACCGGGACTGACATTCTGTCAAACACTTGGCATCAATGCAACCTACAGGTCTAGGATACAAGACAGAGCATGAATGACTGAAAGAACTTATTAAACATAACCAGAAGGATCACCACCTTCTCCATTGAACTGTTATAACATCAATTAGGTCTTGCATCCATCCATTTAACAATTACAAGTAAATACATGAAATAACCATGACATGAACCAATCACATAACCATGCTTATAACCAACATAAAACCATATAAATATTAGAGATAGGAAAACCACTAAATCCAAATATAAAAAAGTGAAAAATTAAGAGAACTTCGCTTTTATTAATCATAGGCAAATCCGACTAGGTTCGGGCCTTCCATGTACCACCCGACCATAGACATGGCTGAACCAAATCTTTCTTTCATTCAATCACCCACGTGCCATTATCCAAGCATGAATGTGGGATCTCATAGAAAAACCAATCCAATAAAAACCAAGGGAATCCATAGGTTAAACCACCTCCACCCTCATCAAACCATGATCACGCCAAAACTGGTGCTATGATCACAACCAAACCAAACTTGGAATGTCATCTAAATTCCATAAATATCCTTGAGGAATTTTCTGTCTCCTTACCTCTCAGGCTTTACCGCAATCCAATGCTAATCACTAGGGCCTAAACCGAGACTAGTCTCTCAGGCTTTACCACAATCCAAACCCGGATCACTAGGGCATAAACTGAGACTTCTCCCTCAAGCTTTACCATGTATCCCGTGAAAACGGTCAAGGGATTCCTAGGCCTTTGGGTTTGAAACTTGAGGCCACCTTCGCCCCAGATTCTAAAATCCATCCAACAAACCAAAGCTCAAAAACCGAAATAAACATCCCAACATCACGACATCCGGAAAAAGGCAAGGCTAGGTTGAAAACCATTGTCATAACCCGAAAAAATTATGCCACCGACAGTAAGAGAACCATGCATCAACATGCAAAGCCATGCATGTCCAAACCAGCTAGGAAATCACACATGAAAAAGGTTACCTACAAGTATTCCTGTTGAAGCTACCCGATCCTGTTCTTCTTCCTTGATCCTTGCTTTCCTTCCTTTCCCTTTGCTTGTTTTCCTTCCTTGATCCAAAGCTAGAGTGCTCTAAGAAAACTCTAAGTGACCAAGAGTGAGGGGGGGAGAGAGAGAATAATGAGAGAGAGCCAAACTTGAACTGGAAAAAGGTTTGCAAAAATCTTGCCCACTGATCCTCATAAGCCTTTTAATGAATGAGGCCTCTATTTTCTTCATTTTCCATTATTTTCCTTCAATTTCATCCTCACATGAAACATGTGACCTTTCACCTTAATTTTCTCCTAATTTCCTTTATTTTCATAAATAAATGAGCCAAAAATGTCTTTTTGCCTTTTAATGCCTTTGTCGTAGCCTTTTCAAATTTTCCTTAGCCAAACACACATCCAATGATGCCCACTAGGATATCTTTGCCCAACATTCAACTTGGAATAAGTGTCTTGTAACCATCATCTTATTTTTCCTTTATTAACTTTTATTACATGAACTTTTCACGAGGGTTGTTACATTGGAAAGTGCACTCTTATTCCTAAAAAAGTAAGGCAACTGACAAACCTCCTTCTTATTTATACATATCTCTCTCCAAGACTAAGTTGAGACTCTTTGTGCCCTGCATTAACCCCTGCTTTGTCTTGTTGTTAGATTAAAAGTGTTTGTGGTGTAATAGTGGGGAGCTGTTGAGAACACCTGAGAAATGGGCTTTATTCATCGTATGTGAGTGATTAGCTTAGAAGTCCTGAGAAAATTACCTCCTTAGGCTCTGCAGCTAACTCCGCGGTGATTTTCTGCAAGAAAATTTGCAACGCAAATAATCTAAGGTTGGGTGGGGAGCTAGAGTCCAATCTCAGTTTCCAAACTCATTTATAATACAAGATAAGTTGCCTATTCATGTTTCGGTGCGAATGAATGCAATGTATATGCTTGTTGTTTTTAATAAAATGCATTTGTTGTTATGATGAATGCATGTATGTTCATGGTTATGGTGAGAGAAGTTTGTACTCTCTATTTTCACTTGTTAGGCATGTGATGGACATCTTATGTATATAAATACTATGTTCTTTGTGTGTGTGTGAGGTTTGTACTCTCTGTTGTCACTTATTAGACCTGTGATGGACATATTGTGTATATAAATACTATGTTATGTGAATGGCCTATGCTACTACGATTAATTAAAAAGGAATGTGTGTGTGTGTGTGTGTGTGGAATCATGGATGTCGCTACAATTTCTCCTGTTGTTTTCTTTAGTGATTGTGTTCGAAAAGCCTGGGTTGTTAAGTCACATGGAGGAATTTCTCTTAGATGTATGACTGAATAACACAAATAATTGAAATTAGTTAAGTTATGTGTGTGTGTGTGTGTAATCATGGATGTTGCTACAACTTCTCCTGTTGTTTGCTTGCGCTGATTGTGTTTGAAAAGCCTGGGTTGTTAAGTCACGTGGAGGAATTGCTCCTATATATATCACTGAGTAACACAAATACTTGAAATTAGTTAAGCTCTAGAAGAATAGCCCATATTCAACTAAGATTTGAGGGTGTCCCTATTAACATATATATATATATATATAGGATGGATTCGTTATGTATCATGGGCATTACCCATTGGTACACATATATGTATGTATGTCGACAAATTGTAAATATTTCTAAGTGCCAAAGGTATATCAAAGGGGTCACTTCAGTTATGTGATGGATGGAATTCCTATCTCACCTTGATGGCATTGATTTGTAACAAGGTCAATGAAAGGTAGCTTGGCGGGGCAACAAACATCAACATGACATCAGGGAAAAAGACATCAGCGTGACGCTAAGATGATGTCATCTCAAAGCCTTAGGTCTTCATAATTCAGGGAAATTTGTGGTGCACACACATGAGAAGGGTCGAGAGTGATGGGACTAGGGAATGGAGAAAGTCCCAGCAAGAGACGAGGATTGTTAATGTATTAAGACCTCAGGGTCTTGAACCTCGAAGGATCCCTTGCATGTGTGGCATATTTCATGGAAGGCAGGGTTGTCGGGGCCAAGATACAGGAAAACTTCAACTCGACAGCTAATGTAAAATATTCTCATCTCGCCCTAGACTTAAAGCAAATTGTTAGGATATGTTTTTGAGAAAAAGGGAAAGGTCAAGACACATAGTGGTTATATCGGGAAAGGGTCACGATGCAAACTAGAGCTTGGATTGCGGGCCCCAACCGAGAGTGACTTGGCATGTGATGTGAAGTGCCATGTGGGCACCATGTGGGGGCCCATGTGGGTTCCATGTGGTAGAGTCTACAAATGTGGCAAGGGTTATTGGCCAAAGCCTTAAATAAACATAACTTTTGGTCTGTAGGTTAGATCGGGATAAAAATTATATCGTCAAAAAGCTCTCATTGAATTGGACACGATGGTAATATTAGCTTTAGATTTAAGGAACTTGGAAGTTGAGAAATTTTGTGACCCCATTTCCATAACGAGACCTTGAAAGTTGGGTTAGGACAAAGTAACACCTTCCACTAGGTTGGTTCAAGCTAAGGTGGTGGAAGGGAGAATTACATTAGATATTGTAATACTTGTGGAAATGGTCATAATTCAAGGGCACCAAATAACTCATGAGCACTTACAGAGTGTTGTAGAGTCAAGACTACATTGTCTACCTAAATATGTTGGGTTTATATTTAATTAATTATGCTTATAAAGAACTCCGTTTATAAAGGACAAAATATTTTTTATCCAATTCTATCTTGTTAAATATTTTTATGTTTAGAATTAAAATTTTGTTGAACTTCGATAATATACAAAACAATAATAATATAAATATATTTTACTTGATATCCTTACATGTTTTCAGAACATTTCTTTACCAAAATGTACTTGAGAAGAAAGGTTGAAGTTGGATGCAAGTAATATATACAAATGCATAACCTTTTTCATTTGTGGAGTTTTATAGGGTTTCTATGTGCTCACCCATCCTCAAATACCTTTGGTTCTTCTCATCCTTCCACATTTTTCTACTCTAAACAAAATTTCATTTTTTTATAAGTTTCAAAAGTGGGATCACTTGAGTTTCAATGTCAATCATTGTAATTATTGACAGTGTGGGATAAGGGGAACTCATTTAATCCTCCTTATATGTTAGAACTTACCCTAAAATATGGTAGGAAATTTTCCAAAAGTCAAGTTTCCACCCTAATCAAGAATTTTTCCTCACACAAAACCCCACCCACACCAAGAATTGGAGAATTTGGGTACCCCTTATCAAATGGCATTCTTAATAGATGGAAATCCATACTCATAATCTGAAAAAGCAAAGAGGAGATTTGATCTAGTGTACTTGTGAAGGAAATTTGAGGACCAACATCTTGGGGGTTGGTGTGGGACTAGGAGATACAAGGTATGTAAATTGGTAGCAGCATGGATAATGAATTCATTATGTGGTTCCATCTCATTGGAAACACCATGAAAATAAATATTAGTCAATATAAAGTATTATGATTTTTTTACTACTAATAGGATTTTCCCAACGTAAATGATTTTAGTGAAATGTTAACACGTCCTTCATCACAACATCTTCCATGATTTGGTTTTGTTATGATATGTGAGATCTTCCTAGTTTCACATATATCTTTTATTTTCTATTTTTTTTCATGGAAATCGGTAATTTATTAGAGTGATATAGGCTAGGTCTAGGATCAAATCTACAAGCTACCACTGAAACCCAAGAGTATATCCAACACCCACAAGTTAGAGATGTGAATAAATTGTGACTTAGCAAGGGCCAAGGCATCATGAGGCACACCACAATGGACCTCTATCCTAGGGGGCATTTACTCCTTATCCTTATAACAATTGGCCAACATATCACTTATGGTAACTGAACCCGAGCTCGGAAGAAAACCCTAGACTTCATATATAACTTCACCATTAATAGATTTTTTTATTATGAGGAGGGAGACCAAAAAAATTTCTGCATCCCAAATTAGCAACTCTTTCTGAAACAATGTTTTGTAAGTCCTTTTGAAACAATGGTTTGTTTCGGTACCACTAGTAACTCTCTAACATTTGAAATCACATTTATTGATTTGTTATTTCATTCAAAAAAAATCTATTTTAATTTTTTCAAATGATTATTCTAGCATCCATGTTGCTTTTGAAAATAAGACATTTATCCATTACTAATCATAATATGGAGTCACGCGCATTTGAAGATTACATAAAGGATGGTAGGTTACATATGTTGAATGGCCACAATTTTTGTATTTCTATCGTGCTCATCACTTTTTTATTTTTCATTGTGTGATTTCAAAGAACATAAGATCAAAGATTAAATAAATTTTAGCTTGATATAGAGAAAGAAAAAATTATCTCCAAAGGTCAACTCAATTGGCTGAACCATCCACCTAAAACATGACATTGACAAAGAGATCTTAGATGACAAGTTCAAATATCATCAAATCCCTTAAGTTTACTAGACATTATTATGGTTAGCAATTGATTTTCACTCTATCCAAATATTCTAAGGAAAAGGGGGGATCGTAGTGTTGAAAATAGCAACAAAAAATGCTAAAAATAGAAATGCTAAAAATAGCATTGATATAGATAGCATTTCAAGATATATTCCAATTTTAATTTGTCCTTGAATTGAAATTGAGAATTAAAATTCGAATTTAGTCTCACCAGTTGTTTGAAAAATAGTTAATTAATTCATTTTAGATTAATTAGTTGGATAAATTCAAGTTAGAAGTCTTTGTGAAGTCATGCAACAGTTATCCCTTTAATTGAGGAATTTATCCCTTAATTAAAGAGATAAGGATGAGTTGTAATTAGTTAGCTCAGTTAACTAAGTTAAGTCCAGTTAGATTAGTTCCAAACAGTTTGTGGAACTAATTGTGAGTTCAGTCAGTTAATGCATGCATGCATGCAACTAGTGTTCTCCAAATAACTTAATATTCTCTCGTAAATAAGTCATGCATGTCAGTGCAGATAAAGACCCAGTCGATATTAAAGGTAGGGACAGTTTACTATCAATTGCTAGAATATTCCTATGAGAATATCTCTTGCATGCAGAAGGAATTCATTCCTTGAGGATTGCACAATTACTACAAAGGTCAGAGCAGTGTGTGAGGTGATAATCACACAGGTTACAGCTGGAGGACCCAAGGAAAACTGCGTAAGGAAATAGTAGGCTTGGAGGATAGAGGAGAAGGCATATGTGTTGTATATTCTGTCTATGAGCAATAGTGAGGGATTGTACTGAGAGATGGATAGCTTGAGAGCTAAAGATTTATGTAATCCTGAGATATTTCCACTTGTATGATAATACAGATAGCGGGGTTTTTTAGCTGAGGCTTTCCCCAGTGCATTCTTCTGTGTTTCATGTGTGATTGAATCTTCTTCTCTGTTATATGTGTTCTGTTTGATCTTGCTCAAAATCGATTAAGCTTCCGCAATTTTGATTGTAGAAGTAGATTAAGTATTTTGCTTTAGTACATTGCATAATCAGTTTAATCTACAGTGAGAATTTCTACATGGTATCAGAGCAAAAGTGATCAAAGTGGAGAACAGTATACAAAGAAGAGAGAAGTTCAAAGTTTGAAGTTCTTGATTGTAGGTACAAAATCGATTTCTTATCACATTTCAAAGTTCACCAATGGCATTCAATGGCTTAAGACTCGAGTATGCCCTGGATGGAAACTCAAATTACATAGCATGGAAAGATCGCATGGAAGCAGTATTATAGGACAATGGTTTGAAGGACTTCATTGATCAAGAAGTCCCCAAGCCAGCAGCAACTAATGCCCAAGAATTGGCGGAATGGAAGAAATGTGTAGCGAGAGCAAGGAGGATTCTTCTGGAGGGAGTTCGAGACCATATTGTCTTGAATCTCCACGGGAAGGAGACTCTGTTTTCAATGTGGAAGACATTGAAGGATCTATATTAGAACAACAACGACCAGAGGAAGCTGGCGCTGAAGGACAAGCTTCGTAAAATCAAGTGTGAAAAGGGCAACATGATCTCTACATATCTAAACAAGCTCACCACCTGTAGAGATGAGCTTGGAAGTGTAGGAATCACGACAGCCGATGATGACATGGTGAGTCTTGCTCTCCTCGGTCTTCCTAAGAGCTGGCATAGCTACCAGGACTCAGTGAATGGAAGAGAGAAACTGCCAGATTGGGAATGACTGTGGTCGGATCTCATGTAGGAGGAGATCAGGAGGAGCACCAGAGATGGTTCTTCATCCAAGGAGGATGAATAAAATCTGGCCTTATCAAGTAAGGCAAGGAAAGGGAAGGAGAAGGATCCTCATCCCAAATCGAGCTCTTCTCATGGTGGGAAGAAGATTGACAAATATAAAGTGAGATGTTTTAATTGTCATGAGGTGGGCCATTATGAAACTAATTGTCCATTGAATAAATCCAAGAAGGGATCCTTGAAAGGATCAAATGGTGAGGCACTAGCCCCACAGTTCGAATTGGATTTTACCCTCGTCGCATGCATGGTTTCATCGATGATGGGTTGTGGTTGGTTTCTAGACAGTGGAGCCTCATTCCACATGAAAGGCGATAAGAATTTATTCAGTACCTTGGAGGAGAAAGACCTCCAAATGCGCATCGAGATGGGCGATGATGGAAAGTACCGTGTTTCAGGTGAAGGTACGGTTGTGTTTCAGAGGGAGCATGGAGCTCCTCTCACCCTGACTGATGTAAAGTATGTTCCTGGACTAAAGAAGAACTTGGTATCGATCACGATGTTGGAGGACAAAGGATACGATGTTGTCTTCAGTAAGGAAAATGTTTTCCTTAGACACATCACCACGGGTCAGGTGAAACAGATCAGTTCACGGGTATAGAACCTGTATGCTCTTGAGGTTCAAGATGCATGCAAAGCCTTGAGGAGCAAGGCAAATGTTAGAGACATGGTGGTTGAGAGGGAAAGTACATTACCTCTCAACATGCAGTGCCAGAATAAGTCTCAGACAATTTTGGAGAAGCCACAATTGGAGAAGTCAGTAGAGGGATCACATGCAGCCATACCTCCAGGTGGGAGGTGGGGCGATGTGAAGTGATAGTCCTAAGAAGGTTGAAATAGGAGCAGGATCCTTGAGGTACCTAACCTCTTTTATTAGACCTTGCTACAGGAGATTCGACGAGGAGTAGTAGGACTGGCTGAGTGGGTAGAGATGGACACAGATGGAGTGGCAGAGGGAGCTTCAGCATCATAGGGTGTTTCTAGCCCAACAAGGAGGTCAGTTGGGAGATCAGTTACTTACTTCTCAGAAACTCAGTTGCAGTGCAGCATTGGGCAGCACAATGCAACATTATGAGAGGAGGTGCAGTGCGGATGTAGTGTTGGGAGATAGGACCAGTAGCAGCACGGATGCAGAAGGAGGAATCATTGTGATTGATGCAGTCAGAGATCAACATGATAGAGGCTAGAGAAGTCAGATAATGAAGAGTATAGAGATGCAGAGTTTTCAGTCGACAAAGGCAATAGCAGTCAGAGACTTTGATGACAGAGGCATCGTTATGATTCAGGTTGGATATTTTTTTGTTTGTTTCTGAAGTTGTTGGCGAAACAACACTTGAGAGAAGTGTTGCATGCAGAACATTCCAAAGGTTTAGGATCGGGTTCGAGTTGAATGCCTTTCTTTTTGAGAGGGAGTGTTGAAAATAACAACAAGAAATGCTAAAAATAGCATTGTTATAGATAACATTTCAGGATATATTCCAATTTTAATTTGTCCTTGAATTAAAATTCAAATTTAGTCTCACCAATTGTTTGAAAAATAATTAATTAATTCATTTTGGATTAATTATTTGGAGAAATTCAAGTTAGAAGTCTTTGTGAAGTCATGCAATAGTTATCCCTTTGATTGAGGAAGTTATCCCTTAATTAAAGAGATAAGGATGAGATGTAATTAGTTAGCTCAGTTAACTGAGTTAAGTCTAGTTAGATTAGTTCCAAACATTTTGTGGAGCTAATTGTGAGTTCAGTCAGTTTATGCATGCATGCATGCAACTAGTGTTCCCCAGATAACTTAATATTCTCTCATAAATAAGTCATGCATGTCAGTTCAGACAAAGACCCAGTTGAGATTAAAGGCACAGACAATGTACTATCAGTTGCTAGAATATTCCTATGAGAATATCTCTTGCATGTAGAAGGAATTCATTCCCTGAGGATTGTGCAGTTACTACAGAGGTCAAAGCAGTGTGTGAGGTGAGAATCACACAAGTTACAGTTGGAGGGCCCAGGGAAAACTGCACAATGAAATAGGAGGCTTGGAGGACAGAGGAGAAGGCATATTTGTTGTCTATTCTATCTATGAGCAGCAGTGAGGGATTGTACTGAGAGCTGGATAGCTTGAGAGCTAAAGCTTTGTGTAATCCTGAGATATTTCCACTTGTATGATAATACAGATAGCATGGTTTTTTAGCTGAGGCTTTCCCCATTGTATTCATCTGTGTTTCATGTGTGATTGAATCTTCTTCTTTGTTATATGTGTTCTGTTTGATCTTGCTCAAAATCGATTAAGCTTCCGCAAGTTTGATTGTAGAAGTAGATTAAGTATTTTGCTTTAGTACATTGCATAATCAGTTTAATCTACAATGAGAAATTTCTACACTTAGAAGATTTAAGTTTACAAATAAATAAAAGCATATATAGACATGATGCAGCTCTAGTAATCCAAGGCATGTGCTATCTTTTGCTAAAATGATATTAAATAGATTAAATTGCATAAGTTTGTATTTAAAAATAAGCTCATACAAAAATTTGAATGTAAAGCGGCTTAAGCAAGCTCTTGATGTGTGCATGTATGTGCATTCTAGGGTAGATGTGTTGATTCTTGGCATCTAAATTTCTTATAGGGTATTTTGCACAAAAATCCCAAGTTGTTGGATGCATTTTAGTGAGCCAAAGAAATACAACAATATGTTGGTCATTGAGTTCCCAAACCTATATTAAATTATCAATTAGGAGATCATAAGCTTGTGAAGTATTTTGCATGGTTTCTACAAGCCTAGAGACTTTAAATGCTACTGAGTTGACTTTTCATTTCTACTTTTACTTAATGGAAACTATGTGTTCTTTTAAGCATCTATTAAATGAGACAGTGATATCCAAGAAAGATTAAATGTTCCACAACAAAAAGTGTGTTCTAGGGATTCAATGCCCTTGGTTCTTTTGGATGAGCTCCAAAACCCTCTTACTTTTCAAGATTGATTCAATAGAAATGTAGCCACTAAATATATTTCCAAAATATTTTTTTTGGAAATATATTTAGTGGTTTCATTTTTATTGTTATATAGTTATGTAGGATAGAACCTTTTATGGTCTCATTTTATTATAATTTTAGCATTTGTCTCCTATATATATATATATATATAACACCCTCCTCCCACATTTTCCTGCTTTTACAAGTTCTCTAAGGTAAACATGAGTTGAATGTTACTATGACATGACCTGACCTCCAAGTTCTAGTTATGGAAGTGGGACCTACAAACCAGAACACATACTACCACCCCTCAGGGACACTAGATCAATCAATAGCCTAACAACCACCCTTGGTGATCAATCCCTGAGGTGGAACTCATTTTAACAAACTTGACACCCCAACCGCACCCATAACACACTATGCATGTAGTTGGGAGGTTACAACCACACCTATAAGCCTTCATGCATGCGATTATGACTAAGATCTCCCTATTCTGCAGATATGAAAGGCTTTGAAGAATCATTGCATTGACCTTTGCTTGCTTTTCCTGAGCCCTTCCAAGTATTTCCTGTGCCTCAATCAACTCATTAGTATCTTCCTTGCAACTTCAAATCTCTACCCTCAGACTCCTCAATGTATCTGCCAGATCGGGAGAATACTCTTCTCCTTGCTGCCCAACTAATTTTTTCCATTCCACTGAATTCACATCAGGCCTGTAAGGGGAGTCATGTGAACTGTAATCCACCATTTTTCTCTTCATCTTTGATCTTCTATTTCCTGCAAACATACCATGTTAGATAAACCAATTGAACACATAATCAAATCATACCTCAGTGTATCTCAAGGGAGGCTCTCATATCTGCATAAATCAATTCAGATCAGCATGATATCTATATATATATAATGACATCAACATATCAACATCATGCATGTTAACATAAAATTATAATACTGACTTCTGACATTATAACCATAACCACAACAACGCATGCATAATAGACACATAGACAAATGACATGTGTGCATAACAATCACATCTACCATGAGGTCCAATGTTGCAACCTCTCTACAATACCAATCTTATTTTATGTTTCCCACCAATTCCTTTACTTGCTTTCTCCAAACCCAAGTGAATGTTAGAATGCTCCAAGAATGCTCTAAGTGTGCAAGAGTGTAAGAGAGACAAAGTTGTAATGACCAAAAGATGTGAATTGTTTCTATGATGACTTTCTATCATTGATGTATAGTCTCTTCCTTTCCTTTTTCCTTTTCCTTTCCTTTTCCTTCATTTTCTCTCTAATTTCCCTTGCATGCATATTTGTGTCTCTTCACCTTCCTTTTCTTCTATTTTCCTTTATTTATCATAATTAAATGCCAATTATTACCTCTTTGCCTTCTCCAATTTCCATAGCCATTAATAAACCTCAAGTGATGCCCACTATAATTTTTTCCCACCATTCAACTTGGAATATGTGTCCCATGACCTTGGTCTTATTTTATTTACATGGAAAAGAAACCAGAGATTGTTACAAACCCCTCCCCCTTGGGAGAACACCATCCTCGGTGTTCTATGACACTTATGAATAGCAAAACATATTGCTTATGGAGCTTTATAAACACAACTCGATGTAGTATTTACAATAACAAACTACTGAAAATGATAAGCATACTGTTTATTGGAGCTTTATAACACAACTCGATGTATTTACAATGACAACACATATATACTTATACACATTTTCTTCAATGAGAAAATAAACATATTGTTTACGAATATTTATAAACACATCTCGATACAATATTTACAGTAGCATGCACATATATACATATGCACATTTTCTCTTACTAGAAAATAAAAGGATATAATGCCACACCCGCAACAAGGGAATCTAGAGGCTCACAACTCCACCCTCAAAAGTAGTACTATGATTCACCTCCTTCCTAGGAAATCCAAAATCCACTGCCAAAATAAAACTTGCCTGCAATGTCTAGCGCTACAATCATTGCACTACTTGTTCTCTCAGTGAATAGTTATCGGTTCATTGTTCTAGGGCACACTCTCAATGTTCTTTTGATTCCATCTAGCAATGTTAATGAGAAAAAAAAATTATTCCCTGACCTCCCCTTCTATGCTTCCCATTCCCTCGGGAAATATGGTCACTCCCTTCCATGTAGTCACTCACCTTCCAAGTTCCCCAGCATCCCCTTCTCTGCTACACATTCCCTCGGGCAATCCATCCCTTAGCATGGTTTCCTTGCATCAGAAGGTCCAAAAACTAAGGCATATCCCTGCCTCAAAACCATCATACTGGTCATAGCATGCTTATGAAAATTCATGGACATTATTAGGTACCAGTGTCCCACAGTGGCCCTACTCCTGAATGCTTTACCAGCATAATGTTTCATGTTCCAATTCCTTTTATTGTTGTTGCTATCATTATTTTTGTCAATTCCAATTACCCAAACTGAGCATTTCCATGCTTTGTTGTACCAAGAACAAAATTTCCATTAGACTCAAAAGGAATTGTAATAATTTCAAATCATGCATCATTGGTAGCTCATCAATAAGGTGACATCTATAACTTTGTTTAATTCCTTTCACAACAAGTCAAATTATCTCCTTAATAAAATCATCATGTATAACATATCACATTTGGTTAGCTCAAAACTCAACCATCATAAATCAAAATCCTAGATCATGTGCATAATTAAAAATTTCAATGAAATATTCATACTTATCTTTCAAATCTTTCTTTTCTTCTGCTCTGATACCAATCTGTAACACCCTCCTCCCACATTTACCCACTTTTACAATCTCTCTAGTGTAAACTTGTGTTGAGTACTGTTATGACATGACTCGAACTTCAAGTTCTAGTTATGGAAGTGGAGCCTACAAACCGGAACACATAATACCACCACTCGGGGACACTAGATCACTCAACAGCCTGACCTCCACCCCTAGTTGTCAATCACTGAGGTGGAACTCATTTTCACAAGATTAAACCCTCAACTACACCCATAACACAATATGCATGTGGTTGGAAGGCTACAACCACACCCATAAGTCTTCCTGCATGCAGTTATGACAGAGATCACCATGTTTTGCAGATCTGAAAGGATTTGAAGAATCATTGCATTGACCTCTACTTGCTTTTCTTAAGCCCTTTCAAGTCTTTCCTATGCCTCAATAAACCTATTATTATCTACCTTGCAACTTTGAATCTTTTCCCTCGAACTCCTTAATGCATTTTCTAGATCAGGAGAATACTCTTCTCCTTGCTTCCCAAATGACTTTTCCCATTCCACTTAATTCACATCAACCTGTAAGGGGAGTCATGTGAATTGTAATCCACCATTCTTCTCTTCATCTCTGATCTTCAATTTCCTACAAGCATACCATGTTAGATAAACCAATAGAAGACATAATCAAATCATACCTCAATGTATCTCAGGGGAGGCTATCATATATGCACAAATCAATTTAGACTAGCACTATATATATATATATATATATATATATATATATGACATCAACATATCAACATCATGCATGTTAACACAAAATTGTAATACTAAATTCCTATATGATAACCATAACCACAACAATACATGCATAGTAGACACATAGATAACTTACTTGTATGCATAAAAATCGCATCTACCTCGAGGTCCAGTGTTGCAACCTCACTCTGATACCAATCTTATTTTTTGTTCCCCATCAATTCCTTTGCTTTCTTGCTTTCTTTCTCCAAACCAAAGTGAATGCTAGAATGCTCCAAGAATGCTCTAAATGTGCAAGAGTGTAAGAGATCCAAAAGTTGTAATGACCAAAAGTTGTGAACTATTTCTTTGATGCATTTGTATCATTAGTCTCTTCCTTTCCTTTTTCCTTTTTCTTTCATTTTCTCTCTAATTTCCCTTGCATTCATATTTGTGTCTTTTCACCTTCCTTTTCTCTTATTTTCCTTTATTTCTCATTAAATGTCAATTATTGCCTTTTTTCCTTTTCCAATACCTTTTCCAATTTCCATAGCTATTAATAAACCAAAAGTGATTCCCACTATAATTTTTTCCCACCATTAAACTTGGAATACGTGTCCCATGACCGTGGTCTTATTTTATTTACATGGAAAATCAACCAAGGTTGTTACTATATATTTACTAAGGACACCTAGTCTTAAGATCATAAAATTATGTTTTGTTCAGTGTATTCATTGTAAAACAAGGTTTCCTCCCTTGAAGAGAATTGTAATTATGGTTTCTTGTCATTTTTAAGGCACAAGGTACATAACATTTGGTATCAAAACCTATGATCCTAAGGTTGTGTTGCTTCAAACGAGCCATCTTGGAATTTTCATTATGATTTTCTTATGGGATGCTTCATATCGTGAAATTTGGTGTATATTGAGGAGAAATTACAAGGAATATCTAGTTAAAATTTCAGATCTTATTTCATTATACTTTTGGAGATATGCTTTGAGGAAGTTAGGGTTCCTAAATGCTCCTAAAATTAGTTTTAAACAAGTTAGTTTGGCATTTTCATTATAGTTTTTTTGGGGGGATGTTTCATATTGTGAAATTTTGAGGGGATAGAAGTGAGCTTTCTAGGTACCTATGAAAAAAAAAAAAATCATAATTTGGTTCTCTATACTTTTGAAGATATGCTCTAAGTTAGGGTTCTTGGATGCTCCTGGAATTAGTTCAAATAGGCTAGTTTCGTATTTTCACTATAACTTATTTTCCGAAATGTTTCATATAGTTAAATTTTGAGAAGATGAATGAAATATATCTAGGTAACTATGGTAAAAATTTTAGTCTTTAGTTCCCTGTAATTTCATATATCTGCCTTATGGAAGTGAGGATTTGTGAATGGTATTGAAATCATTTCAAACAGGTCATCTTGATAATTTTATTATACCTTCTTTTCTGGAACTTTTCATGAAATTTCCACAGATATTAGGAGACATATAAAAGTACCTCATGTAAAAAATTTAATCATTGGGCAGGTAGCACACTATATAAGTTTCTTCTTGGTAAGAAGCCAAAAATCAACAAGTTTTTGAAAAGTTACCATAATTTTCACTTGGCACATCAAATCATGGTCAATCTCATGGAATTGCAGAGAATAAATATCAAAGTATTATAGACCAAAATTTCAAACTCAAAAGGGTTTACATCTTAAATATATATTAAGGAAAATATCAACCATTCATTTATTCTCTAAAATAAGGTTTTAAAGTTACATAACTGATAAGTAACATAATTTTTTATTATAAGATCCAGTTTTTTGGGTGGCTAGAAATTGTGATAAAGAGGAGAAATATTACTATTTTAGCTCCAAAGAAAGATCCAAAAGCTATTACACCAATTAAAGCTCCTGAAGGCTCAACTGGACTTATGAAGAAAACAAAGACTTAGAATTTAGGTTCTTGAAATTAGAGAATAAAGTTAATGAAATGAATGGTTGTAAGTTGAAAAATGTAGATCTATCATGTTCTTAATAAAACCTTAAAAGAGAAATGATGGATGAAATGGAAAAGAATATGGAAAAAATAAAAAAATAAATGCAAAATGTCAAGGAAGATATACAAAAATCCATCAGAGTAAATAAAACAATTACAAATAATTCTATTAAAAGGCCTTCGTAAAAGGATGTGGAGGTCCAAGGAAATCATGAACTTAAGGAGAATCATGGTGTGGAGACTCAATTAGATATAAGGAGTATGTTATCACTATTGGAGAGAACAAATATTAAATCACGAAATCATAATCATGAATTTTCAGTCCAAGATCTTCATCATTAGGGCTTCAAGTCAGCATTGAGAAACTTCTACATTCTGAAGATCGATATGAAGAAGTTTGATGGTGATCATCCTATAACATGGATATTCTGGATAAACCAATACTTCGATCCACACAAAGTGGCATCCTTACAAAAGGTAAATATTGCATCCATGTTTTCAGAACAAGACTAACATGTATGGTATCAATGGCTTTGTGAAAGGAAAAATGATTATGTTATATCTTGGTCCATTTTTATAGAGGAATTAATAGCACATTATGGGGATATTAAGAGAAATATGTTATTTATTAAATTGGAAAATTGACAAAAGTTCCAATTACAAAGAACATTCAAGAATTCCAAAAGTTGAGTCTCAGGTTAAAGAATATTTCAGAGAATAATTGTTAGACCTATTTATGGGAACTTTAAAGGAAAACATCCAACATGAAGTGCATCTCTTTGAACCTAAATCTCTAGAGCATGCTTTCAGTCTAGTGGGGAAATTTGAAAACAAAAATATGACTACTAGAAAATTGGTCACCCATAGTTAGACAAAACATCATACTTCCTCTCCTACATTACTAAATATTGAGCCAATTTTTGGCGGCTCTATTGTGACGATCATTCGTATTTATAACGAGGAAAAGAGATTTTTCAAAAACTTTGTTTATTCTCCAGTCGAATTTTGAATGTCCTCGTGTTCATTGGAATTTAAATTAAATAAGTTGTCACAATTCATGGAGTCAAAATTTTGACGGTTTTCGTCATTGCAAGTCGTTTGAAAACAACCTATTTGTGCCATCGAAACTGATGTCGCAATACCGGCACATACTTGACATAGTTGTGACATTTATGCATGGAAAAGTATGTCGCAACGAGCGTCTGAATTCTGGCATCTAGAAAATATGTTTGTGATGGCCCTGCAACATTTAGGTGTGGTATTTATGACGTTTAAGGGAGGGGATTGCGACATCTAGGCGTAGGAGTTGCGACATTGGAGTGTGTTAAGGTCGTCACAATTAGTGTCTCAATTGCAATGTTTGGCACGGTCATGCGACATTTATGTGGGATAATTGAGACGTTATTTGTGTAGGAATTGTGATGTTTAGGGGTGGGAATGACAACGTTTTAGCATAGGAAATGAGACATTTAGGTGTGGAATATCGTCACAAGAATGTAGGAATTGTGTCATTTAGGAGTATGATTTGCAACGTATAGGCATGGGAATTGCGTCATTTATGCGTGGGTAAGTTTGTCTCAATACCGACGACACCATACACTGCAACATTTATACTATTTTTGCAATAATGACGATATCAAAAATTTTAAAAAAAAAAAATCGCAGGTTGAAAACACTCTCATAATGTTTGGATCTTTGATTATGTTCTGTACTATCATCTGTAAATTCGAATGTGAGGGCATTCTTTGTAACTTTTGGAGCGGGTCTTGCTCTTAATTAGGTGATTTTGGTTTAGTCTAGTGGGTAGGGTCTTTTCTTCAGGGCATGCGGAAGAAAACTAATGAACCACCAAGAACTTCAAAATTTTGTGCATCATTTGCCTACCTGCAATTCAACAACAAAGTGCTTCCTACTAGTCCTCGTATTCTATGGAAGAGGAATTAAAGCACCTTTGGTACTTGACAAGTTGAAGAACTTGATCTCTACTATAGTAAACAAGGTAAAATTCAAGTAACATACGTATACTTTTATTTTTTTAGTGCATCATGGATAAAAGTGATGTAGAGATTCTTAACATTCTCTTGCATGCATTTGAAAATTTCAGGAATAGAGATGGTATTTCTAGGGTTTTTGCAACTAATAATCTCCAAACTAGAACCAAGTTAAAGCAACCATTTTATGGATACCTTTTTTTGCAAGTCAAGTCATACTTTTTATTGTCCCATAATGCCACATATACATGATAGTCATGAATATGAGAGAGAGAAGAATAGGTACCCAGGCCCCTTCTAGGAACTTATGAGAGAAGTTGAGAAGTAGAGGGCTTCCATAGAACCAAAGAAAAGTAGAAAACATATTGCTAATAGAATACTCTTATGCCAGCATATAATTATTACCAATGATGTAAGACAAGTAGTAACCAACATAAATGTGATGACAGCTAAGCCTGACACAGGAATACCAAACATTTCAAAATACATTACATTGGATAATGAAAACAAATTACTTTTGTTGATAGTTTTCTAGAGTGAGCTGTGTGTATTAGCTTGGAATGTCCAAGATAATACACACAGTTCACTCCAGAAAACTATCAACAATATGACTGACTATGGAAATCTATACTCAATAACATGTTCTTTCACTAACAAAAATTGTTCCATGATTAAATCCAAAATACATACATAAGGTGTAAAGAACAAAATAAACACATACCAGATGCATTTCCCATTCATTTCATATCTTGAAAACCATTAATAGTAATAGCTAGGCATAGGATCATCAAAACCCAGTTGATTTCTAGAATGTAGATGCGTCCATGTATTTCATCAAATGTGTGCACTACTTTCACCTTAGGAAAGAAATCTAGTGCCAATCTCTGGTTGATAATTGAAAATGTCTCAGTGATGATTACTTTACTTCCAACCACTACTGCAAGTATCACAACTCCTAGTACTAGCCATTGTATAGTCTCTGCTAACGTATTTATGCAATATATTGTTATTCAACTCATAACCAATATGCAACAATATCTAAAGGCAAAGATGTGGACATTCCGTCCTTGCATGCTCTGGAATCAACTTACAAAGAAGCTCAAGGGTGGCCCCCTTTAATTCTACAAGACAAACATATATGATGATTTGTGATGTACAAATATCCATGATGAATATAAGGAAAGAAAAACACATTGACAGAGTACAACATTTCAACATATACGAAAACTAGAAAACAAGTGTAGGAAAAATATGTTATTGTTAATACCCTCTGCCTTGAAGTCAAAAAAAGCAGGCAAAAGATGGCCATTTGGCAGTCCAGTGTTAGGATCACGGTTTTCATAAAAAATGGATGCACACAAGATTCCAACTGCATTTAAGTAAATTTCATCATAAAATTAGGTTAAGGATCAATGGTTACATAACTTAGACAAGCTTGAAGGCAAGAACCACCATAGCTTAGAACATCCCATAAGTTTGCGCCTCGTATAAAAAGCAATTTAAATATTGGAATCTTTATTCTCGTGAAAATCCTTGTTCGCCCTTTATCAAAACACTTGAGATTATATTTCTCGAGACAGACAACAAATCTTATTCCCAAAAATTATTTCGTGAATTTCTTCCTAGAAAATAAAACTCGATATAGGTAAGCTAGTGGGTCCTTCTCATTCTTTTTCATTGGTTCATTTATCCTTTTAAATCCAGATCATCTCGGGAAATTTAATCTCTAATATACCATGACTTCTCCATTCCAAATTATTTCTCATATATGATTAACCTGAGATGCTCAAGGGTGACCCTCTTTAATTCTGCAAGACAAACATATATGATAATTTGTGATGTACATATTGCCATGATGAATATAGAGAGAAAACCTAAAAGAAAAAACATTGATAGAGTACATCAGTTCAACATATTCAAAAACTAGAAAACAAGAGTATGAAAAATATGTTGTTTGTAATACCCTTTGGCTTGAAGTCAAAAAGAGCATGCAAAGGATGGCCATTTGGCGGTCGAGTGTTAGGATCACGAAATTCATCAAAAAATGGATGCACACAAGCTTCCAACTGAATTTAAGCAAATTTCATCATAAAAGTATGTCAAGTTTCAACCATTACATAACTTGGACAAGCCCAAAGGTGAGAAACATCATAGCTGAGAAGATCCCATAAGTTTAGGCCTCGTATCAAAAGAAATTTAAATATCAAAACCTTTATTCTTGTGAAAATCCTTGTTTTCCCTTTATCAAAACACCTGAAATTATATTTATCGAGATGGACAATAAGTCTTATTCCAAAAAATTCTTTCATGAATTCTACTGAGAAAATAAAACCTGATACAAGTAAGCTAGTGTGTCCTTCTCTTTCTTGTTCATTAGTTCATTTCTCCTTCTAACTCCATATCGTCTCAGGAAATTTGATCTCGGATATAACTTGAGTTCTCCATTACAAATTATTTCCAATATATGATTGACCCATGATGCTCAAGGGTGGCCCCCTTTAATTCTATAAGACAAACATATATAGTATTTTTTTATGTACAAATTTCCACGATGAATATAATGAAATAAAACCTAAAAGAAAAACACATTGATAGAGTACATCAGTTCAACATAGTTGAAAACTAGAAAACAAGAGTAGGAAAAGTATGTTGTCGGTAATACCCTATAGCTTGAATTCAAAAAGAGTGGGTGAAGGATGGCCATTTGGCAGTCAAGTGTTAGGATCATGGAGCTCATCAAAAAATGGATGCACAAAAGTTTCCAACTACATTTAAGAAAATTTATTCATAAAATTAGGTCAAGGATCAACCGTTACATAACTTGGACAAGCTCGAAGGTGAGAACCATTGTAGCCAAGAACATCCCATAAGTTTAGGCCTCATATCAAAAGAAATTTAAATATCATAATATTTATTCTCATTAAAATCCTTTTCCACCCTTTATCAAAGCACCTGAGATTATATTTCTCAAGATGGACAAAAAGGCTTATTCCCAAAAATTCTTTCGTGAATTTCTATCGAGAAAATATAACCCGATATATGTAAGTTGGTGGTTCCTTCTCGTTCTTGTTCATTGGTTCATTTCTCCTTTTAAATCCACATCATATCGGGAAATTTAATCTTAGATATAACTTGAGTTATCCATTCCAAATTTCTTTCTGATATATGAATGACCCGAGATGATGATGCAAGCCTATTTGGAGTACTCCTCATATAAACTAGCCAATTCTCCTATGACACTTGTAGATCTTCACATGGGCAACATATCCATGAATTCATTTTGAATTTTATGCTTAAGTATTATGATTGAATGCCAAGTGTTATTTCAATTTGACGGTAAATTGATAGATGTACGCCATGATTATGTATTCATTAAGTGGGCCACATCTTCATGAATGACTTTCGAATTTTAGACTTAATTATTATGATTGAATGCCAAATTTAATTTCAATTTGATGGTAAATTTATATATGTACACCACAATTATCTATTCATTAAGTGGCCACATCTCCACCAATGCATTTTTAATTTTACGCTTAATTATTATGATTGATTTCCAAGTGTTATTTCAATTTGACTGTAAATTGATAGATTTTTGTATGCTACAATTATGTATTCATTAAGTGGGCCAAATCTCCACGAATGAATTTCAAATTTTATGCTTAATTATTATGATTGAAATCCAAGTATTAATTCAATTTGGCAGTAAATTAATAGATTTCCGTACGCCACAATTATGTATGCATTAAGTTTCCATGTATTTCATTTACCTTTGTCTTTATATGAGTTTTTACTTGGTAATTTACTATTCTCTATTCTTTATAGCTAAAGAATTTTTCAAGTCTTTCCAAGCTTCCAAAGCCTTCTGCCTTTTGAATTATCAGGGGAATTTTTGAATATTGGAAGAGCTAACAAGAAACAAATCATTCAGCAAACAACTAGAACTAGGTTGTTGTTAGAATAAATGGATAATAAAAAAGTGCAAGCTTGGATGTTATCGGACACTGTAATTTGCATGCAAGATGTTGGCATGTCAATCTGGGATGAAATTTATAAACTAATGGAAGAAGAATTGGAATATGCAAACAAAATAACCACTGTTATGGTACCAGATGAAGACCTAGATATTGGTCAAAGCTCTCCATTGAGTGATTCATCAACTTCCATGCTACACAAAATTGGTTCAAGACCAAGGCTAATGTTGTATACAGACATTATATGATGGGAAATAAACTTCGTTGATGTCAAAAAAAAAATCATTAGTCCCTATGGAACTGTGGTAGGCTTGTTTAGGCCAATGGATATTAAGGGTATTATAAGTTGCATGATTTTCAAGATTAGCTATGATGAATCTTTCATTAATGAGTTTGTGAAAAATGAGTGTAAATATATGGAAAGAACCCTCCCTTATCTTATCGAATAATTGGAGGAAAGACCCAAATAACCACAAAGAAGAGTCCTTCGGTGAATATACCATTATTTCCCTCGCTTCCCCATATTGTTATATAGTGCTATGTTATGCAGGTTAGTTGGCCTTAAAAATGCATTCCATTTTCTGCTTCAATGGGTTCCTCTTATTAAAAGACCTTCATAAGTTTTTATCTTTAATTGGTATGATTTCCTCTCTGATAACATTGCAAATAATATTCTACAATTCTGACAAGATAAGACTAGTCCTACTCCATAATCTACCATATTACATGTAATCCTATCTTATGGACATTATCTGCTTTTCTACTGACTTTCTGTCGATAGGTTGGAAATGGACACCCTTTGAAAGTCTCCTTATTCATGTCTATCACAACAAGTTATGATAAGAAAATTACTCTTAACATTTTTACCAGATCATTCATGATGTTGTGATTTCGTTTCATGAAATTCTGTTTAATGAAAACCCACCAAGAATGTCCAAAGTTGCCAGATATGATTTAGAAAATATTGGAGATTGGTACACTAAAGAAAGTTTCAATTATGTCGGAATTTATGGATGTCTTGGTCCTCCGCATGTATTACCTTTATATGTTCCAGAAAGAGTGATACGCAGGGAAGTAGCCTATTATACTACAAGAAGAGGGATAACATCTAAGATAAAAAGTGGAAAGAAGAAGTTGTGGCCTGAATTAAAACTGGAATTTGTTCCCCGTAAAATTGTCCTTTCATAGAAGAAAAAAAAAAATTTCCTTTCAATGCTCTGAATTTGGCATGTATTCCATCAAAATTTCATGACCCCCATGGGATTGTTAGAAAGGTCACTGTTGGAGTTGGTATTAAAACGTACATTCATAAGGAGTCTGGATTGGATGATATTTTTAAGAAAGCTAAATCATATCAGGAAATTTTGAATAAATCTCAGGATTTATCCCTTGAAGAATACCAGTGTTTCATTACTTTCAGAGATAGAAGGAGAATGTCACTCCCACCAATCTTTTAGGGCAACAAATAAATAATGAAAGTACCAAGTTTATCAACACTGAAGATTTCACCAAAGGCACTTAATGGAACTAATGGCACTATGGTCACTAAAGAAAAAGTTGCTCAGAAGGAAAATTATCCAAAAGTACAATCTTTCAAAGATAATGAAGCCCAAAAAATAGCTAAGACATCTATAAATCCTTAGAAAAGGTCTTTACTTAAGAAGACTAAAGATATTTCAATTGTGACTTCTAAAGAGACAGTGTTGGTAAAAATCTTGATGAAGAATATCTGAAGTTTGAAAAAATAATTCATGAGCCAGAGACTATTGTTACTCCTGTCAAAATTCTTGTAGTATATCTTATTCATACAGAGAAAACCCATATGCATACAGTGAAATAAAAAGGATCATCTTCTACCCTTGAAAATATAGAAATTGTTTTGGCCAACACCAATGTCCTAAACCAAAGTCCTATCAATTCAGTCCCATCCATAGGCCAGCCATCAAAACAAGAGACTATTACGGAGTTTGAGATACATGAAATGCCTCTCATTGAGGTATTTTACAATCCAAAGCAATAGCCTATTGTTAAGAAAGGAAGAAAAAGGAAAAGAACATCAGAAGCACAAGATTTATCTATTGTTATTGCTGCAAATATTCAACATTTGGAAGTAATATGGGAAATCTCTTCTAAAGAAACTGATGAAGACTATGAAGAGCTAGTTCAATATGTTGGAGCCTTTAGTAATGCTAGCATTTATAAATTTTCCAAGGTTAAACATTTCATCAAAGAAAAGAAAGAAAAGATCAAGCAATTGGAAGCAAAAAATCAACAACTCAAAGCCAATTCTCAGTTTGAAATCACACAAGTAAAAATTAAGTTTCAATACAAGATACAACAAAAATATTTATTGCTTAATGATATTTCTACAAAGATCAAACTTTATGAGACAGATATGTTGGATCTAATCATATTCAAATCATGTGCTAAATGCCTCAATCAACGATTGCTGCAAATTCAGTTACATTCTTGTGAAATTCTTTCAAAGCTACAATCACAGAAGAAGATAGTAGATAACTATATTAATGATTTTTATGATATTGAAACATAGTATAAGGATGCAAAGAAAAAGCTTAATCAACTTTTGAAATGGCAGTTAGAAATAAAGCAACCCTCCTTGAATTTATCCAGGATCACTAAAGTTCAAAAATTTATTGTTATGCATGTGTGGAAGACACCATTTCATTCTATTAAACCTAAGGTGTAGGATGTTGAAAGATTCAACATTGCAATCATTAAGTCTATTATTCAAACCATCAAGGGTACTAAGTTGCTTGATTTTTATTTTGAAGATTCACTTCCACAGGATACACTGATAACATCAAATTCACAGATCAATAGGTCAGAAGATGAAAATAATATTGAAGAACTGACATCAGTAAATGGCAATATAATTTGGAAATATATGGTTAAAACTTTTGGTGAAATAGAGGTTATTAAGGTTGCTAGTGAACACATTAACCAAATGTTGTCAGTTCTAGAAGCCTAAATTATCTCTTATCAAGTCAATGTATAAATGCAACCACCTCCAAAATTAGTAAAGATCCACGAGATCCATCATCAGTGGGATTCTACCCATCGGCCTACCACATCATCAAATCCAACCAGATCAGTTTTTTCTCAAGTTTTGTTAAATTTAAATATTTACTATTTTTGTCAAGTTTGTTTAGACATTTAAGGGGATGAGTCATTCTCCTCTTAACATATTAAAGTCCTGTTAAAACAACTCTCAGAATCCAGTTTAAGGGTTCTAATTTTTTGAGAAAAAAGGTTGTTACATTTTGGTACAGACTTCTCTTCGATATTAATTGAACCAACCTTTTATTTTTATTCCATGTCTCATCAAAACAAATTTGAACAAGTACTTTTATTTGTTTAAATATTGTTTTCATCATTTATGGGAATCATTCATATATTTACATGTTTAGATCTTATAGATTTAACATAGCACTACTATTTTGTTGTGTTTGTCTTTTAAGAGCTAAAATATACAATTTATGTGAATGTTGTTCATGTTTCTTTTATTTCAATTAACTATTTAATTGAAACACGATATCATCTTACAGATTATTATAATCAAACTAAAATAAGGAAAGATCTATATATTTCTTTATTTTAAGTTTTCATTCGAATTTTGCATAGAATATAAAATACTCGAGTTAGATATTAGTTTATTTAGATTATAGTTCTATTTTTATGATGTTGAATTATGACCTCCAACTATACATATACACGCGTCCAATTCATTCATTATTCAAATTCTTCATTAGTTGGAGCATATTTCACAAAGGTAACTCGGCCTTTCCATAATCCAGTCAAAACCACTATCATAGACGGAAAAGAGTCTAATTAGGGACTCTAACTAGGTAGTATACTTTGATGTTTACAAGGTAATTTATGGACATGAAGAGGGTCCCAAGGATATGAACAGTAAATAAAATATTGACCATTTATCCACATTCTTGGAAAGTCCACACATTATAATGAGTCAAGGTTAATACGACACATTGGAAAAGGCAGAACATGTATTCCATAAAGATATAAATTTCACCTTAATGATCTCCACAAGTTGGTCTACTACACTCTCACCAGGAAACAAAGGCTACAAAAGATTAAAAATATATAATAAGAAATATAAAAATAAATCCAAAAAAAAATACAAACATTTTCATTTGATCAGATAAGTTATCTTTTCATTCATGAGGAAGCAAAATCCATGTTCCTAACCTGACCCAGAAGAATCTCATCCAGGACAAAACTTATCGACCACATATTAATTTTTGTGGTATACTCTATGCCTCCAAATATATGCCTGAGGATCTCAATAATACCTCGAGCAAATGTAAGATATGTTTGGTTCACCCTTAACTTCTAACAGATAAATTGATTTTATTAGGTACTCTTTGTGAAAAAAAGAGTTAAATATAAAGGCATTCATGAAGATTAGTTATAGATGCAACGCATTTCCAAGAAATTTGTATCTAAACCTCAGATTTAGCTTTTTATTATTTTTAAATGAAGGAGTTGATACTCCTCCATAAAAGATATTGTCTTAATTGCAATAATAATAGAAGATAACTTTTCTTTGTATAGCATCATGGTTACACTATATCAATTTTCCTTGACATTGCTGACGTTGCAAGGTGATACTTTTGAGGTTTTTCCCTTCTTCCTTATCTCATATGTTCATGACCTTACATCAAGAACCTCGTTGAGGCCTTAAAGATGCACATCCTGATGCTGCGTAGGAGTAATCTAACCTATATATACACTCTGTTGTGTAGAGAATGACTCCTTGAGGTTGTTTGTAGTCTGGTTTTGTATGTGGAAGGTGCTAGTCTAGGGTAATCACCCTTGTGTCCAAGACAATAGCCAATTCGCCTGAGAACCCTTTAGAGGCCTTACCTCTTGACCCACCATGCAGTTAGTGCCCAGGTAGGTACACTTTGACACTGGAATGACTTCTAAAGTCCCTTGGTTGCACCAATGGGTGCATTGTAAGCATTGGAGGTCTTTCAGGAATCACCAATTCTGTGACAGATGGTTGTTGATAGTCGTTTGCACAACCATGCCTGGAATTCCCTGACCCAAATATGGGAGAGCAAGGAAGCCTGAGATCTTAATCAGTATGCTCCAAGCCACATGGCTCTAACTTATTGACAGATGTAAGAGATGGATTCTCTACTCCATTAAGGAGTGTTGATCTCCCTACATACATGCACCATATGATTTATGGTGGCTCTAAGACCTTAAGATTTTTGGACCCTCAAGAGGATGGGTGGACTATTCGTGTGCCTGGCTAGATAGGTCCATGTTTAGTATCTATGGCTACAGGCATTGTGAACTAGAGGAGGGGTAACTTGCAGTAAGTTCAGGAGAGATAACACCATTGGGTGCTTTATCGGACTCCAAAGGTCTTGGTGGAATGTTGGAAAATTTCTAGATGGTTGTGGAACCATAGGCGGTGGGCCATGTTAGAATGCATTCAGAAATGACACATGGTGCAGGAAGATAAATATCCTTGATGAAAACCACTAGATGCAAGAGTGAGTTTGTTTCTCATGACAGGACCCAGCCCAATGGCTCCATCACCAAATTCAGACAAGAGGCATTGCAACATCTCAAGGGTAGGTTCAACCATATAGCCTCAAGCCAAGAAACCTTATTCGCACAGCCTGACAAAAGCCTTATTTTTCAGCCACCACGATCTCTAGGTTTTGTGTGGTAGTTCTCAGAGTCCCTTCGAAGTGGGCTTATCACTAAGAATTCGAGAGTCCCTTAAGTCTGAGTCATCTCTGAGGCTTTGTTCCACAGAGAATGGTTTTTTCCAATGGGACTAATGTCGAGTTTGTTCTCTCCTATATCTCGGAATCTTGGATTCCTAAATCTCAGAGGGAACTCATGGAGTAACCCTCTCATGGAGTGTCAAGATGTTTTTATCCGAGATCTCAGAATATCAAATTCTCAGATCTCGAAGGAAAATTGCAGAAACTTCTCCACGAAGAACTGTTGACGCTGAGATAGGTTTCTCAGAGAGCTCAGATTCTCGGATCTTGGAAGAGACTTGTGGATAACTCCTGTCCAACCAACCCACACCTTTTTCCTCCAATATGGCATAGTGATGGAGGTACCAAATGGCATTGGGGAGATGATAGGTATAACCACGTGGAAAAATGATAATGTGGCGATGTCCAATTCAGTTATTCTTTCAAGGGTCATATCTTTCCATCTGGAGCTTGGATCAGGATAAAATTTTATATCACCAAATTTATCTTGACAAGACGAACACAATGGTGTTACCCATTTCTTGTTCTAGAAAAAAGGGGGGGTTGTTCCATCTCTCTAACCCTTACAAGAGGGATTGGATTAGAAGATGAACATTTTTCACCAAGGTTAAGGTGGGGAGTGTTTACAAAAAATGTAAAAATTGTCAAGAAAAATAGTGGGGGAAGAACACAGATCCAATGACTTACATAAGTATTCCAAAGCTTATGGTATTGCAGGAATATTATTTCCTTTTCCACAACAAAATGGTTTTGTGGAGAGGAAAAGTGGGACCATCTTGGAGAAGGAGAGAATGCTTAGGGACAAAATGCCTCAAATAATTCCTAAGGTGAAGCAAGCGATATAATATGAACCTACTCAACAGACGATCCACTAAGGATGTTAGAAATATCACACCTAATGAGGCATCAGAGATACCAAAGTCTTGCACTTTTGAAGAAAGTTACCATGATTCATTGTTCGCCTCAAATTCAGGGAGGGAAGGGTATTTGTGAAACTTATATTTTTGGAAAGCAACATATAACTTTATCCCTATTGACATATGATAGGTCTCAAGTTAAGATGGATCTTCAAGGTATAAGAGAGAGAAGAGAGAGAGAGAGAGAGAATCCCTCGTATGAAACAACATACAATTGAATTGTTTTAGCTACAATAATTTTTCATTTTCATGTTTTCCTTATATATATATATATATATATATATATATATATATATATATATATATATATATATATATATATATATATATATATATAGATATATAATGAATATTGCATTTATATCTCATATTAAAAATATATTTTTGTGATTAACATTCTTTTAAATGTTAGCAAATTGTGAAACCCCTGCAAAGTATGATTAAGAAAACCTTCATTTTTGTTGAAAGAAGCCCTAGCTCTTGGGAATGGTAGATGGTGAAAAATGATCATGTAGCTCATGTCTAAGAGGGAGATGACTTTTCTTGAAAGGATATTCATTTCCTATCTTTGACTACTATTGGTATTGATAGTCTCTTGATAATAAGCCTAATTGCTTAAGATGATGTCAAGTACATCTATTGGTTGATTATTGAATCTAGGGTCTTGTAATGTAGGCTTCTGCTAATTTAGAACCCTAGTGAGTTGAGAGGAAGTTGAAAGAAAAGTTCTTGATTATTTGAAAATGTTGATATGTGAACTCTAGCAAGAGGTTGAATTAGAAGGATCTAGCGTTTGTAACATATAATTGATTGCTTCTGTTATAAAGAAATTGAAACCCTAACCCATGCATGGTGATGTGAATGAGGTTGTATTACAAGATTACATGATGAAGCTGAAAAGTGGATGCATTTAGTCCATGAATTAAGGACTCCAAGCACTATAATAATTGCAAACTAAATGATAATTGAGTCACAAATAACTGACAACTTCTAAGCAAGAATATTTCATATTTTTATAACATAAGTACAAAAAAGTATGCAATAACTCATTCAAAAATAATTATACATCGATATGTCTTTTTTTACATCTTTTACAACAATATGTCTTATACTATACATTATAATATTGTACATCATCAAAAAAAAAATTGCCTCTTATTATTACAACCCATATAATTCAAAAGTTTTTCATTCATTTGTGCAATTTCATCTTATAGCCAGGGTTGTTTTGATGATTATTTTAATTTTCTCCTCGTATGCATTACACCCCTGGTCATGACATTCTCACGGAGTCGAGGATGTTGTAGCGGAGCATCGCCCACAAAAAAATATTAAATTTATATGGTTAGTTATCGAATATCATTGAATTTGTTTTTTAATAATAAAAAATAAATTTGAAATGTAATTATTTACCTTATGCACTAGTCAACATCATTCCAATGATTTCCTTGTGGTCCTCTTCTAGTTGAGGATGCTTCTGTACGACATGCTCTGCCATCAAAACCAGAAAATTTATAAGTAGACAATCATAAATGAATAAATAAACATAAAAAGTACATACTTTATAAGTACGAAATTATTAATTATAAGATTAAGATACAACCCTATTACTGTTGTGGGCCTCATCTTGGGGCTGCACCCAATTGTCATGGGGTTCCTCAGGAGCATCAAAATGTTTTGGCTGATATCAAATAATTGATGCTCAATAGTCATGGGATCATCTATATTTGTACTACTCACATGCTAATCAAAGCAAATCAACACATTAGATTTATATCAAACATGATTATATTTTATAATTAATGAAATGTTAATGTGGATTGATTTTTATTTACCTTCTCCTTCAAATTGGATCTTGGGGTTTTCCCCACACTTTTTTGACATTTGAATACACCTTTAAATCTAAACTTGAAACCAATATCGAAGTATTCCTTTGTGGCGTAAGTTATGAATACATCACCCTGCATTGCATAAGAGTATTTATTTTTATTATTTTCTAGCGTAATTACCATAATGTTGAAAGGCGATATAACAAATAATATTGTTAGGAATTTTTGGGTACTTACAATTTGTGCCTATAGCATCAAATAGCCACCCTAGCCCAGTTTGTGTTGCCCATGCTTCTCAAACTTTACATTGGTTGCCTGCGAAGTCTTAGGGAGTCTATAAAAAGTTTCAAGTATGTTATATACTACAATTTTATTCAAAACTAAAGAAAATTAAACATATTGCATTCAAGATTTGATTTGTACCTTGCTTAACTAGGTGGTGTATTCCCTTATTTTCTCATTTGCACCATTGATTAGGCCCTTCCATTCCATATCAGGAATCATGGGAGGGTGCTCATACCTAAGGTTTTCTACCAATTTTCTCCTATAGTGGTCTTATAGTTGTTTTAACTGTCTTCCGACTGCGGTTGTGACCTTGGTTTTATTTAAGGTGTCTATCCTAAATAGATCTTCAAGGTAGTCCATAAGCTCTTTTTTAAGGTTGGAATTTTGGCAATTCCACCTTCCGCATATGGTGGGCCCAAAAATATCTAACACTTTGTCGTCCATTTTTGTATAAAACAAGTTGTTACCTACATGCAAAAATATACGATCATTAGTTTGAAAATAATAATATAGATGACTTATGTTTTAGATAGAAAACATGAAACAGTTAAAAAAAAAAACAAAAACAAAAAAACAAAACAAAAAAAACAAAATAATAATAATAATAATAATAACTTTAAAAAAATAATAAAAATAAAATAAATATAAATAAAAATAAAAAATACCAGAAATTTTTGGTGTTTTTATTGGAATTCCTTCCTCATTCACCAAAAATGTGTAGTCAATTTTCCTCGTGCTCTTAACACGTGATATTTCAAGAAATGAACCCATAATGTCATCAGTACTAGGGTCACCTCTATCACCACCTGATCCAAATCCTGGCTACGTGTTTGGCTCGGGGGTCATGTGCTCATTGGTCACAACTAATGGTGTGGACCCAGTGTTAGTACTAGGAGCATGACCACTCGAAGGTGGAGTAGTGAATAGTTGCATCGCAAATATATGTTGGGTACTAGTGTTTGAGAAACACTCATCATGTCTCATCAATTCCAATAGTACCAACACCAAGTTAAGGATCAACTGACTGTTGCGGGGGACAAAGTCCCTCCAAATAACTCTAGATAAGAAAGAAAATACTTTTTCTATTAAATAAAGTAAAAGTTAAAAAAAAACACTTTCAGGATTAAACTTATGGCATTAAAAAAAAATCACTTTAAAATATGGTTATTACCTTGTATGACCGAAGATCTTCTCTCAATTTATTGATCCTAGCCTCAGCCATAGGATTGTCATCCTATTGCGAATCAACTCCATAATTTCTTTGTTCATTTTTCTCACATACTTTCTTATTGTCACCTCAAGGTTGGGGGATGACCACAACTATTCCTCATCAAGAACATCATCTTCATGGTGCTCGGACTAAATATTTCAGCAAAATAAAAGTTATTATTTCGATTATATAAACAAATAATCAAAATGTCACATTAAAACATAAGGTGAATTTTTTATTTGTTTACTTCTGACTATGCAAACACTTTTCCATGTGAATCAACCTACCACATAATAATATAATTAGAGTAGTGAAATATTTTTTAAAAATGTTAAACTATAGGTATCAACATAAAATTTAATTCAGCGACATATAAATGCATACAAACATGATGAATAAAGCAGAATTTGTGGAAAAATATGAAGTGAGTAGAATGTGAAAAGCAATCTGAAGTTTTGTGATATGGTCTAATGTAACCCTGAATTAGTTAGTACAACATCCTTGAGGAATAGTGTATAAAGATCATATCCAAGAATATTTTGCTACTTAATCCAAGTTTCTTGTAAGAAAAATGAATGTCATCAAGATTGAATTCCATTATGAAATGATGTCTGCTATCTCGTTGATGTGATCCCTCTATGGCATAATGGTGTTATGTTTAGAAATCCTTTTGAGGAATAGAAACCTTCTTTGATGATCAATTTGTTCAAGAAGAACTTGATGTAATACATGATTTAGACCACTTGGATAAAGCATGGGATTGTGTGAAGTTCAGGAATATGTCCTGCAAGGAGTTAGGGTTTGGTTAATTTCTAGGGTTTTTGGACAAAACCCTAGAGTAATCTAATCTTGGTGCAAAATATATATTTAAGTTTTTGACATTAGGGTTTGTGATCAAAACCCTAGGTTGATTGTTGAAATAAATAAAAACCCTAATCGTGTCTAGATCCATGATGTTGAGGAGTACAAGATGAAGAGGGCGTTGTTGTTGTTCATATAAGATAAGTGTTATATCTCTCTTCTTTTAATATTATTGATTTCTTTAGTAAATCTAGTATCTTGCTTTATTTTCATTGCTTTATTGTAACTATTCTTTTATAATCTCCCCATAGAGGATTGCAAGTACATACTGAAGATTGCCTGGGCTAGAAGAAGTTATAATATCAAAACAAAGTTTGTGACTAGTCCTTGGATTCGAAGAGAGCTTTGAATCTTGAAAACTAAGCAAGAAAATCTCACTCATGTCATCATGGATATCCAAGTATTAACAAAGACCTTGGAAATGGAACCAATTTGTTATCATGTAAATCCACATTAGTAGACCTTCCTACTAATTATAGATGCTTAAACTTGTCATTGTTGGACACCTCTTTGTTTTGACTGGTGTTTTTTCTAGTCTCTGAGAGGTGTACCTAGGGGTTGTATGTTGTTTTCAAATGTACTTATTTGTGTAAACCCTCATTTGATTAGTGTAAAGAAACCTCATTCTTGATTTTTTCATACTATTAGAAAATATAGCTACAATCAGTCTTCATAATTGTCATTCATTAGAAAAGGGGCTTTCTAAACTACTGAAAATTGTGGTATCAAAATATTAATGGAGTGTGTGGAGAATTCACCCAAAGATCCGCGTTGAAAGGGTTTCCAAGTAAATATTGATTCAGGAACAATTACTGGTTTGCTAGCAAGGGTTTCTTATGTTCTTCTGAATATGAATTTAAAATAGAGGAATCAATTCCTAAGAAAACGTGGAAATGAATCTTTGTTCCTGAAATTGATATATGTTTAAGCCTTGGAGCTATTAGTCATAGAAAGGTATTACCATATCATGGATATGAAATATTGTTGGTAAATACATAGAGAACTAGTCTCCATAGAAGGAACCATCTAGTCTTGAGGATAACATTTAAAAACAACCCTTGGATCGATAGCTATAAGTGTCAGCTATTGAGTAGAATGTCAAGCGCATGGAGTTGCAATCATTAGTTTTGGGTAAAATGTTCACATCAATTAGTGCTTAATTATAGTATTGATTTGATGAAAGATTAAGGAAATCACCTCAATGAGATCATAGGTAAACACAAACCTAATAATATCTATCGTAGGTATGCCCAACCTAGCTTGAATAATGAATTAAATGAAATTGTAAAATTGTGTGTATTGGCCTTTAAATTCATGACTAGTGTTCAACCATTAATTGGAATGCTTTGTTGTAACACCCTCTACAAATTGAGGATGAATGGGACATAATATCCTATCCATCCCCATAGGATATAGTCCTCCATAAAGGGGAAAACCCCAATTTTACCCACTGTTGGGCAAGTTTTGGGGCGATTGGGTGAACAAAACCCAAATTTGGGGTTTGAAGTAAAGTCTACTGAATCATTAAGGAAGAAGAGACCCCTCTAGGAAATCTATAAATATGAGAGGGATGAATTCATTTTGGATCATAAAGTGTGAATTGATTCATTTGTTTTTTAACATTAGCTCTCAATGTTTTAAGCCTCTCTCCCTTTTATCAATTTCGGTGGTGAAAGATTCCACCCTAGTTGAAATCCTTCTATTTTTCTCTCTGGTATTCACAAAAGATTTCTATCCAAGTCAAGGAATTTTGTGAAGGTCAATCATTGTTTGGGAAATGAATTTTGCAATTATTAATTTATATTTGGGCAATGAAGTTTTCTATTGAGATTAATATCTTGTTATGGGCATGATAGAAGGACAACGCAGTCTTTGTTGACTTCGATCCTTTTTTATGGGCATAGTAGAAGGAAAAAAAAGCTCATGGTCTCTTGTTCTAGGCACAAGAGTATCACTAAGGAGGCATCGAGATCATTTATTTACTCTTCAAGCAATTGTGCATAAGTCTTATCTCCATCACAACATTGAAGCCAAGCAAAGATTTTTCTGGGAGATAGAGGGTTCTGTTGAAGGAATAGAAAATTGCAATTCTGGCACAGTCTAAGATTGGAGGCTTTAAGACAGATCGAATCATCCTTCCTATAGAATCAAAGCTTTATTTTTAGACCAGTGAGTATTTTAGGAAGTAAAGGAAACAAGGATCTCTGGCAACATGGGTTTCTTGTGGAAGAATCTAAGGCTTGTTAATTGAATTATCCATCCTATAGCCTTCCATTGTAGTAGGAGGATCGTTTAACTACAATTGTAAATTTTGGTTAAGGTTTTTTGTATAATTAGTTGGTTATGTTCAGTGACAATCATACTGCTCTGTGAAATTTTTATGAATTATTGGATATGTGTACTGGATTGATAAGTACAGTGCACTCAATTTGATTCATTAGATATTTTATGTTATGTCTATTGATAAAATTCAATGAAGGATACATTGATTGTTTGAAGGGGAATTGGTGACAAGTATCAATGAGCTTGCATCGGGTACCCACGTAAACCATAGAAAAAATATGACTAGAAACCCAATGAAGGAAACCCTAGAAACTAGATCCTTGGTTCATGAACAACTGAGAAAGGTTGAAAGGATTACCATTTTTCAGTCTCTGGCTATTGCTTTTTCTTGCTAAAATCCTCTTATCAATATCTAGTGTGTACCAAGGTAGCTCATCACGGGACCTCATAATGAGATGAAAGGGAAACCCTTGTTCTCGCTCTTTGCTTACACGCACCTGCAAATGAATTGGAAGGGAAGCAAAGGAAAGGGAACTCATAATGGGATGAATGGGAAGCCCTTATTCTAGCTCTTCACTTGCAAAAGGAAACGAAAGGGAACAATGATATCCCCAATTTGCAACTCCCGCTCGAATCATAAACTTTTAAAATATATTAGCACGTTTTGTAATGTAACATATCAATTTCTAAAAAAGTTAAAGATATAAAGGAAATCATGGACATAATTATTTTTCAATAATGACATATAATACAAGATAAATATTTTAAAAATAGAAAATCATAATATTATTTAAAGATAAATATTCTTCAAAGATAAATATGCATATATATTTAAAAACTATTATCAAAATGATATATATTAATAGGTATTTCAAAATGTTGACTTTGGTTCATTTTATCTAGAGTGAACCCCACACACATGCATTCATTTTCATTAGAGAACACTATGCATACACATTTAAAAAATATTACCAAAATGATAGAGATTCACATGAATTTGCAAATTCCAAAATTAATTTGGTGTATGTTTTATGAACCATCAAGTATGTCAAGCCACACCAAAATTTAAAGTAGATGTGTTGGTTAACATGTACATTTGTAATAGTATTGTTTTCGAAAATAGTAAATTTTTAAGAGCATGCAGATTATGAAATACACCCATGCACTACACAACTACAAAAACATAAATAATCATCATGATATATTTCAAAATGATGCAATGATAATCATATCCTCGTCCTTTCCAAAATATTAGCACATATGTGAAGGATCGATAAATAATTCATATACAAATACAAATACAAATTATCTTGCATAATCAATCCCTATATGTCCTTAAGAAGGTGATGCATATATAATTATTTTTGTGTCATATATTTGGTTGTCTAAGGCCTTATCCATCACCCATATATTCTAGAAGCATCATTTACAGCCATGAACATTTCCTTTGTTTCCAAAGTCATCGGCAAGGCCATGAGACCCATCCTTGTTGTGTAAGATCTTGCAACTATTTACATATTATACTCATAGAAATAAATATATTTATATGTCATAACACCTATGCGGTGAATCAATGCCTCACTCCTAACCTATGAGCTCTAGAAGCTTCACTTTATAAGTAAGACCATGGTTTCAGTTCTTGAACCATGGCTAATACCTTAAGACCATCAATGCATGCATCTACCATATTCATGTTAAATTTCAATACATAAGAGAAAAAACTGCAAAAATTTCAATGCTAACCCCATTCACCGGTCACTTTGTGCGGGGTTAATTAATAAAAGCATATAAATTTCCTCAATAATAAGCTTCTCTTGTTTTCAAGAATAATATAATATTCCCTAATAAACAAGGCCAACCATGTGAAGGTGGAAGCTCATATGGCCCCTATCCCCCCCGGATCACTCTTAATATTCTCAACACCCAATTTATCTACTATAAATTGTTTGAAAGAAACATAGTAAGAATCAATCATATATAGAAATTACTAAGAACAATATATTTGAGTGAAACGAAAGAGAACAAATCTACAACTAAAAACATATAAATGTATACCTCATACATTACAACATTTCGATATCATTAATCTTCTTATTCATCCATCAAATGAACATTTACGTCATCCAGCTCAAAAATGGTGTTGAAATGATTAGCAATTTCAGCGTCATCATAAATGTCATCATTTCCAATAATCATATCATCATGAAAAACATCATCTCCTACATTTGGTTCAATTTCTTCAAGTTCATCATCTGACAGTACAGCATCAATATCATCTTCATCAAGAACATTGTCTTGAACACCTCCTTGAACTTCTTCGACATCTTCGTGATATGAAACATGATCATCAACTAACTGCTCATCTACACCATCATCCTCTTCAATATTATCATATTTCGTTTCTACATTATACTCTATCGTTCTTCCTATTGAATCATATCTAACAACATATGACCATCCCACTCTACCTAGAACCTATGAGTAAGAGCCATGTTCGCATTGGCTTGGAAGAATAGAGGAATCCGATCTTGGCTCAAATGACCTTGTATTAACCATGGTAAATCCATTAGCAAGTTGAATAATAGTTCTATCATGATCATGTTCATTCATTAATATCCTATATCATTTCACGTCAAGCAGAACCAATTTGAAGGAATCAAAGTCACAGTCAAGTATGTCCTCCAAATACCCATAGTATCGATTTTTAGAGACTTGTGGACATGTTTCACTTCTAGAGGAAACATTAGTGACCTGTAAGACTGTAGTTATCCCACAATAAAAAAAATTCCTCTTTTCATCCAACTTTTTGGTGCGAAACTTACAAACTTTGTACCACATAACCTTGTGGTGTTTCAACTGCAATATACCAAACACATAAAAAAGGAATTGTCAATTAATAAACATATTCATATATATAGCTTGGAAAGTATCTAAAAAACACACCTACATTCACATTAAATTTAACATTTATAAAATAAATTAATAAAATATTGCAAGTTGGTGAAAATGCATGCTTGCCTGTTTATCTTTCAAACCATTTGCTAAATCAATTTCTCTTTGCATAAGATTGACATCTCGAGCATGATGAGCTTCTTTAACCAATGTAGACACCCCTTGCCATGATAATGTACCATGAGATTTTTCACATCTTTCAATCCATGGCTTCATCCAATCAAGATTGTTTGCAATGTATAAATGTAGTGCATCCCACTCTCGACCAACTGTATTAGAAAATCATAATTCACCAATAAATATTAGTTACAATGGTCAATATTAATAATTGATGAAAGAATAAAAAGCAAAAAAGTATGATATACATAAAAATGAAAATTTTTATGTATGTGTGTGTGTGTTTTACAAATTTCCACATTAAATATTTAATTATTTTTCACTTTCTTCGTTCTACCTTTCCCCAACAGGTGTTTCCCTTCAGATTTTTTGATGGATTTCACATCCCAAATGCAATCCACACAAATATTTTATACTAATACAGGAAGATACCAAGTACTATACACCATGGATTGATATTCCATATATCCCTCCACCATAGAACCCTCAAGACTTGCTCTTTGTCTACCTTCAATGATTTCACTTGCCTCTTCACCATCCACATTAACCTTGTGTGTATAGGTCCACACAATTCAATCTCCTCAACTTAGTGTATGAGGTAGTGTTTTTGTTGATTGAAAAATGTCGGAGGTAGATACTTTTTCATTTCACACATTAGCCGATAAATTTCTCTCTTCGCTTTATATCGTCTTTATGTATTTCTTTCAATGACATTGACCATCTATAGATTATGCAAGCAAATAAGTACATGTTTCAACAAAAAATTATATATTACATTATAAGTAAAACAAATGCTATTAAGTTGATCAACAATTAACTGAAAAAACACTCTGTATATAAATCTACTTAACTCATGTATTTGCCAAGATCATATATAACTTGTTTGACGTTTTTGTCAAAGTCATTTAGGAGAGATAGAGGTAGAACATACTATAACAATAAAAATGAATTGTTATTTGTTTAATCCAAAGTAGACAAAATAAACGATAAATATGTATATTTAACAATATAGAAATATATATACAAAAATAATTACCTTAATGAAGGTATGCCAATCGTGTGGTTTTACCCCACCTAATTCACCTTTCTTTGTTAAGATACTATTTATGTTTGAAGAAAACTTGTGAGAAATTTAATTCTTCGAATGAACTTTTTTATATCATCACTTTGCTTATTTTCTAATAACCATGGAAGGTTGTTTCAATCTCCATCGTTATTTGATTGTATCCCACTCTTCATTGCATGATTGGCTTCCACAATGTCATTACAAATTTTCTGGATTTTTTCTTTATCCCTCCTACCATCTATGATCCACTATAAATTTTATGCCACATTCTTCCTGATATGCATTGTATCAAACAAATGAGTTATTCTTAGGTGTTCATAGTAGGGCAACCTCATGAATTGAGCAAGATAAATTTTCATTCCTCGTGGAATCCCATGTCCTTCACGTCGATGATTTTTGTTATATTCCAACTTCCATAGGTGAGGTGTCATTCTTCGTGGTTTTAATCTAGTCTCTTCTTTCCCATTGAAAATATGCTTTTTAGTAGCACGATACCTATGGTTCTTAGAGAGGAAGTGCCTATACTCATCAAACACCTCCTTTCCTAAACTTGTTGAACACTGAGATTTCATCTTAGGACCACAAACTAAACATGCAAGTTTACCCTTAGTTTGAAGGCCTACAAGAGATGGATTAATGTCAGTTATAAATGAAGGGATTATTTAAAATACATTCATGAAATAATTATATACTATTAAAGTGCAATGGAACGTTACATACCACAAAAATGTGTTAGTCTTGGGGCATCATGAATTTTCCATACAAGTATGCCATGGAATTGAAATTGCCTTTGCCTTATTGGTTTACAAATGTCATACATAGTGATGTTGGCCCATAACTTCACTAACTCGTCGATAAGAGGCTCGATATATACATTTATATATTTAACTTGGTACTTACCTAATTGTTTGAAACTACACATAATCACTACTAAGACATATACATATAAGTAAATATATATATATATATATATAACATATTATAATGCAACAAACAAGACAAATGAAAATGTTACAATATTCAAAAAAAATAGTGTAAACAAATACTTGGAATAATCATTGTCAACTGTCCATACAAGTATGACATGGAATTGAAATTGCCTTTGCCTTATTGGTTTACAAATGTCATACATAGTGATGTTGGCCCATAACTTCACTAACTCGTCGATAAGAGGCTCGATATATACATTTATATCTTTAACTTGGTACTTACCTAATTGTTTGAAACTACACATAATTACTACTAAGACATATACATATAAGTAAATAAATAAATATAACATATTATAATGCGACAAACAAGACAAATGAAAATGTTACAATATTAAAAAAAAATAGTGTAAACAAATACTTGGAATAATCAGTGTCAACTATCCATACAAGTATGCCATGGAATTGAAATTGCCTTTGCCTTATTGGTTTACAAATGTCATACATAGTGATGTTGGCCCATAACTTCACTAACTCGTCGATAAGAGGCTCGATATATACATTTATATCTTTAACTTGGTACTTACCTAATTGTTTGAAACTACACATAATTACTACTAAGACATATACATATAAGTAAATAAATAAATATAACATACTATAATGCAACAAATAAGACAAATGAAAATGTTACAATATTCAAAAAAAATAGTGTAAACAAATACTTGGAATAATCATTGTCAACATAATGTGCTCCCTCTTTATTGACATCCAAGGAGGAAGGTTATTGTTGATAAAAAAAATCGGCCACACTAAGTAAATGGACCTAAGCTCTACAAATGGATTAATACTGTTAGCTTCCAGTGAAATCCTAACATGATGAGGTTCATGTTTAAAATGTGGCCATTTTCCCTCATTTTACCTAAATGCATAACCATCTACATGTGTTCGAAGAAAACCATCTTCACTTTGTTTCCGTGAATGAAAATCCATAAACTGTGTTATGCTTTCACACCTAAACAATCACTGCAAACATGGAATTATGGGAATATGACCAAGAACCTTTGAAGGCACCTTTTTCATTATTTGATAAATTCGATATCTATTGTTCTTACATTTCAGGAAATTTGATTTCAATGCATGTTGTCCATAATATATAATATGATCATCAGGACATGCATCGATAGCTTGATACTCCACACCAATTTCTTTCATAATAGCACAAAAATCTTCATATGTGTGAGGCAACTCATTTGGTAATGGTAACATAAATTCAACTAACAATCTAGTACAGCATAAAAAATCACTAGTTAGTGTAAACAATATTAATCATAAATATTGCATTCTTATTTACATATTAATTAACACTAAAAAAAGGAAAAAAATCAACCTTACATGTGATGAAACATGTTACATTATACCTTAGGATCTATGTCATACAAGATTTTGACAAACCATTCAAAACCTTTATGTTCACCAACAGTGATGTAGCAGAGAGAATATTTTCTCTTGAGCCTTCGTAAAATCATGTTGTTGCCTTCTTTAGCACAAGTTTATCATCACAAAAAAGTACATCATCGTTCTCATCGACACCAAGCACGTCTTGGATCAATTGATTTTTCCCATCATCTGGAACTATCATGTCATCTTCTTATATAGGATCATTATCTTGAGCTTCAATATTCGCTCCATCTTCCTCAACTTGTATAACATCATTTCTAGCACTAATACTTGGTGTAATATTCAAATCACAGTACCTAGGGGGCCACCTTGACTTTATAATAATTTCAAAAAATCATGTGAAATAATTAGTCTGCAGAACAAATATTATAACAACAAAAAAATTTACAAATATTATTAATATAAAGATAATATATACAATGATTTATAAATAGCATGAGCTTACCACCGGACAATATTCATTCCCCCTACAAGAATTGCAAGGGAAAAAACAGTTCCTATCATTGACCCCTTTTGAATTAGTGGATCCCCATTTAATGTTATTTGACATTCTTCTCACGCACAACCAGAAAAAATAATTATATATAACAAAATTTGCTTTTCGCTCACAAAATAAACCTAATTATAACCTCTTCGAATTATTCTAGTTATAGCAAAGATGTCGCAACATCTCTTACATGCGAGATATTTATATATTTATTTATAGTCACAATTATGATGTTAGATGACTAGTCAAAGTCAAATATGACCATTCAAATAAATAGTCAAATTAACCTCGGAGTGTAAAAAAACATTGAATGTCGCAATTGAGACAACAAAATATGGTTCGTCGCAATTCCGACCCAAAACATAGTTTGTCTAACTTGTGATGAATCACTTTTTTCATCTCAATTGCAACACATTAGAAATCATATGTCGCACTTACGCCTCACAATAAATATTCTGTCGTAATTGCAACGAACACAGGCACCACAACTAAAAAATGACATTTTTCTTGACGTTTGTGATAATATGGGCCACATTGTAGGACTATGTTGTCACAATTTAGTCCTATATGCGGTAGTGCTAACCTCACTCTACCGACCAAGGTTGACACTTAAACGACTGGATGAAAGAAAAGAAAAAGGGATATGTTTCAATTGTGACAACAAGTACAATAAAGGGCATAAATGTGGTGAGAAGAAATTATTCTACATAGGATTTGAAGAGAAATAAGATAAAGAATTGGAACTATCACAAGATTTAGAGCTAGAAGAGATTATTTCTACAATATCATGTCATGCATTGGCTAGAATCACTACTCCACAAACCCTCAATATAGAAGGATATATCAAAAAGAAAAAGGTAACAATGTTGATTGATTCTGGAAGTACCCATAACTTCATCAATTACAAATTAGCAAAACTTCTCAATTGTTTTGTACATCTAGGACCAAAATTTCAAGTAATGATTACAAATAGAGGCACCATAAATTGTTCAGGGAAGTGCCATAGTATTAAACACAATATGGAGAAGTATTTATTGGATAGTCCATGATTGCAATATAAATTGGTGGTGTTGATGTTATATTAAGGGTCCAATGGTTGCAATCATTAGGAATAGTGACATTTAATTTTCAAGATCTCTTCATAAGATTTTCCTCAGAAGGAAAGGAAAATGAGCTTATAGGTATCTAGGGGAAATCCTCTAAAGTGATAAGCTCTAATGGAATGAAAAAACTACTCAAAAAAGGACACCAAGGTGTAATTGCACAATTGTGTTTAAACATCATTATCATCTATGTCGAGGGATCTCCATAAAGTTATCAAAAATCATTTCAAGGTATTTGGAGTAATTCCTAAGGGTCTTCCACTTGCTCAAGATCATGACTATGTTATTCATTTGTATCCTGGAAGTATACTAGAGATAAATGAAGAAGGGAGTATCATACTAGAAATACAAAGAATCCTTGAAATAAGGAATAAGTAGTTGAGTAATCCAAAGGTTGTGGAGTACCTCATCAAATACACCAATGGAAGAAGTGACATGAGAGGGTGGTCTATTCATGCAAAATCACTAGCAATTAGTGAAGTGTTGAGGACAACACCTGTTTGAAGTGGAGGGGCATGTTTAGCCTAGTACCCATTATTAAGCCCTAGATATTGAGTGATTACATTTTTATTGTTATATTGTTATGTAGGCTAGAACCTTTCATGGTCTCATTTTATTATAATTGAACTCATTGTATCCTATATATACACTAAGGTAACCTAGTCTTAGGATCATCAAATCTTCCCTTGTACATTGTATTCATTGTAAAAGGAGGTTTACTCGTCGAAGAGGACTGTAATTATTGGTTTCTTATCATTTTTAAGGCATAAGGTTCATAACAATATCTAGTCTATATGTTACATAATTAACCCTAACAATATGCAACTTAAAATCTACCCTAACTTAAGCTTCAAAAAATTATATTATAGTGGATATTCATTGGATCCTTTGAAGCAGTAGGGATTTCTGAGGCTCAACAAAGCAATTCTTACCCTCATAATCGCCAAATTTCTTACACTGAGGATATGATATTTTGGCAGGCTACTATGGATTTACAGGTACATGATCCTTTTTCATTGGTGAAATAGATGGCTTAATATAGAGGGTCTGCAAAGACAAATATTCCCTTGATTGATCACCTTGATGAGCTATTGTGAGTCGTGGGTTCATCTTCCCTTTTATTGAAGTTATAGAACCACTAAGAGTGCACCTTCATAGGCTTGTCTTCTTCTTGGGTGGTTGTAATAGGGGGTCAAACTTGTGTGCTCTAGCCTTTTGATAAAGCTACCACCTATAATCTAGGTCTTTCTCTTGATTTAATGAGTGTACATTGGCTATGGAATAGAAGGTATCTTGTGGACCATCATTTTATAATGTGGATAATTGTTGGTGAAAATGCATTCCAATGCTAATGAAATAATTAGGTAATCATTCTATAGCAATAACACTTCATAGCTATTAAAAAAATATTATGCACAATTCGTTAATAGGTCTATCACTAATAACCATTAGTAAGTACACAAGCAAAATCAAACATTTCAACACAAAACTTATAAAATATGGTTGAAGTAGCAATCGCAAGCAATTAATGAGCAAGTTGTTTGACAGCTACAAAACTAGTCAATGCAATAGATATGAGGCTAAAAATTGATAATGTCTAAGCTTTATCATAAAATATGAGAAAAATAAGCTAAATCCACAACTTTTCGCATGTAATACTTTGAAAAAGATCATATGCGATATCAAGAAATACAAGGGATCATCACAATTGATTATTTGTAGCTTGGGTTTCATTGGATTCAAAGGGTGATAAGTAGTTGTTGAGGGGCATGATTGTAGATGACACTAGTTAATTGTAAGGAATCCACAATAAATAAAGAGGCACAAAGTTTGTATGTTTGAAGAAGACATACTAGACAAGTGCAACTTTATGTTGAGGTAAATAATAAAGTAGTTTCTAACTCCCATGAGTGGAAGCAAAAACTCAAGAAAATATCATTCTCTAAAACATTTTGCAATTTTGTGTGTTTTTCTTCTTCTTTTCCTTTTTAAATTTTGGGGTTTTGGGTGGTTTTTATTGGATTATGAATCAACAAGCATTAATCACATGAGGTATATGGTAAAAGATAGTCAAAAGTGTATTGACCATGTCATATCAGTATTCTATAAGAAATTTGTCAAATTTCATATTACCATCAAATTTCCCCCAACACACATATTATATTTTTTAATATTAAGAAAATTAGTAAACATGTCATCTTACACTAAAGAGACATGGGTTCAAGTTAGAGGGACTACCCCTATAAACCTAAGCCTAGTGCTACTACCCACAAGCACATAAAGCGAGTAAATTGAGTTTTAAACCACAACGAGGCCCCAATATTAATCATCAAATACTTTGTAATATGGGACATCCATCGTTTGACCTGGCCTAATAAACTAAAAACCAATATAATTAAATATAACAAGAAACATATTATTAAAAATAATCAAAATTCCATATTATTATTAAGCTTCTATATCTCAAAATCAATATTATTATTACATTATACCCACTAATGTTTTAAAAAAAAAGATCAATATAGAAATCGAAGAAAGAAGGGCGTTTGAGCTACATTATAAATATTTCAAAATGTTCTTTCAAAGATGCTAGATCGGTTCAATGAAATGAGCATTTCCATAACTAGTTAACCCAATTTTGGATGATAGGTAGGTAAAATATTTGTTCAATGCAATAAACATACATTTCCATAACATGTAACCCCAGTTGTGGATGATAGGTACACATGGAAAATAGTTTTCCCAATAAATTTAGTGCAACTTGATGTTCAAATTATTGGTAACCATGTTGTTGATATCAAAGCAAAAGAAGATGAAGATAAAATTATACTAAATTGAAAAAAAAATTATTGCAAGGAAATGGCTCATAGTAGGTCAAAAGTTTAAACAAGACGATATGGGACTACAAACAAGTATATGGTGAAAACGCAACCAAACAAAGGGAGTAGTTGGATGCAATATTCGAGGGGACTACCAATTTTGCCCAAAGGTGTGTGGGTACAAGATAACTTTCTAGAACATGTGTGACTACAATATATCTTAACCTTACACTCATTTGATTTTAGTAGGTTGATCTTATTCATTATAAACAAAAACATTAAATGTGATATTCGTTAAGAGTTTGGTGAACACCTAGATGGTGAAAAGGTAGCCAAACAAAGGGAGTAGTTGGATGCAATATTCGAAGGGACTACCAATTTTGCCCAAAGGTGTGTAGGTACAAGAGATACTTTCTAGAACATGTGTCACTACAATATATCTTAACCTTACACTAATTTGATATTAGTAGGTTGGTCTTATTCATTATAAACAAAAACATTAAATGTAATATTTGTTAAGAGTTTGGTGAACACCTAGACCATAATAAAGAGGTGGTAGCAAACCATCACAAAGGACATTATGAAATTGTGAATTTGATAATGGGGACCATAATAAAGAGGTGGTAACGAGCCATCACAAGTCAATTATGAAATTTTATCAAATTAATTTTTTTTATGTTTGATGTGATAACATCTAAATATTTTTATTATAGAAAAAAAAAAATTTAAAAATAGTATGATATTAATGTTATTTTTAAATAAATAAATATTTTTTATATTTTTTAAAAGAAATATATATGCAATATTTTTTAAGGAATATTACTAGTTCTATAATATACAAATTTAAAATATAGAATGAAAAAACTAATGGATAACTTTATCTATTCATTTTTACCCTATACCAAAACATTCTAACACTACAATTGAAGCATTTTCCATCCGACAAAACAAAGATATAATGCCCTATACCAAAACATTCTAACACTACAATTGAAGCATTTTCCATCCGACAAAACAAAGATATAAGCATTATAGTCCATCATTATAGTCTTGCAAATCACATCCTGGAAAAAAAATGACATCAAGAAAAGAAAGCCATATATTAGATCTCTTGGTCGTCCTTATACTCAACAACTGAGACCTAGCCCTCTTGACATTCCAAGGCTTCCTTTGACATTTTATCCATAGTTTGATTGAGCTCTCTTATAATGTGATAAAATGAGACTTTTTCCATTGAGAGAATATATTAATGAATTTGATTTAAAAGGTGATGCAAATTCATGATTGTTTAGGTCTTTTGTCCAATAAATTACAACTTTTGTGTATCCAAATATTTGTAGGGTACAAATGCCCCAGAAAAAAGTGATGTGGAGCCGAGCAAAACAAGTTGTCAATTCAAACTTGTATCTTATCATGAACCTAAAACATAACAAATATAAGTATAAATGCAATACAAAATCTTAAAACCTAAAACATAACAAATATAAATATAAATGCAATACAAAATCTTAAAACCTAAAATAACTCTAGCTCCACATATAAGAAGACAATCTTGACTAGCCACATTAGAAAATCCCCATGATATGTCATAATTAATAGTCCACATAACCAAAACTCAAACTTGAACTTATTTTGATTCGCATTTATATGCATTTCAAGCCCATAATAACATATGAAAAGAAGCCTAAACAACCACTGAAACATCCATAACCGAGTCTTCAATATATAATAGAGAGTCATTTTTTTCCAAAAATATTTCATTATATTAATGTGGTTAGGGTATTATAAAAACTTTTAAAAATAAATATATATATTTTTTAAAATAAAAATTAAATAACATTTCTAATATCTTTAAAAAAAATCTCTTAAAGCATTTAAGTTAAATAATAATGATTATTTCTGCATGGGGTAGCTCAAGCGACAGTGGCTGTGGAAATGAAGTCTCACTGAACCGGAAGTCTTGGGTTCAAATCTTGCGCTACCATTCCCCTGTAATGGGATATGTAATGGACATGAAAATGAGAGAGTCCTACCAAAGCTTACAAAAAAATTAAAATAATAATAATTACAAAATAAAATTTATCCAAACTCAGGAAAGTTTATATTTTGTCTTTTGCATTCTGGGAGAATCTCTCACATATATACAAGAGCATAATATATATGTAATTATAAAAGAAGAGACGGATTATAATATTTATTTTGTAAAAAATAATTCTATTTCTATTTTGGTTTAAATATAATTTTTTTATATAATAATTTTTATATTAGTATAAAAATATATAATTTTTTTGTTTTATTTTATATTTAATTATCTTATTTTATTATATGTATTTTATTTTATTTTAATTAATGACATTTTCATCCTCTTAAACTATGAAACCAATATTTTATTTTATTTTTTTATTTGAATTTGGAAATATTTTTTATATTTTTTTAAAATTGGTAGATTTTAACTAATAGATTAAATGGTTTTTTTGGGTTAAAATGTGGCAATAAAATTTCTAATTAGATTGTGATTTCTTATTGTAAAAAAATCTTTTTTGAATGCACAAATGGAATCAACACCGTGAAAAACCCCTGAGGAACTCTATCTTTGCCAATTAAACAACTTAAACTTATGATTTTTAAACAACTTAAACTTGTGATTTTTAAAAACTTGTATCGGCCCCCAATCGGGGTGAGGGCGACGGAATGGACTCATTGGGATCCAAGCTATGGTTAGAAGGCCAAGGCACAAGGACGGTGAGGGAATTAATTCTAACACTCACATGCTTGCCAACCGTTGCAAGGTGGCGAGACACATGCAAGACATTTATGTTGATTTGAGTGATGGTTATGGTATCCGTTGAGCCCCAAACTTGCATCTTCCCTATATACCTTTCTAGCCCTTTTTCCATTCACCTGGACCTCTTAAGATGTCAAATCATTGCATATTAGTTTAAAAAGAGCATATAAAGTGGTTTCCTAACTATGTTTTGTGTCTGCCATTTGAATTAGATTTTTGCTCATTCAGCTGCGGAATCTTGTCACTTTCCGCAGCCAGTTCAACTTTCTGCAACCTTTTTGTTAAAGTCTATGTTACAGGTGTCTTCAGGCAAATCCAACCACATGGGCAAGTTGCAAATGATGTGGACATGGACCGAGTCCTATTGGCTAATTCGAATTCACCAAAGAAGGCCGTGGTCAAAGGTAGTCAAGTGGTGGTCAATGTAAGAGTCCTACGGTGACAGAACTCAGTTTTTTACCACATGAAGACTTGCGTGGCTGTTCCTAGACTTCTGGGGACATATCAACACCTGTGGACTGCTCCATGAACCGAATCCAACAGCCACCCTCCATAGATTTAATCTTCATGGCTGCCATAATGTTAGATTCCTAGACCTGGTTGTTCACATGTCTTTTATCAGTGCAGATTTTAGGAAAGTAGTTATGTCATCCTCTGTTATAAATAAAGCGTTCTCATACGCATAGTAGCTAGCTTTGGTAATGTAATTTTGACGGTTAACGAGCCCACTGTGCCATAACATTATTTCTATGTTATGACTGCATTTTAATACATGAGAAGACTCTGTTTATAAGCTCAATTCGTGGTTGATTGCTGACTACCCGAGGTTGTGCAGAGGGCCCCTGTACACACCGAGGTTTTGTTTATTGCTGTATAGTTTCATGCTTTATTTCTTTATGTTCCTTATGCCATAAATCATTCACATGTATATATTGCATTGCTTATGGTATTCACGTTTTACTTCTGTCCATAGTTTGTATGCTTTATAATGTTGTTAACTTATCAGTGTCTTTATTTCAGGTTACAGTAGGCAGCCCCAGGCATTTGCACATAGTTTTATAATGACTAATGACATGGAATTATTCTTGTCCTTCTACTAATTTATTTTTTTTAGTTCTTAGTTCCAACACTATTTTATTTATTTCATTTTTGCTCATTTACTCTTCTGCAAGATAGATATTAAATTACTCATGATTTTCAGTTACCTTCGAAAGCCAGAGCGAGACGAATGGTGAGGGATTGAAGTATGAGTGTGTAGTTTGATATTAGTTTATTTTTCTGCAAGTTAGTTATTAAATTTTTCATGTCATTTTCAGTTACCTCCGGAAGCCAGAGCGAGACGAATGGTGAGGGATTGAAGTATGAGTGTGTAGTTTAATATTAGTTTTATTTTCTGCAAATTAGATATCGGATTGCTCAAGTTGTTTATGATTACCTCCGAAAGACAGAGCGAGACGAATGGTGAGGGGTCAAAATATGAGTTGATGTAATTTGATTTTAATTTACTTTGCTTGCAATTTTTGGATTTCTTTGAGTTCAGATTCTTTTTATACAGCAGCAAGGATATTGGGTTTCATAATCAAAAGTTCACTGTTTGTTTAATTAGAATAGTGGCACATTTTCATTCTCTTTTAGGAATTAATTTCATCATTGCAAGTTTTAAACCTTTTTGCAAGTTTGAAGTATTTGGAGATCATTTTAAAGGACATCATTGCCTTGAACATTTGAATTGCATCTCACATTAGGGAATCAACAAAGATAAACCCAAAAACAAATTAAAAATCAAAAACGACAAAAAATAAGAAATCGGTTATCTTGCATATATAGTGCGCCTCACTTCAGCAGTTTACGACTCCTGGATTGACAATTAGTATAGCAATTTAGGACACTCTAAATTGACCAAACATTTTGGCGCCGGGGAAGTGAAACTAGGTAGCCAATTTCTTAAAAAAACAGGAAAATTTAGAGGAAGGTAAAAATTGATAACTTCTCAAAGTATGCTCTCCTCTTGCACCTAGTGTGATCTAGAGGATCAGAAAATAGAGTTATTGGTTCAATAATTTCTTGAGTATGCTCTCTTCTTTCACCTAGAGTGATCTGGAAGATCAGAAAGATAATTATTAACCCGACTTGAAGAAAAATAAAAAATGACATGCATAGAGCAAGAGATTCTAGGGGAAGATTTATAGCTAGGGCCAAGAGTTCGATTTTTACAACTCCATCTACTTCCAGGCATAGACAAGATACACCTCCATCATCTCCAACTCACACTCTTAGCCTTAGTATTCCTGCAATTCAAGGGGCAGCAGTTGAATTAGGAGACTCTCCCACATTATCCATCGAATCTGACTTAGGAAAAGAACCTTTCTTTACTTCTACAGGAGAACAAATTGTAATCAAGGAAGTAGAATCACCTGAAGAAGGAGAGGGAGAAATTCCTCCTCGTTCGCCATTAGTAGAAGAACCAGAGGACTCTGAAATCTCTGAGGAAACTATCATGACAGAGAAAGTAGTCAATAGATTTGGAGGAGGTAGAGGTAGAGGTAGAGGAGGAGGAAACAATGGAGGAGGTAGAGGTAACAATGGGGGAAATAGGGATGGAGATAACTCATTTGGATTTCCTATAGTTGATGAGTAATCTCGTACAACAATGAAAAACATCTCACCATTTGTCCTCCCAACCTTTTATGGGTTGCGAAGTGAGGATCCTGAAACATTTCTATTTGAGTTTGAAGTCATGTGCCGAACTTATGATTATATGGAAGACTCTCAAAAACTCAAATTGTTTCCTTCAACATTGAAGGGAGCTGCTCTGAAATGGTTCATGGGATTAGTCACTCAATCTATTAGGACTTGGAATGATATGAAACAAACATTTTTGGATAGATACTTGGACTATTGCATGCCCACCAATCATAAGGACAAAAAGAAAATAAAAACTTGGAGGATTTACTTGAAAGATTTCAATACAACCTAAAAAGAGAAAAAATGAGTAACTTAGATGAGGAGACCTTGAAAGCCCTTCTATTAAAAGCCATTAGAGATGAATGGATAGATATTTTAAACATGGTGGGAAAGGGAGATATTTCTCAACTTCCACTTCATGATATAGCAGAACTATGTGTCCATCTCTCAAGGGGAAAATCTAAAACTGGAAAAGGGCCTAGAGATCCTTCTCTCATTAGAGCAAAAAAATCTGCAACTGGATCAGTAAGTAGGACTGAGATTGGCAACATGCTTGATGAGTTCAAAACTGATATTTTAGGGAGCCTTAGTGAACAACTAGACACCCTTAAAATACAAAACAAGCAGAAAGCAGAAGCTGAAGCTTTGGCTATCTTTTGTCCAAAATGTAGGAAGAAACATGCTCTAAGGGAATGCCCCTTGGATGCAAAAGTTGTAGAAACATGTATGATTTGTTCAGAAAACCATGAGACCAAGGATTGTCCTTCAATTCCTAGGCTCAAAGTTGTCTTTCAAAAAGATCCAAATTCAATTGAGTCTCTCTGCTTTGTTTCAAGGAGACCTTGGCTGGGGCAACAAAATCAAGGGTTTAACAACCCCATGAACTTTCAAGCCCCACCAAATTGGAATCCTTGGCAACAACCTTGGTCCCAACCTTAAAATCCATTTCAATCATGGGTACAAGGTATGCAAAATCCTTATGGGAGATTTGCTCAATTTTATCAATATCCTCCATCTTTTCAAAATCAACAAGCTCCACAACTTCCAAATCAGAATCCACAACTTTCATTACCATTTCGACAACAACAACAACCTTCTCAACAAAATCCAAATTCTCAACTCTTGCTTCCATTCCAACAGAAGACAAATCAACTACCATCCCAGCCATTGCCAAATCCCAATAATAAAAATCCTCAGAATGCTTACATGGTAGAAGGACAACAATTTCCTACCTATATGATTGTTCCTCTCAATGATGTACAACTCAGATCTGGTAGAGTTTTAGAAAAGCCTTCTATAGATGCTCAAAAGAAAAGTATTTCTGAGGAAGATTCTCTTGAAGCCAATAAAGGTTTTGAAGCATCTCTTCAAAACCCAAACACTCAAAAAGAAAAATAAAAAGAGTCAACCCCCACAATCCTATAGTTGAGAAACCTGCATCTTCATCCACACCTCCTTTTCTTGAAAGATTACAAATTGACAAAGGAGTGGAAAAACAAATCTTGTTGCCTGACTATGATTTCCTAGATGAATTAAATAATGTTTGTATCAATATTTCCTTGCTACAAGCCATTAGAGAGATTCCTATTCTAGTAAAAACAATAAAGGAGTTGAGTCTCAAAAGACCAGGAAGGAAACCAAGAGATACAAAAAGAATCCACCTGGTAGGAAAAATTGCAGATATCATGATGGGAAAAATTACCATGCAGAAGTATGTAGATCCCAGTAGTCCAATTGTCAAGACACATATCAATGGGGTAGAAATTCCAAATACTTTGATTGACTTAGGGGCTGCTATCAACATTATGAGTAGACAGACTATGGAACAGCTAAAACTTCCTAATCTTCTTTTTACACCTACTCTACTGCAACTTGCAGATCGATCAATTATCAAACCAGATGGTGTATTAGAAGATATTTCAGTCTCCTTAGATTCTTGGGAATATCCAGTAGATTTCATGATTTTGACTCCCAAGAGTAATCTAGGAGGGCACCCACTCATCTTAGGAAGACCTTGGCTAGCCACAGCTGATGCTTTCATTAGTTGTAGATCTGGAGATATGTACATTTCTGATGGTAATTCGACAAAGAAATTCAATTTCTATCCTCCAGCAAAAGTAATTACAGAATTAGGAGATAATGAATGGGTCGATGATGAGGACACTATACAACCTGTCTTTACCATTTCTAAAATCAGTGAAGATAGTCAAATTTTGAACACATTAGAAAAATTTGAAACATCTTCAGAATATGACCACACACAATTTCAGTTAGATTCTGACATTGAGTATCTATCATCTAGACAAATGTCTCTTTACTCTATGGAAGATTTTGGTAGTTCCGCCATTGAGATTTTTCCAGGTAAAACATTGAATATCAACAAAAACTTGGAAAAATCACAACAGGGAGAGCTAACCAAAATCTTGCAAAAACATTCTACTGCATTTGCATGGGAATATACTGATATGAAAGGTATTGACCCTAAGACTTGCATTCATCACATCTACATCGAGGAAAACAGTAAACCAATCAGACAACCTCAGAGAAGAATGAATCCAAACCTTAGGGAGATAGTGAAAGAAGAGCTCCAAAAACTACTCAATGTAAACTTCATTTATCCAATTTCAAATAGCCGATGGGTTTCTCCTTTGGTTATAGTACCTAAAAGAATGGTAAATGGAGAGTATGCATTGATTACAGGGAATTGAATAAAGCAACTTTGAAGGATTACTTTTCTTTGCCCTTTATCGATCAGGTATTAGATACTCTAGCAGGCAAAAAGTACTTCTCATTCTTGGATGGTTTTAGTGGCTATAATCAAATTCAGGTAGCACTTGAAGATCAAGATAAGACCACATTTACCTGTCCATGGGGAAATTTTTCTTACCGAGTGCTTCCTTTTGGATTATGTAATGCACCCACAACATTCCAAAGAGTAGTACTAGGAATCTTTTCTGATCTAATCCATGATTGTGTAGAGGTTTATATGGATGATTTTACAGTTTATGGTAATTCATTTGAAGATGCATTAGAGAATTTGGAAAAAGTCCTTATAAGATGTAAAGAAACAAACCTTTCATTGAGTCATGAAAAATGATTTATGATGTTTACTGAAGGTATTGTTTTGGGACATCACATTTCAGGGGATGGGATTAAAATTGATAGATCAAAAGTTGAAGTCATCTCCAAGTTGCCTATTCCAAATTGTCAAAAAGATGTTAGAAGTTTTTTGGGATTTACTAGGTACTATAGAAGATTATAGATAACTTCACCAAAATAGCATCTCCACTCTTCAAATTGCTTACAAAAGACTGTGAATTCAAATGGGATCCTGATTGTCAATCAGCGTTTGAAACTTTGAAAACAAGAATATATGAAGCACCCATTTTGAGAGGGCCAAATTGGAAACTTCCTTTCCATATTTCTACAAATGCTTCAGATACAGCTCTAGGAGTTGTGTTGGGTCAAAAGGATTTAGTTCCTTATGCCATTTACTATACCAGTAAAAATTTGACTCCCACTGAGTTGAACTATATTGTGACTAAAAAAGAATTCTTAGATGTTGTTCATGCAATCAATAAGTTTAGACATTATATAATAGGCTATGAAACTTTTGTCCATATTGATCATTCTGCGATTAGATATCTAATGAACAAACCTGTTACTAATGGCAGAGTTACAAGATGGCTCTTACTTTTACAGGAATTCAATATTACTGTGCTAGATAGACCAGGGAAAAAAAATACAGTAGTTGATTTCTTGTCTAGGATCCAAAATACTAAAGAAGATTCTCCTGTAGAGGATAAGTTTGCAGATGAATATTTATTTGCGGTAACTACTAAGACTCCTTGGTATGCAGATATTGTTAACTATTTGGTTATAGGGAAACTGTCTCCACATTTATTTCCTAGTGAAAGAAGAAATATTATTCAGGAGAGCTCAAAATATTCATGGATTTCTAACGAATTGTTTAAAACAGGGCCAGATTTTGTGATCAGAAGATGTGTTAGGGAAGATGAAATGCCTGACATCATCAAGGCATGTCATGATGAACCATGCAGCAGACACTTTGCTGACAAAAGGACGGCCTATAAAATCCTTTCTTTAGGATATCATTGGCCTTCCCTCTTCAAAGATACAAAATAATATGTCAAAAGGTGTGACAGCTGTCAAAGAGTAGGGAAACTGACTCTTTCAAATGAAATGCCATTACAACCACAGGTACTCATCGAACCCTTTAAAAAATGGGCTTTAGATTTCATTGGACCTATTAATCCACCATCTAAACAAAAGAAGTATATATTGGTATGTACTAATTATGTCACTAAATGGGTAGAAACCAAAGCATTACTTTCTGCTACTGAAAATTCAATTGTTAGTTTTCTTTATGAGGATATTTTTACTCGCTTTGGTGTCCCAAGAGAAATTGTGACAGATCAAGGAAGTCAATTCACATCCAACATGGTGGAGAAGCTGATGGAAGAATACAAAATCAAGCACAGAAAATCTACTCCTTACCATCCGCAAGCAAATGGCCAAGTGGAGTCTACAAACAAAGTTATTGAAGGCATCATCACCAAAACTGTTCATCTACACAGAAGAGATTGAGCAGAAAGGCTTCCTAAAGCCTTATGGGCCTACAGAACTACATGGAGGAATACAACAAGACATTCTCCCTATGAACTTGTTTATGGGAAAGAAGTCCTGCTCCCCATTGAGTTTCAAGTCAAAACTTTCAAGATGGCAGTTCAGTTGGGGATGGATCTATCAGAAGCCCAAAAGCACAAAATGGAGCAGTTGAATGAGCTGGATGAGATTATACAAGAAGCCATCCTAAGAACTGATCTAGTTCAGTATCAAAGAGCTAAGTGGTATGACAAATACATCAAAGAGAAAAAGTTTCAAGAGGGAGATTGGGCATTACTATTTGATTCCAAGTTTAAAGACTTCAAAGGTAAATTTCAGACTTATTGGCTTGGGCCATATGAGATTGACAAAATATTTAGCAATGGAGCGGTAAGAATCAAGACCATTGATGAATTCCAAACTCCTCTTATTGTGAATGGCCACAGATTAAAGATCTATCATAAGCCACTCTCAAAAGAGGAATTTGTCAAAATGTTTCAGGAGAATTCTGCAATAAGGCTGGTGAAGAAGACTCCTTCTTCTCCACCAGCCTATCCTTTGTTCCTTTCTATCAAAAAAAATTAATAATAATAATTTTTATAAGCCTGAAAACCAATCACTGATTGACAATCTTATACAGAAAATATAGAGTGAAAATCAGGAACACCTGACACCCTATATTTTCCAAAAAAAAAAAAAAATCTCTCTTTCACTTCATTTTCATTCCACTCCATTTCATTTTCATTCCACTCCACTCCATTTCATCCTACTCCATTTCATCCATTTCATTTCATTTCATCAATAAAAGTCTCTTTCATGACCATTTTCATTTAGTTAGTTAGTATCTATCCATCTTCATTCAGCCAAGTGGTTGCTGTGTCAGTTTCCGCAACTGGAATCAGTTTCCACAGCCAGAAGCAGTTCCGCAGCCACCACTATGTTTTTCAAATTGACAGTCAATATGTTAGTTCAATAATCATAAAATCAAAATGCAGGTATGACGGAGGACATATTATGAAGACATGGAGCACCTAAAGGCATCAATAAGGAGCAGTTGATCATGGACAAACAAATGGCAAAGATTCCAAGGTATGAGTAAAAATTTCTTTCAAATAGCAATCAAGAGCACAATTTTGCATAGTTATTAAACCATAAGCTCCACTATATGCAATGATTTCCATGATAGCTCCATAACCATTCCACGACATTCCTCCACAAACCATGCATTTATTTTCCAAACGGTCTCATGATTAATTCTCGGGTTTAACTCGTATTTGACTGCACTTTCACATTCCACCTGTAATCATGGGACGTGACCGATTTAATTACGGCTCCTCTCCACTGCATAATTTCCGCAGCCGTTTAGTTTAAAAATTCTGTCGGGTTCACTTCACTCCCCTTCCATTTTATTGAAGCCACAGCTACATTACCACCTCGTTCACATACGTCTCCACTCCATTTCGTGAACTCACCTCGGTTGCCTGTCCTCTGTTTTCCGCTTACAGTCCCTAAACACTCCCGCTACCTGTTCTCCAGTTTCCATTTTCAACCACTGTTTTCTTCTCTATAAACCCGGTAACCTAGCCGTCTTACCTCTGCTAAACCCCTCACATGCAGAAGAAAGGATGGGTCGGTTATTGAGGGCAGAACCAGAATGGCCCAAGTTTTTAGAAGGATACCCTCAAGTGAAAGACTTACTGAAGAAGGCAAAATGGCTACGTTTCATTCAAAAATTTAAAGGCCACAATAAGGAAATTACAAAATCTTTTGCAAGGTCTTTTAATGGCCAGGTGGTGGAAATTGGGGACCTTAAGCTTACAATCACCGAGGCATCCATAGCAGCTGCTACAGACCTGCCCCAGGAAGGTGAATGCTGGTTCAAGAACAAGAGCTTGGACGAGCAAGCTTGGAGAGTCATGCTACGTAACTCAGGTATGGACGTAACTGTATTCACAAGAGGAATTCTTGTTCATGCTTTAAAAGAGGAGTGGGCCAGCTTACTGTTAATCATTCAAAAATTCATTACTTGTGAAGGCCTTTTTGGGGCAATGTACATGTATCATACTCGGTTATTGATGAAATTTTTAGAGAACCAAACCCTCAATCTGCCCTACTTTTTATTGCTGAGCTTGAAAAAGACGTGCACAACAGTCCAAAAGAACATAGAAGACATAGAACCTCATTTGTATCATCATGGGCTTGTGAGAATTCTAATTGACAAATTGAAGAAAAATAAGGATACCTGGGAACGGTTTTTGGTGAGAAACTACTTTCAAGAGCCATCCGAGGCACCAAAAAGCAGTACACCAAGAAGGAGCAGGGGAAAGGAGAAAAGTGCAATAATTCAAGACCCTCCTATTAGCAAAACCAAAGAAGTTGATCAAAAAGAGAGGGAGGAAAGAACCAAGGATAGAAAACAGAGAAAATTGAAAGGGAAAAGAAACATAGAGGATGTCTACCAATCACCAGAACCTTCTTTAGAAGAAGACCATCAAGTATTGTCTGAAAGACTAGTGCATCTTCGAAAATAAGTGACTACAGCCAAGAAGAAAGGAAAAGGAAAACAGAGTATGGAAGAAGAGAGTACTAGTCCACAGCCTTTAAGAAGAAGCAACAGGCTTAGAGGAAAGTGGAGGAAAGCACAAACAAAAGGACCCCACTTTATTGACTTTGGTGGGGAAACACCGGAGACACCTCCAACTGACCGTAGCCCACCTCATCTTCAGCCAAATATTGAAACCAGTCCTCCAGATGTTGACATGAGTCATTCTCGGCCAGAGTTAGAAATCAGTCCTCCTCAACAGGACTTTGGGGTCAGCCCAAGGAAAACACCTGAAATAGACCCAAATAAACAAGAGGTGTATGATTATCTAGAATCCTTAGAGAAGACAGTTGCAGGCCCGAGCACGTCATCCACTCTGCCTCACACAGCACAAGAAGCACAAGTCCAATCATTGAAACAAGAAGTGTTTGAATTGGAGGTCTTAAACAGACACATTAAACAAGAAAATGAAGCATTAAAGGAGCAAAGCAAATTGGACAAGATCATTCATGACAACACTATGTTACATCTGGGACTGTGGCAGAAAAAGAACATGAAATTAAAGAAAAAGTGCAGGAAGTTGAGTAGAGAATTGATCAGTCTCAAATTCAGATGTTTGATGAGGAAGCCCAAGATGGTAGTAGTACCAAGGAAGAGGAGAAGAGGACTGGATGTACTGGCAGAAGCTTCAGAGCACATGGACTAAAGGGAGGATGATCAAAATTTTGGTTGCATGAGGACATGCAACACCTTCACAGTGGGGGTATGTTGAGCCCCAAACTTGCATCTTCCCTATATACCTATCTAGCCCTTTTTCCATTTACTTGGACCTCTTAAGTTGCCAAATCATTGCATATTAGTTTAAAAAGAGCATCTAAAGTGGTTTCCTAACTATGTTTTGTGTCTGCTGTTTGAATTAGATTTTTGCTCATTCAGCTGCGGAATCTTGTCACTTTCCACAGCCATTTCAACTTTCCGCGGCCTTTTTGTTAAAGTCTATGTTACATGTGTCTTCAAGAAAATCCAGCCACATGGGCAAGTTGCAAATGATGTGGACATGGACCGAGTCCTATTGGCCCAGTCGAATTCACCAAAGAAGGCTATGGTCAAAGGTAGTCAAGCGATGGTCAACGTAAGAGTCCTACGATGACAGAACTCTGTTTTTCACCACGTGAAGACTTGCGTGACTGTTCCTAGACTTCTGGGGACATATCAACACCTGTGGACTGCTCCATGAATCGAATCCAACAGCCACCCTCCATAGATTTAATCTTCACGACTGCCATAATGCTAGATTCCTAGACCTGGTTGTTCACGTATCTTTTATCAGTGCAGATTTTAGGAAAGTAGTTATGTCATCCTCTATTATAAATAATGCGTTCTCATACGCATAGTAGCTAGCTTTGGTAATGTAATTTTGACTGTTAACGAGCCCACTGTGCCGTAACTTTATTTCTGTGTTATGACTGCATTTTAATACATGAGAAGACTCTGTTTATAAGCTCAATTCGTGGTTGATTGCTGACTGCCCGAGGTTGTGCAGAGGGCCCCTATACACACCGAGGTTTTGTTTATTGCTGTATAGTTTCATGCTTTATTTCTTTACGTTCCTTATGCCATAAATCATTCACGTGTATATATTGCATTGCTTATGGTATTCACGTTTTACTTTTGTCCATAGTTTGTATACTTTATAATGTTGTTAACTGATCAGTGTCTTTATTTCAGGTTACAGTAGGCAGCCCGGGCATTTGCACATAGTTTTATAATGACTAATGACATGGAATTATTCTTGTCCTTCTGCTGATTTATTTTTCTTAGTTCTTAGTTCCAGCATTATTTTATTTATTTCAGTTTTGCTCATTTACACTTCTGCAAGATAGATATTAAATTACTCATGTCATTTTCAGTTACCTCCGAAAGTCAGAGCGAGACGAATGGTGAGGGATTGAAGTATGAGTGCGTAGTTTGATATTAGTTTATTTTTCTGCAAGTTAGTTATTGAATTTCTCATGTCATATTCAGTTACCTCCGAAAGCCAGAGCGAGATGAATGGTGAGGGATTGAAGTATGAGTGTGTAGTTTAATATTAGTTTTATTTTCTACAAATTAGATATCAGATTGCTCAAGTTGTTTATGATTACCTCCGAAAGCTAGAGCTAGACGAATGGTGAGGGGTCAGAATATGAGTTGATGTAATTTGATTTTAGTTTACTTTGCTTGCAATTTTTGGATTTCTTTGAGTTCAGTTTCTTTTTATACAGCAGCAAGGATATTGGGTTTCATGATCAATAGTTCACTGTTTGTTTAATTAGAATAGTGGCACATTTTCATTCTCTTTTAGGAATTAATTTCATCATTGCAAGTTTTAAACCTTTTTGCAAGTTTGAAGTATTTGGAGATCATTTTAAAGGACATCATTGCCTTGAACATTTGAATTGCCATCTCACATTAGGGAATCAAAAAAGATAAACCCAAAAACAAATTAAAAATCAAAAACGACAAAAAATAAGAAATCGGTTATCTTGCATATATAGTGCGCCTCACTTCAGCAGTTTACGACTCCCGGATTGACAATTAATATAGCAATTTAGGACACTCTAAATTGGCCAAATAGTATCGTCTGCCTGGATTTCTCTATTGCCTGTTTGTCTCAAGCCAGAGGCATTGTTAGTATTGTGGTTACAAGTCTAGAGGTTGTCTCTGGTGCACTTGTGAAAGTCTTTTTTGACGCAGGTTGACTGGGTACAACAGCCCCTCTCCATACTACTGAGGTTAACATTTGCAGGTATGTCTTTATGATTTTTCTTCCCCTTCCGACTCATTTGCTTAATTTATGTATGATAATTCGCGGGGAACGGTCTCTGAGCCTATCTTTCGGGGTAGAATGTTTGCATTCTGAAATTTGTGGATGGACTATGTTGGTTTTTCTGTTTGGAAACCTCAACTCAGCCGAATTGTCTCGGTTATTTATGGTAGCCTTCTCTCTCAGATGGGTATTCACTAGGGGTTTGTGCTCTGACATCCTTGCTATATTCTATACATGGGGGTGTGGGTTTTATTGCATGGCTTCTTGTCTCATCTGCTAGTTTGTATGAGAGGAGAATCTCTGAACAATTATATGTTTGAATGGATTCTGGGTTTGGTTCTTCGGAGGCTTGGGGAGCCACGATTTGATGATGTCTGCACTTGTCACTTCACCCATATAATAAACAATGGAAAATGTTTGATTTATTTGTTTGAAGCTTATAGTTCTATGGATTTCCTTTGTGTTATACCTTTAGGTGTTATCTCTAGGTACATGTTTCAGGTTCGTCACCTTGGCACTGATTCTGTGTTAAGGTTCGAGGGTTGCCATCTTGGTTCATTGTTTTATCATAGTGGAAACCAAAGCAACAGTATGGTGTGACCTTCCTCCGAAAGAGGCATCAGGATGAGAGAGGGTCGAGGTCGGGGTCTTTGTGTGAGGCTTTAGCATGGTGGTCGTTAGCCCCAGCCATGTCCTTCTCGCATCCAAGGTTGTAGAATGACTTATGGACTCATTCATGATGTGGCCCAGGCCTACCAGATAAACACTCAACCTCAGATTCAACAGCTAATCTCTAGGTGGGAAGCGGACCTAAACCGACAGGCAACTCAAGAAAATTTGGATATTGAGGAATGGTTGGAGTTAGCTCATGACCTTGGTCATACTAGAGGTATATCTTCGTAGTAAAAATAGATTGTCTACCTGTATTGGCTCATGAAAAACATTGTACCAAGAGCCCTATCCACTCTTGCAGATGCTCCAACTAAGACAGATCATGTTCTTCCAAAAATTCATAAAGAATTTCAGCTTATCCAGTTTCAGATTCAGCAACATAAAGTCTGCCTCAGCCATATTGAAAATCATATTTTGTGTCTCCCTCAAATGGAATTACCTAGCTCGAGCGCGAAAGATCCATCTCCTATAGACTCTTCTGATGATTAGTAGTATGTTTAGTCAGTATGTTCTTCCATTTTTGTTAAGTACAAATGCAAGATAGGAAGACAGTGATATTATGTAGTAGATATTTAGATATTAGACAAGATAGGGATACTCAGACATACATAGCTTTAGAATATAGTCTTAAACTATTTTTCTTTCGGTTGGCTTATAATGGGGTACGGTGGCCAACTGATATGGTTTCCCACTAGGCAGATTGAAGCCACCTTACCACTTGATCATGGATGTAATCTGCCCTTTTTGATGAATGGATGAAGAAGGTCCTACCAAGCTTACAAAAAGAAAAAAAAATGTACTGGATTTTGGGAAAAATTAACGAGAAAAAATGCCCATAAAGTTATTTCGTCTATTAATTAGACTATGCATATAATTTTTTTCATTTATGAGTTCTCGCTTCTGTGATCCATAATGAATTAAGAAAAGTCTTTCGGTAGAAATCACATAGGAGAAATTTTGCCGACACGTTTCGAACCATCCAGTGTGGTTCATCATCAAGACCAGATGAAGAGGCATACCATGCCACAGGCTTAAATAGAGAGCAATATAGAGATCATTATTTCATATAACGATTATAATAAATGGCTAGTTTATGAATAATATTATTTAATTTATAATATTAATTATTAAGATCAAATAATATTAAATAAATTCTAGTAATAGGTAATAATCGAAATATATAAATAATAACAAGAATCAAACAATCAAAGTCAAACTTCAAACAAGGAGCGAAGTCAAAAAATATATAAAAAAGGAGTCAAGACCCTATTAATAAATAATTGAGTCAAGATCCTGTAATAAATAAAAATAATTAATGGAAAATAAAATAAAAAATATTCACATGTCAAAAATAACTAAATTCAAACTAAAGTAATCAAAATAAGAGGGACAAATGAATCAGGGTCAACCATAAAATATGGGGCTGAGGCCCTCCAATCAATATAAGGAGCCAAGAAAAATCAATAAAATAAACAAAGTATAACCTAAAATACTTAAAGGAGCTAAGAATGAACAAGATGATAAAATACTTAAAATAGCCAAGAAAGATCAAGATGAAAAAACTTTAATGATGAAAAACGAACAACAAACAATATAAATAGGACACAGATACCTACATAGATATATAAATTAGCAAAATAATTCTCAAAAAGAAACTTAAAAAATTAGGAGGACAGGACAGGGACCCAACTTCTGCTAATATTCCAACCATCATCTCTATTCAAATTATTAGGCCTTTTTTCGATTTCTAGGGCCTCCCTGAATTTATGATGATGGAAATGACTAACCCTGGCAATGACTTGGGCCTCCTCAATGCAGATGCGATGCTTAGATTTTTCTGCATGTTATACCAAAGCATAGGAGTAGGTCCTGCCATTCTTGATGTCAGCGGCATGCTCACAAACCCTTTGATTAATCAAGTGACCAATCTCACCAATGTAGGGAGTCCCACACAAGCACGGGATAACATAAACACCCTTCATATTTTTGGGGTCCATAGGGTATTTTACATATCTAAGGGAGCTCTGGATGGTATTTAAAAGCCTAAAGGTTGAAGGAACCTTATTCTTCCTTAGGATCTTTGCAATCTTGTCAATGGTCCCTTGGATAAAAGGGAGATGTACACCAGAAAATTGATCCCTGGGTTCTTTCTTAGCCTTAGGATCTTTTTCAGCTTTGAGGAAATCCTTAGTACATTGGTCTCTACTATACCCATTGTTAAAGAAAACACTCAAAAGGTGTGTTCTCTCCTCATTAAGATGGTTGTCATCAGAAACTCTTAAAGCTCTAGTAGCTAAGGTGTTGAGAACACCAAGCTTTTCAGCTGGGAAATGATGAGACTCTTAAATAATGAGAAAATTAAATATTTGTAATTATAACATCAATCATGAAATAACTTTTACATTTATTTTACTTATAAATGACACATAAGAAAATTAAAAAAATAAAATACTTAAGACTTTATGATATAGATGTTCATATAATCTAACATGTAGATCAATTGGCTATAAATTGAAATGTTGAGGCACTCCTTGTGATGTCACTAGTTTAAATTCTTTAATAGCTATGTTGTCATGACCCCAGGGCCTCCTACAGTCACAAGGCGCCTCTTGAGCACATTGCAATCCCTCGAGCGTGCAACACTAACATGTTTCACAAATTTCTAGTGTAGTACAATGTTATTTCACCCAAACTACACCTCACAATGTATTACCCGTGTTGTTCTCTATATTATTATTAATCTGTGGAATTCATCAAACATAAAGCAGTAATAAAATTTTCACATCATCTTCCATTAACATAAATCATGAACATCATATGCAAGGTATCATCATCGTCATAAGCATACACAATTTCAATGGAAAAGACTTTCTCAATCCATCCAAATCTCAAAGCCAAAATTCACAAAATGTAAAAGGAAAACCAATACCAAACTTGCTGACCCCATTAGGCTACCCTAATACACAATCATGGATCATACCTTCTTCAAGATAGGTTGTATCCCCTTCTCATCCAGGATGGTTTTACTGGCTCATCTTTGCCTTCAAGCCCTGCATGACCACAAGGTTGAACAATCCTCTTCGACTCCCTCTTCAACTTGCACTTTTCTCCTCTAAACAACTCTTGTGTGTGTAACTTTGGTTGTTCGATTTTCTCCCTCATTCCATGATGTGAGTCGTGTATTTATACGACTCATCACACCTTCATGTGGTTCATGTTCAATCATTCCATCTCACCTTGTAGGTTGAATCGACCAGGTGTTGGGTGACTTGGGTTGGTCTGACTCCCGTTCCGCGCAAGCGCCCTCAAAATTTGTTCGACCTAGTGCCAAAATTTGATCCATCTGACTTGTCTCACAACCTCGACTCACCTATCTCGTCTCACCACGCCCTCGGCTCATTTCATCTCTTGCACCCTTGACTCATTTTGTCTCGGCTAATTTCATCTCGGTCGACGCCTTCAGTTCGTCTCGTGTTAGCCAACACCAAATTTTGGCTTGCCTAACTTGCTTCATCCGACTTAAGAAAATTTTCAGCTCACTCTTTTTAGGGAATCACCCCACCATTGTTCCACTAGGACACCCTCTCCTCGGTCCAACTCAACTCGGGTTGACCCCATCCAGTTCTTGGTCACTCGTTTAGGGGCATTTTGGTCTGTGCCTTAGGGCATCCATGCTACTCCTTATGATGTTTTCACGCGCCTCCTTACCCATCATTAGGCCAAGTCGATTTCTTGGTCACTCACATTCATCCTACCACCAAGTTACCCACACATGCCCAACGGAAACCCTAATTGTTGGTTTTTTGACACCTCATGTTGGTGCACTCTCGTTAAACATCCTCTTTCATTGCATTTATTTTTATAATTTTGTCGCAAATCATGTGATGGGAATGTCACCCATGGTGCGCACCTCAATTAAAGGCATGTGTCATGGTTAATGGTGCACCCAACTCCAAGGTCTGACACCTGTGTACCATGGAATATTCCATGTTGGTATACTCGAACTACCAATGTAACTCTACAAAAAAAACGTAGATGCTCATAAGTTATTTAGAGGGATTAAAAGGTGTTTTTTCCCATTTAAAAAATTTATTTATAAGAAATTTAATTGTGTTTTGATAATTCCTCTAATTTGAGGGTAAGTTAATAAGTTATACATTTTTTCAAATTTCTTTAAATTTTATGAAAATTTATAATTTTCTAAATAAGTAGAAATTAAAGAATGAGTTGCTCTACAACCTAAGTAGATGTTGTCATATAACTTATATTAAAAATATTAAAATTTTAAAATAACTTTATTAATACATATATGTGAGAGAGAATATTTTAGAAAATTAAACCAATTTAAATAAAAATAATCAAATTTCTTAAAAAAAAAAAAAGATAATACTAAAAATTACGCATTAAACACTTTATTATTATTATTATTATTATTATCCAATTTTGAGGTCATGGTCAATCTAGGCATCAAATTGGTGTATGAGACCCCCTTGTTTGTGGGACAAGGGACCCACCTCCACGCAGCGATTTGACTGCTAAGTCTACGAAGGCATACATACTCTACCCCCATTCGGTTTTGAACCTGTGACCTCTTATGAAGAAACACATGCTCTTAACCATTAGGCCCACTCATACTTTATAAAATATACTTCAATTTTAAATAAATAAAAAATAAAAAAATTACTATTTAAAATTAAATTTTTCATTTCAAAATATAATTAATAATTTAAAAAGTCTAATGAAAAAAATATGGCTCTGCAGTTTTTCGAAAGGAATTACAGTTTTCGGCACGTTTCAATGATATTGCAGTTTGTAGTCTTAAGCGAAGGCTACAATTTTCAGTTTGACAAATGGCTGTGGGAGATGAGTTGGAAAAGGTTCATGACCAAATGGATGATGCAGTGGATTATTCGAATGACCCTCGTGACATGGGTTCGATTTTCTCAAATTAGGCACCTCAATCTAGTGATGTCGCATTATGGCATACAATTGGCATGGTGGAAGGAGGCGACCCGGTAGTGGAGCAGCTTTGAAATGTGGTTCAAATGGAGGTAATGAATGAGGCTCCCCTAGGGTTTGAGCAAGAGGGGTTCCAAACAATTCAGTAAGTGGTGACCCTTTAGGACACGCAAGGAAGTGGTGGTCTGGAAAATGAGGACTTCCAAAACTATGAAGTTATCCCTGACGCTTACTTTTTTTATTTTCCACCTCACGTTTTACTGAACCCTTTCTCTTGCGCATCGGAGGCACAGGTAAAAATCACCTCCCTTTTTGTATGGTAGTTGCTAAATGTCAGAGATGGCATAAGAGAAGTTTCTAGTGTTTTTACTGAAGTTAAAGTGTCTTCATATGAACTAGGGCTCGTTTCTTCACTTAATTTTGGAAGGGGTTTTGAGGGAGAAAACCCTAGACATCTAGGACCACCAAAGCATTGAGCAGTTGAATCCAATCTTCAAGGCAGTGTGGCAAAAAACCTAAGGGAGTTGGTCGCCTTAAAGGAGTTTCCTAGTTCGAGCAGAAAAGAAAAAATGGGAAGGCCTCCAAACTAAAAAAAAGGTATAAAAATATGATTCTAGGAGAGGACATGCAACTGGAAAAATTTATGGCTATGACAAAAATGGTTGTTGTAGGGAGGGCCAAAGGCAGACAATTCTCCCAAGATTTCTTGAGAAAGTGGGTGGAAAAAGAATGGGGGCAAGGTGTGGATGAAATCCCAAAGGTAAGCATACTATCTCATGGTTGGTTCATGTTAGAGTTCTTGTTGGCCGATGCAATGAGTTGGGTGCTCATTAAAAACTAGATCATCGACTCCACTCTAGTAGTATTGAAGCGGTGGCATCCTATGTCGGATGCAACTATGAAAAGATTAATTGTGTTCCTTTTTAGGTGAGTATGTTGGGCCTCCTCCCTCATTTATGGACATTGAATGTTTTTAAAATAATTGGAAACAAATTGGGTACCTCCCTTGAGGATGATATTTCCTTTTTGGAAAATGGAAGAAAGCCGATGGCCCAAATTCTGGTAAATTAGAATCTGAGATAGGGTTTTCTAGAAGAATTTAACATTAGCTTCAAGGGATAGCTCACTGTCAAATTTTGGGCTACGAGGGTTTCCCCTTTCGTTTTCAGCGTTTTCATAAGACAAGCCATATTTTAAGGTATTACTTGATTACCTATATAGGCAAATTTGGGCGTCAAGGGATGAGAAAAGGGGAAAATGCTAGATGTTCTCGTTATGAAAAGGGGTGTCAAGCAAGGGAATATTCTCTGACTAGAGGTTGATCATTCAAGAGGCGCAAGACACTAGGATAGTGGTTGGGGTTGCGTCCTTCGAACATATGGAATTTGAGGAACCTCAGAAGAATCAAGGAGTTATGCCCTCTTCCTAAACCAATCCCCTGGGTAACTGCTTTCCCTCACACTTGCTTAAAAAATTAATTCATTCATTAGCTTCTTTAGATATGGATTTTGGGTTTATGTCACATAATGCTGTGAAAAATCTATCTCTGCAACAACTTATTTATTTTTCCTACTTATTTCCCAATAAGTTATTTATGAAAAACCCTTCAGTAAACATTAAAATAAATTATGTTGCAGATATCACACCATAATACAGAAACAAACACATGCACAAGAATCAAAACATCAACACAAATATTTTGGAAAAATGTCCCAAGAAAAACCCAATGCGCGAAAACCAATGCAGCAGAGGAGGATTTTATTATTCAGTAATTCTTCAGTACAACTGGGTGCCAAACTGGCTTACCCAACAGAGAACAAATTCTCTAGCACTTCTCCTGATCTTAGCATCAGGCTTACTGGCCTCTACGCAACTCCCAGTCCCTCTGTGTCAACCGCTGCCTCTCTGCGCCAGCATTGGGCCTCTTTGTGTCACCCACACAGGCCTTCTAGTGACTACGCAGTCTGCTGCCTCTTTATCTACCTCTCCAACCTCTGTGTTGTTCTTCTGGTGCTGTTCCCGACTCTCTGTTTTGTACCCGCTGCCTCCTGTTGCTCTCCAAACCACTAGTTCGAATTTCTCAGCTAACCCCACTCCAAAAATCGAACTGACTGGTCTCCCTCAGTGTGTCTTTCAACTGACCCTCAAGCCTCTTCTTATAATTTTCTAGTTGGTCCTTCAATGGCCGAGATTAAATCTCTAATCAACGGCGAAGATTAGATTTGGCTTGATCCATGACTTTTTGAACCTTCTAACCCAGTTTTATATTAATACCCATTAATATTTTATTTTTCCTAAGTTTAGACTTAGAAAGTCCTAAAATATTAATTATTTTAATATCTCCCAAATCGGTTAGAATTTTCCCAAACCATTTCTAGGTCTTGGAGATGTCATGCGCTTTAGCCTCTCCACCAATTTTCATGGCTAGAGCACATCCAATGCTACCCCAAATCAACAAATGAAAATGTTCCCATGGGCTCTCCTTCCCATACCTCTATTGCTATAGTCTCTTGCTCGCTCCCCCCCATCCTCAGACTGCTTCCCTTCCCTTAAAGTTATCACCTCGAGGGAAAAGTTGGATCCATCATTTCCTTCTTTACCTTATAACTTTCTCCCCGGAAATGGAAAGGGAGACACTTTGGGTTGTGCTAAAGGTTTGGGAAAACTCTCACTAGTCAAGTTTGGAGGAGGATCAACGGGTAGGAAATCATATATGACAAGGGTGAAACATAAATCCTGTCAAGATGTGGTGGCTAGGAAAAAAAAGTCCATTATTTGAGCTCTTAGAGCATGTCAAGTGCCAATCCAAGTTACAACATGATCTTTCTATCTTTTAACTACAAGGGCTTGGCCATCCCGACAAAAAGGTTGGCTTTGAAAAGAATGGTGAACTTTGCTAAATTGGATGTCATGTTTCTTCAAGAAACATTGGGGGGGAGGGATATGGTTAAGAGAGTGTTGGAATCCCTTTTCCTTGGTTGGTGGTTTGTTGCTTCAAATGCAAAAGGCAGATCCAGAGGCCTTGCCATTGACATTAATCAAAATTCTATAAAAATAAGGGGCTCCTGGGAGCAGACTTGATCCTGGGAGTTAACATATACTTTACTGATCGAGGAAAGGAATTGAAGGTGCTAAACATATACGACCCCTCCCTAGATAGATCTTTGTTCTGGGATGGGTTGATGAAACATCTTTCTTTAGAGAAAAAAATCTCGTAGTGGTGGGTGACTTGAATTTTTCCTTGGGAGCCTCAAAAGTCTGAGGACTTCATATGCATGTGGACTCTCAGGTAGAGTATTTCAGGAATATCCTGGAGGAACTTAAGCTCTATGATGTGGACCTAATAAAAAAATCAACCAACATGGAGTAATTTGTGATCGAGAGAAGCAAGAGTGGCAAGAAGGATTGATGGATTTCTCATTGTTGAATCTCTCATGGAAAGGACTCCCCTATTTTGCCAATGGATTGGAGTCAGAGGTGTTGGGTTGTGTTATATTCTTTCCATGTAGTTAACAGGGGGTTTGAAGGGCACCCGTAACCCCACTTTATGGGGTCTGGGGCAGCGCCCCGGAAAATTTTGGTTTTGGACCCTATGTTAGGATGGACGGACCCACCTATGGTTTTGTGCATGATTTTCGCACATGTTTTTGGACGCGATGGTTTTCGGTCCATGGTATTGGATGCTTTGGCATGTATAAATATGTATTATAACATTGAAAGGAACATAATGAAAAATCAAGCTAGTAGTCCCGGTTTTGGGATCCAATGGGAAAATCTCCGTGTATATGTGTTTTATGTGTTATGCTCTCGCATTGTTTATTTTTCTTTGTTTTAGAATTCGTATGCAGGTAATTTCTGTACGGGGTTAAAACATACATTTGGTATCAGAGTAGTTTTGTCTTCAAGGGGACGCCTTTGTTGCTGAGGGGTTTCGCTCAGGCCTATGGTAGACCCTGTTCAATGGGAGATCTGCGAGATCGATTCTGGTGGTGAAAGAAGATAGCGAGCAGTGGAAAGATAGAGATCAATAAATTTAATGGTCAAAGTTTTGAGTTGTGGAAACTCAAGATGGAGGATCTGTTGGTGGATAAAGACCAGTGGATCGCGGTAGATCCGGGTACTAAACCAACGGGAGTGCCCGATGAAGAATGGAAGAAGTTGGATCGGAATGCAAAGAGCACAATACGATTGTGTGTCTCAGATTCAGTATTGTTGAATGTATCAGGGGAAGCTATGACGAAGGCTTTGTGGGACAAATTAGGAACTTTGTACCAATCTAAGTCTCAGGTGAATAAACTGTTCCTGCAAAAAAAGTTGTATAACCTGAGGATGAAAGATGGAGACTCGGTGACAGATCATTTGAATGCATTTAATACTGTGGTAAGTCAGTTAGCGTCTGTTGATATTAAAATTTCATATGAAGAGAAGTGCATCAGTTCGTTGTGTTCTCTACTAGATTCATGGGATAGTCTGGTTATTACAATAAGTAGCAATGCAACTGCCTTGCAGTTAGATGAAATAGTCTCATCTTTGCTGACGGAGGAGATGAGACAGAAAAATATGGAGAGCCAGAATGGTGATGCCTTGTCTGTATGAGGACAGTCCCAGAGCATAATAAAAATAAGTCATCGAGTGGGAGATCTAAATCTAGAGGGAGATCTAAATCTCCAGGAAAACCTGTAAAGGTGGTGTGTTGGAAATGTGGAAAGGAAGGCCACTTCAAAAGGGACTGTAAATCTAAAGCTCCTGACAAAGGAAAGGGATCTAATGAGGCTCCTTCTACAGAGGCGAAAACCACGTCAAATGAAGGTGGGGATGTGTACTTGGCTTCTTCAAGTACACATGTATATCATGAGGCATGGTTGATTGACTCAGGTGCACCCTTTCACTTCACTTCCCATAGAGAGTGGTTCTGTGAGTATGAGAAATATGATGGTGGTGATTTCTTCTTCAGGGATGACAGGAAGGCTAGAATCATTGGTCGTGGAAAAGTAAAGTTGAAGTTGCAAGGTGGTAGGGTTAGAACGCTTCCAGGTGTTCTACATATTCCTGCATTAGCCAGAAATCTGATTTCTTTTAGCAAGCTGGATGATGCAGGTGTAAAAACAGTGTTCGAGAAGGATACCTACAAGATGATTCGGGGAGCACTAGTATTGATGCGAGGAGTTCGGATTGGAACTCTGTACAAGCTGCAAGGTAGCATTGTTATTGATGGGTGCAATAGTTCTGTGGTTCCTGAAAGTGGAGTAGAAAATCTAGTGGTCTCTGGAGAGAAGACCATGCTGTGGCATCAAAGGCTTGGACATATTGGAGAAAAGGGCCTTCGGATACTTCATGGTAAAGGTATGGTAGAAGGTATGAGTAATAGCTCTCTGGATTTTGATTTCTGTGAAAATTGTGTATATGGGAAGCAGAATCGAGTGAGTTTCCCCTCTGGTAGTAAGAGGGTGAAACAGATATTAGAACTTGTGCACAGTGATGTGTTTGGACCTGTGAAGGTTCCACAACTGGGTAAGTCTGTGTACTATGTATCATTTATAGATGACTTATCAAGGAATACATGGATATATTTCCTTAAGAAGAAAGCTGAAGTCTTTGATAGGTTTAAAGAATTTAAGGCTCTGGTGGAAAACCAGACAGAGAAGAAGATAAAGGTGCTAAGGACAGATAACGGTGGAGAGTTTTGCAGTAAGGAATTTGAAGAATTCTGTAAGAAGTGTGGTATAGCACATCAGAAGACTACTCCATATATACCTCAGCAAAATGGAGTTGCAAAAAGAATGAATAAGACGTTGATGGAAAGGGCAAGAAGCATGCTCAGTGGTGTCAGGTTAGGACAGGAATTCTGGGTAGAGGCGGTGGATACTGCATGTTACTTGGTCAACAGGTCACCTTCATCAACATTGGAGGATAAGACTCCACAAGAGGTATGGACTGGTAAGAAACCCTCTCTTTCACATCTGAGGGTATTTGAATGTGATGCATATGTACATGTTCCAAATGAGAAACGAACCAAGTTGGATAGAAAATCTGAAAAGTGCATCTTTATTGGGTATAAGGATGGTTTAAAGGGTTATAAGCTTTGGAACCCAGTCACACAGAAGGTTGTGTACAACTGAGATGTGGTGTTCAGAGAGGTAAAAGATATTATTAAACATGAAGTCCAACCAAAGGAACCTGAGAAGATAGAGTTTGAGCTAAAGGAGGAAGAATCAGACTCTACAACAGAGGAGGAATCAGAAGATGAAGAGCCACAAACTCCAGCTGTGAGAAGATCAGTTCAAGAAAGAAGGCAGCCAGAAAGGTATATTCCATCTGCTTTTTGTTCAAATTTTGCTTTGTTTGTTACTGATGATGATCCCAGAACTATGAAGGAAGCAGTGGATTCAGAGGATGGAAAACTCTGGAAAGAGGCCATGGTTGATGAAATGGAATCTTTGCACAAAAATGAGGCTTGGGATCTGGTGGATTTGCCAGCTGGAAGGAAACCCATTGGCAGCAAATGGGTGTTCAAAAAGAAGACAAATGCAGAAGGAAAAGTGGATAAATACAAAGCTCAGTTGGTAGCAAAAGGTTATTCCCAGGTTCCGGGAATTGATTTTGGTGATATTTTTTCTCTTGTTGTCAAGGTAACTTCTATTAGATTACTTTTATCTGTTGTTGTTGCTTTTGATTTTGAGGTAGAACAGATGGATGTGAAGACAGCATTTCTTCACGGGGATCTGGAAGAGGAAATATACATGAAGCAACCTGAAGGCTTTGCGGTGAAGGGTAATAAAGAATTGGTATTCAAGTTAAAGAAGTCTTTGTATGGGTTAAAACAGTCACCAAGGATGTGGTATCAGAAATTTGATACATTTATACGGGGACTTGGCTTCACCAAAAGCAAAGCAGATCACTGTGTGTATTTTAAATTAATTGGTGACCGTGTTATGTATCTGGTCTTGTATGTGGATGATATGTTGCTGGTTGGAAATGACAAAGAAATTATCCAGGATTTGAAGACCCAATTGTCCTCCAAATTCGACATGAAAGATCTTGGTGCTGCAAACTATTTTTTGGGCATGGAAATTAAAAAAGATCGGGCAAAGAGGAAGCTCTGGTTAAACCAGAGGAAGTATGTCGAGACAATACTGCAGAGGCTTAATATGCAGGATAGTAAACCGGTGAAGGTTCCTATTCCTGTAGGTGTGAGGTTATCTGCTGAACAATCCCATGACACAAGAAGAGGAAGAGGACATGTCCCGTGTTCCATATGCAAGTGCAGTTGATAGCTTGATGTATGTAATGGTCTGTACTAGACAAAACACTGCACATGCAGTGGGAGTATTGAGCAGGTTTATGTCAAAACCAGGAAAGGAGCATTAGACAGCAGTGAAGCAGATTTTTAGGTTTTTGCGTGGCACTAGTGATTATGGTTTGTGCTACCAAGGAAGACCAGGATTAGACAAAGTGTTGGATATTCATGGCTTTGTTGATGCAGACTGGGCTGGAGATCTAGATCAGAGAAGATCTACAAGTGGGTATGTGTTTAACCTATTTGGAGGTGTAGTCAGTTGGATGAGTAAGAAACAATCTGTAGTGGCACTATCAACTACAAAGGCAGAATACATGGCAGCCACTCATGCAAGCAAGGAAGCAGTTTGGTTGTAGAGATTGTGTTCAAGTATGAGGTTAGTACAGGAAGCTATAAGGATAGATTGTGACAGCCAAAGTGCAATTTTCTTGGCAAAGAACCCTGCATATCATTCAAAGACAAAGCACATTGATGTTCAGTATCACTTTGTGAGGGATATGATAGAAGACAAAAAGGTGTTGCTGGTAAAGGTGGACACTTTGAAGAATACTGCAAATGCATTGACAAAATCTGTGAGCTCTGAGAAGTTCTCTTGGTGTAGAGAGACAATGGGCATTTCAAGGCTAGGAAAATAACTAAGCTCTCTTGTGGCCCCCTATGGAAACAAAACAACAAGTGGGAGAATGTTGGGTTGTGTTATATTCTTTCCATGTAGTTAACAGGGGGTTTGAAGGGAACCCGTAACCCCACTTTATGGGGTTCGGGGCAGTGCCCCGGAAAATTTTGGTTTTGGACCCTATGTTAGGATGGGCGGACCCACCTATGGTTCTGTGCATGATTTTCGCACATGTTTTTGGACGTGATGGTTTTCGGTCCATGGTATTGGATGCTTCGGCATGTATAAATATGTATTATAACATTGAAAGGAACATAATGAAAAATCAAGCTGGTAGTCCTGGTTTTGGGATCCAGTGGGAAAATCTCTGTGTATATGTGTTTTATGTGTCATGCTCTCGCATTGTTTATTTTTCTGTGTTTTAGAATTCATGTGCAGGTAATTTCTGTACGGGTTTAAAACCTACAAGAGGTGAATATAACCATCACCCTATCTTTTTAGAACTCATAGGGTATCAACATAAACTAGGAATCCCTTTCAAATTTAAGTCCTCATGGCTAAAAGATGAATCCTTTCATGTATTGGTGGTTGATAATTGGACTCCTTATAATCCAAATCAGGGAGGATCGAGTGCGGATCATTTTGCAGCAAACTTGAAAAAGGTCAAAAGGGCCATTGTCCAATGGGCCTCCCAAAAAAATCAAAGGGATGAAGAAATTCTCAAAGCTATAGAATCAGAGTTGGATAGTTTGAAGACTCGGAAGGAAGGGACTTCATATCTAAGGAAGCAAAGCAAAGGGTCTTTTACCTGGAAAAGGAAAGGAGAATCCTGGGTGAAAGAGAAGAGATGTGGAGACAAAAGAGTAATGCTATTTGGCTCAATAGTGGTGACCACAATACAAAAAAAAATTAGAATTTGCAAAGGGGCGAAAATTTCTTAACACAATATGGGAGTTGGATCATTTCAATAACCTATTCAAAGCCCCTTAGGAAGTTTCTATCACAGAAATTCTTTAGATCACTCAAGTATTCCCTCGCTTTGTTGATCAAGAGGAAAATATACATTTAATGGAGCCCTTTTTTTAATATGAGCTACAAAAGGTGCTCCACAACTTCCAAAAGGATAAAATCCAGGTCCATATGATTGGATAGTGGATTTCTACCTTGGTTTTATTGATATTTTTTGGAGTTGACCTCTTGTGTGTTATTGAAGATTCTCGTCTATCTGGAAAAATCCTTCTCCCTCTCAATTCCACATTCATTTCCTTAATCACTAAATATGATGACCCCCTTTCTTTTAATGTTTGTAAACCTATCTCTCTATGTAATTGCATCTACAAGATCATTGCAAAGATTATTTCCAACAGGCTGAAGCCAATTTTGTCCATCAATATATGAAAAGAATAGTGTGCTTTTCTCGAGGATAGGTAGATCCATGAAGTAATTGGTGTTGCCCAAGAAGTTATTCATAGTCTGAAAACATGGAAGTGAAAGGGGATGGTTATCATTTTTTCAAAAGAATATGATCGGGTGAGTTGGTGTTATGTTAGGATTTTGCTCACACATATTTGATTTGAAGTGCCTTTCATAAATTCGGTGATGAGTTGTCTTTCTTCAGTTTATTTTGTGGTTCTTATAAATGGTTATGTTTCCAATTTTTTTCAAGCATAATGAGGTCTCGGGAAAGGTTTCCATTTATCACATATTCTTTTCTTACTGGTAGACGAAGGTCTAAGCAAGCGTTTAATGGAGGTGAAGAAAAGAGGCAACCTCCATGGAGTATGGGTGGCTAAGGATCTGATCATTACCCATTTTTTGTGATGGCTCCAGAAGAGATTTGGCCACCATCAAGGAAGTGATGAGTTTATTCGAAAAGCCTGCAAGAATAATGGTAAATGTTCAGAAATCCCCCATGTCCCCTTATGGCTTATCAAGGGATGAAGCTCTTTATGCACAAAATATATTCCCTTTCCATTCCTTGGATATTGAAGATGGATAAAGTATTTGGGGTTTCATCTGAAACCGAACGATTACAGGAAAAATGATTGGTTGTGGCTTATTGCTAAGATAGAGAGAAGAATCCAAACATGGTGTTTCGTATGGTTGTCTAGAGTAGGAAGATTAGTGCTTATAAAATTTGTATTGGAAGCAATATCGATATTGTGGATGTCTATGTCTTGGATTCCATCTGAGGTTTCGAATTCCATTTGGAAATTATGCAACAGGTTCCTGTGGATGGGAAGAAAAAATGGAAAGGTCTTCCCATGGGTTAAATGGTATAGAATTGCACTTCCCAAAGGCTAGGGAGGTTGGAGTTGGAAAGTCCTTCCCTCTTTCACAAAGGTTTTGTCTACCAAAGTTGGATGGAGGTTGTCTTCTACGTAAAGTCTTTGTACAACAATTGCCCACAAGAAGTATATCTTCCCCAGCTCCATGGAATATTGGCTTTGGTCCCCAGATAAGAAGAGGCCTAATATTTCTATATCTTAGAAAGCATATTTATCTTATCTACATGTTGTGGAAGACGAGCTAGTGGGGAAAGTTGGGAATGGTGAAAAGTTGAAATAGGCCTGCATATGTGGGTTAGAAGTGGAGACAGTTTTCGAATACTACGTGAAATGGTCCAGTTTCTAAATGACCAAGGTAGACATACCCAAAATCATGTTGTTGACCCACTTAGCATGACAATGTGAGTGCATGGATGGGTCAGTGCTCAATAATTAGATTTATCTCTTGAATTTCATGTTTTCTGGAACAATTATATGATGGATTTAAGCATTGCACATGTGCGCATTAGAAAGGAAGTTGATTCTCTTCATTGGGTACACTCGCCGTGGGGGGAATATTCTTGAAAGGATGGGTACATGTTTATATGCAATGGTAGACAACTAGAGGTTGTTTTTTGGTGGTGGAAGAAGCTCTGGAAATTAAAGAGCCCCCAAAAAACTTATCTTTTCCTTCAATGGTTCTTGCTAGAAAATAAAGCACCGACCTAGGATAACCTTCAAAGGAGGTGTATGAAGGGTCCGAGGTGGTGTGCTCTATGCAAAAGCATAGATGAATCTATTAAACACTTGTTTATTTTCTGTCGTTTCTCGGAGGTAGTTTGGAATGCCATAAAGAATACTCTTGAAGTTGTTCAGAACTAGCAAGGATTATCCTTTCGAGATGTATGGAAAGAATGGTGGGACTAGGTCTCCCCCAAGCAGTACAGGAACATTTTGCCTCTAGTATGTTGGGGTATATGGTGTTGGAAATAATACTGAGAGGGGGGGGGGGTGTGAATCACTATTATCAGATCAATCAAACTTTTTCATTTCCATAATCAGAAACATATACGCTACTTCAGTTAAGTGAATCCGTGTGTATACGCTACTGTGTCTAAAGCAACTAGCGTATATCCAGAAATCTTATGATTCAGTTAGCTTATCTTCAGTAAATGCATCATAACATTATTAACCATATTAACCGTAAACAGGTGCAGTATAACAGAACAGATCATCACACAAAAGCCACACACATGAACACCATGATATAAGGTGGAAACCCAATGTGGGTGAAAACCACCTGCTGCAATTTGTTTCTATCTTCCTTTAATAAGAAACTTCTTTTACAATGTACCGGTGCAGTCCTTTACCAGCATGCAGGCTACAACCTGCAGAGGGCTACAACCCTCTTAGCTCTTGTACTAGCCGATCCATTTACTAGTACGTAGGTGCCTGCCTACAGAATGCTCCAACCTTTACTCGTTCTCCAGCTGCTCCTGGAAGGGAGCTACAACCCCCTGGCTCTTGTACTAGCTGATATGTTTACCAGTACGTAGGCGCCAGCCTACTGAACTCTACGATCTTCCCGGGACCACGTTTCATACATTTTCATACTGGATCCATAAAACAACCTGCATCATCAATCTCTGAATCACCCAATACTGAATCACTGAAACCCTGTCAACAACATAGACAACATAACAATAACCAGATCCAACTTCATCTTCAAATATCATACTTCACATTGTATATGCTACTTGGACAAACCCAACCTGCGTGTATACGCTCTTTTGCCAAAGACAACCTGCGTACAGATCTGCAAATCCTAACTTATAATTCTGCAGCTATATCAGACATCAAAACATACCCAGATCATAATAATAAACATGCGTCAATAGATCTAGTCTATCCACAGTCAAACCATATGAAGATAATCATTCCAAGCCTTGAGATCCCGTTCTATAGTTCATCATCCTCCACATGAGTGAAACCATGGTTCAGATCACCAACCCATAACCAGCATTTGGATCTCACACTTCATCAGATATTCATTACTCACTCACACCCTTTGGCCTAATGATCTTCTCCTTATATAGGTTTAGGCCTTTCATAATACCACGGTCCAAAACCATAGTAAAACAATACCATCAACTCAATACTAGGGATCAACACGTCTGTCGAGATACTTTGGTCCAAAAACATAGGCTCAAGTACCGAGGACTAACTACCACGGACCAAAAGTAAGCTTTCCGACACGTACGTTCTTTTTGCGTTCATTAACCTGCGTGTATACCCTACTTGGTATATATCGAACCTGCGTATACGCGACTTGGTATATAGCGAACCAGCGTGGATACACGACTTGGGCTTAATGAACCTGCGTATATGAATTTTCTCTTCTTCTTATAGTCTGATCATCAATTCCTTGCTGCTGACCTTCTGCACTATGATTTGTCATCAGTGTGGTTTGCCATCAAGGACAACACTTATCTCATAATGCCAACAATCTCCCCCTTTGGACTTGATGGCAAAGCTAACTTGTTACACTTAGAACTATCATCTGATTCCTTTGAGTTGTCCTCCATCAGTCACATCTGATATCTCTTTTGAAGATTCATCCAGTTATACATAAGTGAGATGTTCTTCTATGAGAGGGTTGCCATCAAGTACAACACATGCATCATAATGCCAACAATCTCCCCCTTTGGACTTGATGGCAACAACACCAAATCACTCTCCCCCTTTGACATCAAGGGCAAAGGGTGGACCAAGATGTTCTCTTCCTTTGCTGAACATTTCGTTGTCCATACTCCCCCTGAGTATCTGTTAAAATCTCTGAATGATCTCCCCCTTTGTATATGCCAAAGTGTACCAATCTGTCCATGCTCCCCCTGAGTACATGTCGAGTCTCTGTACTGCTGAAGTGTGCTGTTCATGCTCTTCCTGACTGTAGGCAAGATCTGCAAAAGATGTTCTTCAAGAAGAACATAACTCTATACATCATAAAAGACCTTCCTATCACCAAAGACTCATACATACATCCATCTCTCAACTAAGTGAGGATATACAAAAAAAATTGACTCATCCACCCAACCAAGTGGGGATACATCAAAAGTTTACATATGACAACCAATCACATTGCATCAATCATCCCAGGCATAGTGGGGAAACCAAAATAGGCCGTTACATGACCTTGACACCATGAAAGAGATACCACAAAAGAGATATATGTCATAGAGACGAAATATCTAGAGCAAGACTTATGAATGTCACCAATAACTGATATTGGCAGCATCTGTCAATCACCATTCAGAGCAGCAACCAAGAGATCCTTCTGTTCTCCTTTCGCCTTTGTTCCACCTGAAACCAACAACAAATGTGAACTAGAACCAAAAGCTTCTAAGATAATGCCAACAATGCATCATTGGAAGATTATCAGCTCCCCCTGAACCTGTGCCAGATGGTCTCTGTCAGACCCATATCAGACTCTCTGCAACCAACATCTGTCCCTGTTGATTTCCTTCAAAACTTCATATACGCGTCTGCATCCACATAAACAAGCGTATATACGCGGATAGGCCTTATGAAACTCGCGTACAACTATTTCCATATCAGCAACCTGTAAATGTCCTGCAACAATGTATGTCTGAACATAGAAGTCAACTCCTCCTTTTAAACATCATCATGAAATCATTCACATTATATGTGACACCACTATAGTCATTACATCAACGTCAAGATCTACATGCTCCAAGTATCATTACTTGGGAACATCTGCATCAATCATCATATGTAAGTATCAACCTATCATCATATAGATAAGAACTCATCATCATGTCTCCAACAAGGCAACTTTTGAGTAGTCATCCATGTATCAGCACTATGTATCTTGAGCTCAAGCTCTTTTGACAAAACTTCTTGATATCATCAACAGCAACAATCCTTATCCACATGAGTGCCTGCATCATAACTGTATGATCTTTATGCATATGATGACAATAGCATAAGAGTGACTCATCATCAAGTGAGGAAGATGTGTATTCAAGCTTTGTACTTCTCCTTATCCTTATGAAGATCACTATGTAAGCACCATATATGCATTATCAAAGAATCAACCATAAATCTAACCTGAACATCAACTATGTAACCACAAGAATCATATCATGGACAACTCATAACCATATCATAAGCATCATCACCAAGGACTATCAACCATAATGCCAACAATGCAATATTAAAGGCATATTCTCCCCCTCTACCTGTGCCATCTGCTTGCTGTTAGATCAGTAGTAAGTATCAAGACATCATCATCATCAAGATAGGATTAAAACACTTCTAGCATCTTACAAGTATCAAGACATTTCAAGACATTCTCAGCAGACTGTAACTGTTAACCAATAGAGCAGATACTGGATTGAATCATATCAGACCCCTTTTCTGAGCTTGTCCCCACTGCTTTTCCACAGACTGACATATACGCGACTTTGCAGTGTATAACTCGCGTATATACGCGACTTCAATTTATGAAACTTGCGTATGAGTTTCAGGACACTGAAGTTTTACACCTTCAGCTCCCTCTGAGTTTATTATGTCTGTGTTGTGCTGAACCTGAGTATTTTGTGTTGTGCCACATCTTTCTGGCTGAACTTCCTTCTTCTTCCATATCTTCATGTGTGATGTTGTTTTCTCTTTTTGGTGAGATGTTCGTCCTTTGTTCCTGCATTCCTTTGCTATATGTCCAAGCTTGTTACATGCATAACATCTTACATGTTTCATATTCCTCCTGTAGCAATCAGCAGCTTTGTGACCAAACATATTGCAAGCAAAGCAATATCCATTAAAGTGCCTTGAATGTGGAGATCTTTCTGCATGATGGTCTTGAACTCTTCTTCTTCCACATCTGGCTGCAACATGTCCAAGATTATGACATACATAACATTCAACATTATTCATAGGAGGAGTAAAAGATTTTCTTTGAAGAATTTCTTTCCTTGGTTGATGATGAGATTGACCTTTCATCTCCTTGTTGATCATTTTGGATTTCTCCTTATAGTCCCTTGCCTCACCTTGTGGACTAGATTCACCTTCAACAGATTCATGAAAACCAAGACCAGTCTTGATAATAGGAGACCTTTGACTACTAAGAAGATCATCCAAGGCTTTAGTACTATCTTGAAATCTCAACAGTTTATCCTTTTCTTCTAATTTACCTTTCAAGATATTTACCTCAACTTGAAGTTGTTCCTCCTTTTCTAGACATTGCTTCTTCATGTCTTCTTCAGCTTTCCTTCCTTCTTCCAACTGATGCCTTAGTTTGAGAATCTCCTTTTCTTGCTCTTCATTCAGATCCTGCTACATTTGACGAATTCTGAAGGCACGTTCCAGTTCAGATTTTAAGTTGATATCTTCTTTTACCTGTTTTTCAATAGCTTGGAGTAGATCTTTATTCTGCTTCTTTGATTCTTCAAGATCTTCCTTTAGCGAGCGGATCGTGGCTTCAAGACTTTCATATTAACTGGATCTATCTCTGAGTTTCTTGATGGTTGTGCTTCTTTCATTGACTTCATCTCTTAATGATGTCACTTCACCCTGCAACTTTTGACATTGATTTTCCCTGTCCTTGAGTAACTTTCTTACCTTGTTTCCTTCCTCTGATTGAGCTTTTAGTTTGGTAACTTCTTCTTTGAAAGCACATTCCCTTTTGTTCAATAGATCTTGTTGATCTTTAATTTTGTTTGTAAGCCTTCTAAATACTGCCTCTATTTGATACTTTTCTTGCTCACCCATAAAAGCAAGTTCAGTAGTTTCACTATCACTTCCATCTCTTTCACAAGGAAATATAGTTGGAACATCAGAGGATAACACATTCATACCTGATAATGATTCTGAGTCTGATTCTGAATCTGAAGAGCTTCTTATACCTAATCCCCAATCGATTCTCCCACTGTCATAGTCCTTCTGAGATGTCTTCTTCTTCTTATGAGCTTTCTTCTTAAGCTTCTTTCCCATTGTTCCACGGATCTCCTTCAAGCAATCAAGCTTCTATCAAAGGACCTGCTCTGATACCAATTGTTGGAAATAATACTGAGAGCGGGGGGGGGGGGGGGTGAATCAGTATTATCAGATCAATCAAACTTTTTCATTTCCATAATCAGAAACATATACGCTACTTCAGTTAAGTGAACCCGCGTGTATACGCTACTGTGTCTAAAGCAACTAGCGTATATCCAGAAATCTTATGATTCAGTTAGCTTATCTTCAGTAAATGCATCAGAACATTATTAACCATATTAACAGTAAACAGGTGCAGTATAACAGAACAGATCATCACACAAAAGCCACACACATGAACACCATGATATAAGGTGGAAACCCAATGTGGGTGAAAACCACCTGCTGCAATTTGTTTCTATCTTCCTTTAATAAGAAACTTCTTTTACAATGTACTGGTGCAGTCCTTTACCATCACGCAGGCTACAACCCTCTTAGCTCTTGTACTAGCCGATCCATTTACTAGTACGTAGGTGCCTGCCTACAGAATGCTCCAACCTTTACTCGTTCTCCAGCTACTCCTGGAAGGGAGCTACAACCCCCTGGCTCTTGTACTGGCTGATATGTTTACCAGTACGTAGGCGCCAGCCTACTGAACTCTACGATCTTCCCGGGACCACGTTTCATACATTTTCATACTGGATCCATAAAACAACCTGCATCATCAATCTCTGAATCACCCAATACTGAATCACTGAAACCCTGTCAACAACATAGACAACATAACAATAACCAGATCCAACTTCATCTTCAAATATCATACTTCACATTGTATACGCTACTTGGACAAACCCAACCTGCGTGTATACGCTCTTTTGCCAAAGACAACCTGCGTACAGATCTGCAAATCCTAACTTATAATTCCGCAGCTATATCAGACATCAAAACATACCCAGATCATAATAATAAACATGCGTCAATAGATCTAGTCTATCCACAGTCAAACCATATGAAGATAATCGTTCCAAGCCTTGAGATCCCATTCTATAGTTCATCATCCTCCACATGAGTGAAACCATGGTTCAGATCACCAACCCATAACCAGCATTTGGATCTCACACTTCATCAGATATTCATTACTCACTCACACCCTTTGGCCTAATGATCTTCTCCTTAAATAGGTTTAGGCCTTTCATAATACCACGATCCAAACCATAGTAAAACAATACCATCAACTCAATACTAGGGATCAACACGTTTGTCGAGATACTTTGGTCCAAAAACATAGGCTCAAGTACCGAGGACTAACTACCACGGACCAAAAGTAAGCTTTCCGACACATATGCTCTTTTCCGTTCATTAACCTGCGTGTATACCCTACTTGGTATATATCGAACCTGCGTATACGCGACTTGGTATATAGCGAACCAGCGTGGATACGCGACTTGGGCTTAATGAACCTGCGTATATGAATTTTCTCTTCTTCTTATAGTCTGATCATCAATTCCTTGTTGCTGACCTTCTGCACTATGATTTGTCATCAGTGTGGTTTGCCATCAAGGACAACACTTATCTCATAATGCCAACAATCTCCCCCTTTGGACTTGATGGCAAAGCTAACTTGTTACACTTAGAACTATCATCTGATTCCTTTGAGCTGTCCTCCATCAGTCACATCTGATATCTCTTCTGAAGATTCATCCAGTTATACATAAGTGAGATGTTCTTCTATGAGAGGGTTGCCATCAAGTACAACACATGCATCATAATGCCAACATATGGAATGCGAGGAAAAGAACCATATTCAAAGACAAATCCTCTATTCCAGATCAAGTGGTAGCTAAGGTAGTTGTTGACTATGAACTGATACCCGTTGAAGACGTTTCACATACTCCATGGAATATGGTTGTGGAGGAGGTTGACAGGTGTCAACCTTGGGCATATTTTGATTTTGCATCTTCAGAAAATGGTGAATGCAGGGGGGGTAGTGTTATATATCAATGCAAATCATTTTTATAAGCTACAAAGAGGTCTTGAGAGGGGAACAAACAACTACGCGAAACTTCTCATCCTAAAACTCCTCTTTGCAGTTGAAAAAAATTGTCACCCTTTGCAAATATTTGGTGATTCAATGATCATAATTAATTGGTTTAATGAGATTTAGCGTTGTCACATTCACACAGTAAGTCTCATTCTTGAGGATGTTTTACAGCTTAAACAATCTTTTGATCATGTTTCTTGTCGCCATATTTACAAGGAGTGGAATCACACCACAAATGCACTCTCTAAGGCGAGTTCTACACAAGCTCTAGGGGTATGGAAAGTTATCGAGTAGTTGAATGGGGTTTCTACATAATACTTCCATAGACCCTTCATTAAAGGGTTGCAGGTGGACATTCCTCGTACCTTATTTTTTACTAATGTTTTTTGGAGCTCTTTTTGTCTTATGAGAGGTTCATCACACTTTGTTCCTATGTTGGTTTTATGAAGCCAATAAGGCTATAGTGTTGTTATGTATTTATTATGATCACAACATGTATTGTCTTAGATGCTCTTAGTTTTTGGCCTATTTTTGAACAACCAGACAATTATGTATATTTGGACATTAGCAAAACTTTGCTTGCCCTGAGTGCATCATGCACATACAAAATGTAATTTTTATTTCTCTTAATAAAATTATAGTTTTTTCTTCATTGAAAAAAAAAAAAAAAAAAATTATAATTGAAGTTAAATTGATATACGACTTTACTCTAAAGAACTCTAAAGAACATTTCTGAATTAAACTTGTAATTTGAAAAAAAAAAAAAAAAACTCATAATTTGAAATAAAAAACACACATATTTTAACATTATTCATACAAGTCAATTGAGTGTATTATAGGTGGTTGGGAGGGTTTAATGATAACCTCCCCACCTACATAACTACGTGTCTTCGCATTATATAATTTTTATATGTTTTTGAACAAATATTGATTTATGTTATTTAAACTAGGATTTTGACTATATATTAGATTGTGAAAAATTCATAATTCAAACTTGTGATTTCAATAAACGCTTACCTAATTCTAAACCAAAAAACAAATATAAAAACATAAAACATTTACCGATGGACTACCAATTAATCCAAAAAATAAATATAAAAGCATAAAACATTTAACCGATGAACTATGGCCTTACTGAATATAATAATAATTTGTTGGATCGAGCTATGACAATGGTGATGTGCAATACATGTGAAAGGTTGCGTCAGTCATAAATCAATTGGACGGTCATGGGGCCAAGAGAGACAACAGGTGGCTCATGGCCAGAGCATGAATTAAATATGGTGTGCAAATAAAATCGCCGTTACCCGTTAAATGATCAAACTGATGAAGTCAAATGACGGTGATAACCAGATCTCTGCCATTCCGGTTCGAGCGCTCTTTGATCGAACGGGTCTCCTCATCTGCACGTTTCGTGTGATTGCTGTGCTCCATGACTTCTATACAGCCAAATGTACTCACCTACGCTTATTTCTAAGAAAATTGAAGTATTTGTATCCTTCGCCTTTGAATAAATACTCTTCGGGAGAGGACAAGTCCCCTGGTTTCAGCTAGCCCAGTGAAGATGATCAAAATAGTCATTATTTGCTAAATTTGCTAGGACGCTTTAGGACACGCGTTTAAGAATGAGTTTCGGTGCCTTCGTCCAGTCCACAGAAGATCTTTACATAATTGCTTGCCTTCTGACACTGAGAACTATGAATTCCGCGCTTGAAAATATGGCGAAGATTTGGTTCTTAACATTGCAGTAAGGTTTATGGCTGGAAAATTAGGTCTTTGGAGAAAATCTATAGATTCTAAATAGAACCAGACGGAAAATTCATCGGAAATTTGATATTAAATCTGTGCACCTGAATGAGTGTTTTTATTGAAAATTTAAAGAATTTGTACATTTCCGGTGAATTTAGTAAGTTTATGTTTCGAAGATCATCTTCTCCTCAGGAAACGGTCAGGGATTCAATTGCCTCATCCAACTTTGTTAAATCAAGACAAACGGACTTTCTGTGGGTATATAATTAACTTTAACTGGTGTTATCTCGTTAAATTTTCGTCATTAAAGGGTCAACTGATCTGGTGCACCGTCCGGGTAAAAATGTTGAAGCCGAGTTTATTTTATCCTCGGAACAAAGGAAAGAACCTTCAAACGAAAGAGAGTCTGGAACAGATCAAGGCGTGAAAGCTAAAGGAGAATAAATTTGATAATTTTACGGCTGTCTCAAAAAGAGCATTGCGGAGGTTGTAAAATGTACACGAGAAACAAGTTAAATTCATCTGGTGGAAGTGCGGGCCGGACTTTCGACCTCAGGGCAATCGCAGAGGGTCCAAATGGAGCACTGGTTAGTACACTATCACTGTTTAGATTGCTGTCCTTTCTAGTTTGAAATCACAATTATTTCGCTGTTTTGTCGTTTCAAAGATCTTATTGAATTTATGGGCGTACCTTGGCATTTTAGCGTTGAGTTGGTTCTGATAGTTTGAATTGCCCAATTTCTTTCACCAGTTTGGCCTAGTTTCTCATATGAAGCCTCCTTTTGTTACCCTGGTTTATGACTGGTATTATGTGCATATGTTACCTTGGTTAATTTAATTGGTCAGTTAAGGTCCGAACCACTTAAACCTTTTGTTCTTGAATTAATGGATGAATTAAGAGTAAAAATGTCAGAAGATTATCGTAGTGTGTCCTATTTTCTTTTTAAATTTAACTTAAATAGTAAAACTGTCCTAAGATTCCAAGTAATTAAAATCAAATTCGCGGAAGTTAGAAACAAATCATTCTTTAAGTACTCAAACCCACCTCTATTTCTCTGCGACAATGTCAAACTTAATTTATTCTGGTGAATTAAATCAAATTCGCGGAAGTTAGAAACAAATCATTATTCAGTAGTCAAGCTCACCTCTATTTGTCTTCAACAATGTCAAACTTAATTTATTCTGGTGAATTAAATGATTTTTTTTGGGGACAGACAAGCCTCAACTCTTTAGTTTAGTTCTTGTCTGATAGGAATTTTGCATTTAATTAAACAAGGCTCTGGTTGGGAGTTACCGTGGGTGGAGTTCATTCTCGAACCCACTCATTTCGAAGTTCATTCTCATGCTCCAAATTACTCACGGTTTGCATCAAACAGGACACAGCCCTTTATTTCATGTTTTCCCTTCAGAAATTTTGCATTTAATTACACAATTGAAGCTCTGGTTGGCAGTTTTTTTTTCAGAAGAAAAAACCATAAAAAGGAAAAGTTTACAGCTACCTAAGATTTATTCAGTTATATCCTTCCCTTAAAAAAAGGGAAAACTGTTAAATATCTTAATCCTCCATCTATGGACTTTCAAAAAACACTTCTGGGCTATCTCGTACCCGATCATGACAGATCCAAAAACCAAATCCCAAATACAAAAAAAAAAAAGGGGGAAAACTGTTAAATATCTGAATCCTCCATCTATGGACTTTCAAAAAACACTGCTGCCCTATCTCGAACCCGATCATGACACATCCAAAAACCAAATCCCCAATACAAAAAAAAGACTATTGACCAAATAAAGCAATACAGGCCCGAGCCCCTACTGCACAAAAATCACAAAAGAAGTGGCTACCCTCATATCTCGTTGGCAGTTACTGTGTGTGGAGTCCAAGATATGGTTGCTGTACTAAATCATCTTTTTTTTTTATCGTTTTACCTGTTGAATTGTATAGTTCCCTTACCATAAAATCAAAACACGATCTTTCAGTCATATGATTGCCACATTCGGGCATCAATATGGCATTTTTAATCCTGAATTTCATTGTTAAGTAGACGATTGCAAACTGAGTCTTAACCCAAAGACCAATACATAGAGTTGAGGATTTCAGTCATATGATTGCCACATTCAGGCATCAGTATGGCATTTTTAATCCTGAATTTCATTGTTAACTAGACGATTGCAAACTGAGTCTTAACCGAAAGACCAATACATAGAGTTGAGGATTCCCAAGGTGAAGTCCCACAAATCTTAATAAGATGTGAATATCAATTATGATTGTTTGGCATGAAGTATTTTCTTAATCAGCCCAGTTTGCACTCGATTAATTATAATAAATCAATTTAGAGTTTACGTGGTCCTCAGAAATCCATGACAGATAAAGCAGATCAGTATTAAAAGTCTCTGTCAAGAGGCTTTAATAAATCTCGTTGCATATAACTTTATTTGCAAAAGAAAACATTTAATATTTATTAAACAGGTCCTGCAATCTGCCAAGAGGCTCTTAGAATATGATAAAGTTGATGACTGCTCTTGATTCTCGATTTCTACAAATCCATGTCAACCTATATCTCATTAACCAGTGGTTAATGTTGATGCTGATGTTTTTGGATTACAACAAATCTTTGTTAGTGGAAACTTTTGGCATATAGTGGAAACTTTGAATATTAAACAAAGTGCCATATATATGGAGAGAATTTAGTGCTTGATTGTTTATGAATACTTTTTATATCTGCCATTATTAAATGAAGTGCTAAATATATATTTATATTTAATTAATGAGTGCTTGGGATGATGATGGAAATGGATAGAAATCATTTTCATTGATGGTGCTAAATAAAGTGCAGTTCACAAATATATTAAATTTGTCTTAAAGTTAACCCATCGTAAACGAAAAGATACGGAAGTACGAAGGCTGTAATGCTGAAATGCAGCATTAAATCCAACTCACAGGCGTTGGTTCTTCGGTTTACAAATATATTTCCTCTTTGAGGTCAAGGCGGTCAAAATTCAATAAGGTGAGGATTGAAGTTGCTAATCAAGCCAGGCCGAAATCACATGAATCTATTATGCGGATTATAAATTTATAACATGAATCCCTTAGACCGGGTGTATCGCTTTGTTAAGATGAAAGCGATATTAGTGCTCCTTATCCAAGTTTTTTTTAATGGTTTTTTTTTTTTTTTTTTTTTAACACTAGGATAATCGGTAACTGGTGAGAGTTATCCTGGGCAGGCCCAGGATCAAATCCAACTGGCTGCCACTATAAACCTAGGCTAGGTGCAGCAACCTGCAAGCCACACATAGCAAGAACTTATGCCTCAACAAGAGCCGAGACGTCCACTCTGGGGTCGCCTACTCTTCTAGCCAAGACACAACAGGCCATGTACTCAACGAATTTTTTTAATGGTTTTTTAAAACCTAATTGTCTCATGGGCGTAGGGTTGTCGGGCATCATTGACCGTTAAAATTATGATGCGAGAATTTTATATTGCTTTTTCCCCGTATTTTGGATTGCTTTTATATTTATAAAATTACGTTGAAAAGTTCATATTTTGAAATAGCCTTTTGTATTTATAAAATTATGGGAAGTTGAAATTTTAGGATATTTTTATATTTATAAATTTTTTTAATATGTGGATATTTTATTGGAAACCAATCTAATAAATATATTGGAAATCAAACCTATATTATGAGGATTAGATATTCACAATTCACGAGGAGACAAAATATCTTTATCATAATTTATATTTATATGGGATAAAGTTTACTTTCAAATCTTAAGGTGACTATACTTTATTTTTTCTCTTTATTAATGGAAATGGATGTAAGTACAAATCCATGAGATTTGTTGCTTTTGGGTTGTAATAAATTATAAATCTGTGAGACTTGTTGCTTCTCGGTTGCAATAAACTATAAATTTTTTTTATTCATATTCTCTTTATACTTTATTTATATGTTCATCTATGGAACAAAATGCACAATGGAACTCATTTTATTTCTAGTGACCCCGTTATAACGCAAATGGATAGCCTAGTAGTGGTTAAGTTTCACTCATTCAACTCTCAACTAGATTTACAATAATGGTTTACAGATTTGTGTGGTGTGGTTTTTGAGACAATGAATTCGAATATTCCACAGTTTTCATTTTTAACAATATTGACACTTTCAAAGTGGTCTTTATCATGTTCACATGGCTAGCCCATTTTACATGAGGAATGGAGGAATGGAGCTGACATGGCATCCTTTCGAATGGTAGTGGTCAAAACAAGAAGGTCAACTTTCAAGTGACATAACTTTGCACAGGGGCTCCCTTTGAGGTCTTTCTTATGTTTGGAAAGCTCTTTCTTGCAAAAGGGAGAATTTTTGGACCCAAAAAACTTTGCCTCAAACTACCTCCAAAAAATTTAAAACCCCACTTTGCTAAACTATGACCCACCAATAAATTGATTCTTTTCATTTTTCCACTCTAAATACATCAAAATAGATGCCAAATAATATAATGATCCAATTGAAACCATTATATTGATTATAAATATTATTTTTTGAATTTAAAATTAAATTTAATTAATATCAATTTATAAGTTCGAACCTTATTACATTGAATCAATATTAATCAACTAATATATATTCTAATAATTTTATAAACACATGCTATTAATTATTAAATCTAATTAAATTTAAATAATATTAATTATAAATTTTATTATAAAATATTTATAATTTTGCAAACACGCTATTAATTATTAAATCTAATTAAATTTAAATGATATTAATTACAAATTTAATTATAAAACATGAAAAATATTTTATTCAAGATAAATACGTTATGGGAAATGGTATATTTTAATTAATTACCCACTTTTAAATTATAAATGAAAAATTATATATAATTAATTTTCTTGTATCTTATTATATTATTTTATATCGATCATAAGTTTTTTTTTTCCAAAGGAAAAAACGGTAACCTTTTATTAATGAATTAATGAAAAGTTACACTAGCAGATGCAATTAAGCATTCCGTAAGCAGCCACATGGGCTCGAGTGCTGACGCACCCCACACAACGTTAGAAGACTAACGTGCACAAAGAAATAGAAAAGAGAGAGAGAGAAGAGAGAAAGAAAGAAAAACTGAATTCCGGCAGTGAGTAAAACTCACGCTTCAAGTTTTTCTCCCCTTTTTCTTTTCGACCTTGCGCCATTCTCCTTGAGTGGGCTCGATCGAAGCAATGACTAGCTGTGTTTCTGTATTCTGTGGGCCTGGTTCTTTGTCTGAGTCTGAAGTATCTGATTGGTGATGCCGTTTGATGCCGCCCATGCTTTGGTCCGCACTTGTCATCTCTACCTGATTCTTCTCTGCCTGATTTGAGTGATATTGTGAGTCCTTTGTGACTGAAGTGGTACCCTTCTGAGTCTCTGTTTCTTGAGTAACCTCGGCATTCTCTGCAGTGGGTTCTTCCTCCTCTGCTTCTGATTCTTCGTCCTCTGAGTCTGGGGTGGAGAATTGCCATCCTTTCCTCTGCTTCCCTTTCTGCTTCTTTTTACTGTTTACTTTCTTGGCTTCTGGACATGAGCTTTGCAGGTGTCCTGTCTGCCTACAGAGCCTACATCTGAAAGCTGTGTTTTCATAGTCTAATGCCTGTAACCAATTTTGCTGTTTGTAGATCAGCCTTATGTTGTCCGGCAGCCCTTTGCTTAGATCCACTTCCACACAAATGCGTGCGAAGGTGTAGATCCTTTCATCAATCCTTTCCAGATCTGTTTTAATATATTTCCCTATGCTGTTCCCAATACCTTCCAGGACTTGTTCGCTCCAGAAGTGAAGGGGAAGGTTGTATAGGCGTACCCAAACCGGTACTATGGATACAGTCATTTTGTTAGGGTTGAAATCTGGAAACCATGGGGTCATAAACAGCCCTGCTGTTCCCCAGAACCACGGCCCAGCGCTGATGACTGTATCTCTGGCTTCCTTGGATGTGAATCTTACTATAAAAAACCCCTTGGAGCATAGATGTATGTCACATTCCATGGTCCAATTGGTGAAGATCCAATGGAATAGATCCATTGGTTTAGGCCAAAAACTGTTAAAACGACATATTAGGGCCTGCGTTTCATAGGACTTTACGAAGTCATCCAGCCCTGTAGAGTCAAAGTTCAGAGCTGGGGTTTGCCCCAATTGATCTACAATGTATGGCTTGGGTTTATTTCCGCCGTGGTCTGGCGAGGGCCCTGAGTCTCTGTTGCCTTGTAGAATGTTTTTATAGGATAAGCCTCCCTTGGGTTGGTGCTGGGGCGCTGTTTTCCCCTTGCCTCCCCCTGAAGAGCTTGGCTGTCCCTGAGGCAGAGCCCCTCCTCTCAGCCTCAGGTTTAAAACAATGATTGTTCCTGGGCTGATCTCATAGCTTTTCATTGTTCTACAGTCCTGGAGAGACCACCTGCCACTGACCAAATGTTGAATCTGAACTGGGTATCCCATCTCTGTCCATATCTGCTGTTTCAGCTGCAAGATGGTGCCTCCTGCATGAACCCACACTAATCGGGTTTTCCCCTCAGGGGATTTAATAAATATCTGAAAACGAGTTGGTCTTACCTGCTCTGAATCTTCCAGATCTGGCCTCGTTTTGGGTCTTCTTTCTTTGTGCATGTCTAGATCTACAAACCCTCTGCTCGATCTTTGCTTGGAGCTACCGATCTGCTGCCTGGGGTCTCGAATGTTGGCTGGATCCGGTAGATCTGGGCCGGATCTGCAAAGTTTTGGCCATTTCATTGTAAGAGGGAGCAGATCTGCAGCATGCAGACCCCCCCTGCCATTGCTCTGTGCATTCTGGGATCGACACGTCCTGGTCTCTAGGTTCAATACGGCTTGATGGCGCCTTTGTTCAAAGTCGTGGTTGAGCACCACGCTTCTCATCACCCCGAAAACCTCCTTGTTTAACCATGCACGGAGGTGGACTACCACGGAGCGCCTCACTGCTTGATCCCGTTGTAATTCTTGCCGGAAGGAGCGTTCGCACAGATCAAAACCCTCGGCATCTTCAGCTAACAATTTGATCGGAATATAAGAGGAAAAACCTAAATCATAGATCTGACCGGCTTTTTTGAGCAGATCTCTAATTTCGTAGGTCCTGGGCATTCCCTGCCGTTTCCAAATCAAAAAATCATAAACCCTTGAGGCAGAGAACTCCACAGATGCGTTGCCGTAGTGATCTGGACGGGTTTGGGGCCCTTGACTGCGCCATTCCACGGAGAGGACAGCGTGAATAATCACCGAAACTCCAGACCCTGAGTCACCTTCAACCTTTGCAGCAATCCCGGCTGCGACCACCATCAGCTCTCTGCAATAGCTAACCCTTGCACTCGCCATCGCTCCGCTCTCCCCCAATATTGTATTTTTCTTGTGATATTAAGCAGTAGAAATAGTAAGACTTGATAGGATGGTTCTCAATCATAAGTTTTGTTATTAGATACTATATGAGTTTTCTTTGGAATGTGTTATTAGAACAATTTTCTTTATCTCTTTCATTTTTAATAAAAAACAGTTTGGAAACTTTTACAAATTACTATTTTGAATTTAATGAGATGGATAGTTTAAAAATTAAATTTTATTTTGATATTTATTTTTAGTGTTTTTAATTTTATTTAAGAAATTTTATACAACCTTATAATGTTTATATTATAATTTTGTGTATTTATTTGTAGATATTATTTCCATTTTCAAAAATATATAAAGGGAATTCTTTGGCTTTGAGGAATGGCTATTATGTTTAAAGTATATTAATTATAAATATTATTATAAAAGATGATATAGGTTTTAATCTAGATACATATGTTATGTGAAATTAATTATAAATATTATTATAAAAGAGGATATACGTTTTAATTGAGATACATATGTTATGTGAAATGGTATAGTTTAATTTAATAATTAGTTAATTATTAAGATTTTAAATTATAAATGAAAAAAGTGTGTGTATGTGTGTGTGGATATAGATATGTTTTTTTGGGGATGTGTTATGTGAGCCCGTGTTTTTATATTTTTATGTTTATTTTTAATAAAAAATATTTTGGAAATTTTTACCTTATAATTTTATAAGATGGTTTTTATAAATTAAATTTTATTTTGATTTTAAAAGATCTGGTGTAATTTTATAATATTTATGTTATGGTTTTGTCTATTTATTTGTGGATTTTTTTCAAAAAAAATGTAAAGAGAATTTATGGGCTTTGGGGAATGACTCAAATCATTATATAAAAAATTTAAAGGTTATATTTGGTCTCCAATGATAATATGGATACCCTTAAGAGGATTTTCACATGAACAATGATGAGGACTTCACTATTAAATGGGAATGCAAACAAGGGAATTGTACTCAAAATTAAGCTTCAATGGCTCATGGGCCATCAAAAAGGTTTCGAACTAGCATGTAGATAGTTTAAAGGGAATATTCAACTTCCGAGTAGAATATGGTTGCTACTACAATGTGTTGGATGGTAGGGATGGGTCTCAAGGCCCTAGTTGAAGCTTTAAGGGACCAAAGCCCATGAACAAGGTTGAAAACAACAAAAAATATCCAGCATAAGAGATCATCAAGTTTAGAGTGAGATATTGCCACCATTCGAAGGTTTTGTACAATAAGTATGGGCTTTGTGGCCTTAACCACGGTTGGGGAAGAAATCCAAGGAATTAGGCCCTAAATTAAAATCCATGAGCTAATGGACCATGGTTAAGGCCTCAAACCACAACGTGGACCCTTAAAATGGAACTCACTAACACAAGTGGGATATAGGTATGATTAGTAGTTTTTGTACAGTAGGGCCTTGACCATAGTCCAGATAGAAAAATAAAGGTCTTTCACCATAAATAAGTCTCTAGGACTCATTGGCCATGAGCATAACCTCAAACCACAAAAAAAAATCATTTATAAGGTGATCTTTAGCCTCCAATTGAAGTATAAGCACTATTATGAGGTTGTGGATGCCATGGATGGGTTTTAAGGCATTAGCCATGGTCATGGGAGGAAAATAAAGCACGTGGGCCATGAAAGCTTTAGGGTTCAAAGGATAAAAATAATGTCCTAAACCATATAACATGTCCTATGTAAGGGATCATTATCCATCAAGTGAGAAACACATATCATTACAATGTTCTATGCCTTAGGGATGTGTCTTGAGATCTTAACCATGATTTAAGAAAAAATCTAGGGGATTTGACCCTAAATGAATATTCTTGGGATAAAGGACCAAGATTAAGACCTTGAACTACATGACAACACTTATAAAGGAGATGTTTGCATATGAGTGAGACAAGGGTGCCATTATGAGTTTTTGCATAGTAACAATGGGTCTCAGGTTCTTGACCATGATTAATGATCTAGGTAGATATTGGTGACCACCCACCTATTCCACTCACTCACAACATAATTTTCCTATTTTGGCATTTTTAGGTCCCGAACTTTGAGAGCCGGTTTGAGGCCCTAAATGACATTTTTTGGGGAAACGGGAAAACGTAAGACATTGACTATTTTTGCAATCGAAATTCATTCTCCTTGGATAGACCTTTCTAGCATGTTATCATCTGTGCCAAACAATGATCGTATGCCAAAATTACAACCCCATGAAGTTGACATTCTAACTTACCCCATGAGGGTCCATAAGCCTTTAGCACTTCATCACCTAGGGTTAGGGTTTTGGATGTTTAGGGTTTTTCATTTTTTCTTCATGATAAAAAGGCCTTTCAGCCTCATTGTAATACAGTTCAGGAGGGCACATAGCCTTCACATCACTTCTCAAAGATAATTTATCACCATTCAAGCTAGTTTTCTTTCATTTTACATCTAAATGGTTTTAGCATTTTTATTTATTAAATGAAGCTAAATTTCATTGTATCTTTATGTTTGATTTAAATATGTATTTCACTTCATTCCCTTCTTAAATTCAAATCAACTAAGGGAGGAAAATAAGGTTCTTAACCCCTAAATAAATCTCCAAATTCTTAAGGAACATGAAGACGTCCTCAACCCACCACAAAACTCCTTTAGAGAGGACCTTTGTCATTGAGTGGGATATGGGTACCATTACGAGGTTTCCCGCATAAGGGATGGCTTTAAGGCATTAACCATGGTCAAGTGAGAAAAGCAAAGACTTTGGGCCCAAAGTGAAGCTTTTAGGACCCCAATCCTTAAAATTATGCCTAAGATAACCACATAGACCTAGATCTTTGACCTTTTTTTGGGATATGGACACTATTAAGAGATTTTTGTACTAAGCATGGGTCTTGGGGCCTTGGACATTGTCAACAAAGGAAAACAAATGTTGTGGAATCTAAATTAATCTTTTATGGCTCATAATCCATCGACACCTTGAAACGCCACACAACCCCTCTAAATGGAACCTTTGGTGTCCAAATGGCATATGGGTTTCATTAGAAATATTTTAACATGAGGGATGGGTCTTGAGTCTTGACCATAGTCATGGGAGAAAATAAAAATTCACAGGTTGTAAAGGAAGATTTTAAGGCTTGTGAGACATGAATCAATCCTTAAATCACTATGCATGCCCCTTAGAAGGGATATTTGGCTTCCCATTGTGATATGGTGCAATTAGAAGGTTTCATGTAACAAGGATGGGCCTTGGGGTCTTGAACATGGTAAGGGTAGTAAATAAAGGATCTTGAGTCCTATATAAACATTTTGATTTGGATTGTGAAGATTGCCTCAAATCACAACACATTCCTTCTAAAAGGGATCCTTAAGCTCTGAGTGGGATATGGGTGAGAATAATAATTTTCTTTTATACTAGCAATCGATATTTTAGGATCTTGATGTTGGTCAAGTGAGGGTAAAAAAGGCCATATGACCTAAACAATGCTTCTAAGGCTCATGGAGCAAAAAGAGGTCTTCAACCATGACATATACCCTTTAGAGGGGATCTTTAGCCTCCAAGAGGGATACAAGCACCATTAGGAGATTTTGCTCACTAAGGATAGGTCTCGTGACCTTGACCATGGCCATTGGTAACCATTACAAGGATTTCCACACTAGATGGTTCTTAAAACATTTCCCATGATCCAAGCATAAAAACCAATGCCTTACTCAATAAAAGTCTCTTTCATGGTTCATGGACTATGAATAGGGTCCAAAACCACAATGCACGCCCTATAAATAGAATATTTAGCCGATATGTACAATATGGATTCCATTATAAGGATGGAATCTAGGGACCGGTATTAGGGCCTTGACCATGGTCCAAAGACAAACACTAGTGTCTTAGGACCTAAAACATACTTTTAGTGCTCATGGAAAATGTTTAGAGCTCTTGTAAAAGAAAACTTTAACACATGAGCCTAATATGGTCACGATTGATGGACTAGGAATGGGTCTTAGGTCCATAAAAAATGAATGGTCATCCTACAAATGTCATATGTGCATCATTTCATGGTTTTACATACTAAGAATGGCTATCATGGCCCCCGCAATCATGTTGAGAGTGAAACAACGATTTGTTATTATTTAAATTGTAGAAACATCTAAATTTTATAACAAGAAATATTTAGATCACTAAGATATTTTTAATAGTCAAAGATCATGAAAAACAATGGTGGGGGCAAAAGGTTATGAAACAATTATCATCCCTAAAAGTTGAATTTGTAAAGGGGATGTATTAATTGATATTTTTAAATAACTTGTGCACGTTAAAAAACACATCTACATTATTGGGGTGGGCGCTTATGTTTCTAATGTACTTATATATTTTGTAACATGTGCAAGTTATATGAACATTTATTCTTTTTTCCGGAAGATGTTTTCTACTCACCAACTTGTTTGCTAACTTGATTGTTTCAAATTTAGCTTTGACATTATGACCTTAGTGGTTTTAGTTACAACCATATAAAAAATTATATATATATAACAAAAAGAAAAAAGAAAAACATTTATTTTTCCACATCCCTTTCATTATCTCATTTTTTATGTAATTTTGAAATAGATTACACATCTATTGCTAATGAATATATATATATATATATATATATATATATATAATTTATTTTCTAATTTCAGTTATTTATGTATCTTAATTTTAAAATATAAATATATGTCATGGGCAATATATGAACTCAAATGGGGTGGATACAAATTATTTTTGTCCGCCACCAAGTTATACCCAAGTGACAACTTAATACTCTATTTGCTTGCAACATCAAATATTTTTTAAAATAATAATCAAATCTTATTAAAACCTAAATTATATGTAATTTTAAATGTCGAGGGCAATTTTTAATTTCTATATATTTTAATTTTTTTCCAAGAAAAAAAATCACAGTTTTTTTCCAGTGTAGATTGAAAATCACATTCTTCACATGCTCAAAGCACAATACAAAATAGTACAAATGTATTACATTGACAAGAGTATAAGTGCGAACTACACGAACAAGATTAAAATCACTTAATCAATGTACATGTCATTTATTTCCATTCAAGAATTTCCTTTTTCTCATTTTCTTTTTTTTAACTTCTTGCCACCCAACTGTAGGAGTAACAATAAATAACCATGAATCAAAAGGTGAGAGATCACAATTCCTAAAAGGAACCAATTCCTTATCTTAATTGGAGGAATTAGTGTCATTATGCATTTTCATTCCACCTAAAGTGACTTCAACTACCATGATTGCCTTCTAATTGGTATTCTTTTATTTCACGCTCATCTCACATTAATACATAAGAAGATTAGTAGAAAAGGATTTAACTATCTCAAAAATATATTCAACCATTGGTATCTATATAATACATGGATGTAACCACTTCTTGAATTAGATATGTTTCCATAATGATAAGTCATCAATAAATAAAAATGACTTTATCAAGGATAAAGATGAAAATGCATAAAAAGGAGATCTAGGACAATGATTTTCTTGGGATTCATATGCTAACACTTACTATAGGTTAACATGATGGATTTTCATAAATGTACAAAATAGTTCTAATGCATGGGTGTATACAATTAAATGTGGTGGGATAATCAAACATGGGATAACATAATTCATGGACAAATCACTCATGTTCGTAATTAAGCACATTCACAAGCAACACGCACAACATGTACATATTTCCATCATTGAGAATAGAATTCATGCTTAAATATATAAAAGTAGATAACATTTATCTTTCCATGGAAGATAGTCTAAGACAATTGGATGTATTGACAAATCTACACTTGAACATAGGCATCTATTGCAGATGTCATTCTATACCGAACTATGAGACTACTAGGGTGAAAGAGCTAAACTACAAACTTAGAGGTCACTCAACCCAACCCAACTCAACCTATTTTTTCTCATGGATCAACCAATCTTCTCACCATGAATAATTGAGGAAAATCATCCAACCATCAATTAGTGATGGTTGTATCACTCCCTCCCACCCCCTTGTTTTGTCTCGGATTGTAGGAGGTGTTACTTATTTAATTAATGTGACCTCCAAGGTCTATTATGAAGATGGGGTTAGAACTCTTAATTTCAACTTCTTCAAAACTCAAAAAAAAATTCACCGTCACATTTAGCTCATCGAGAGCTTTGGTGGCATAAAGATTGGCACAATTAGAGCTCCAGATCAAAAGTTACACTCATTTAGAGTTCGACCTATCAAAATAGGCCATGTCAACATGTTGACCACGTGGTGCCCATGTGGCCTCTACACAGTCCTAACCGGTCAACTTGGTGGGTCCTGCTGTCAGGCCTAGGTCATATCACTATGGCCATCACCACACACAGTGTTTAGTATTAAATAAGGATTGGTAGCAGTGCACAGTGAGCAGTAATGTGGCATCATGGTTCCAGGAGGGAACTTTTTCCATGTCGATCATGAGCCTTGGTCAACATGCTCACACCCGTTGTATCTGGTAATGACTTTGACGGCAAGGGGTGAGTGGTGGGCGGTAAAGCAGGATCTGCCCTAAATGTTATGCCTGGTCCCACTCGTACGCCTCTCACCCATTCAACAACATTTGGCTGAGTGTATTGGCCCTTCCAATCCTTAGAATTAACCACTACCACTTATGGTCGATGGATGGTTCCACTAAGGCACAATTCCAGTAGCACGTGCTTGGTTTTGTCCCGCCATCATTCATTTGACCCTAAAATCGATCGCCCATCAATGCTAATAGCATACCATACACTACAAAAACTAGTGATTTTGGAGTAATGTATGAGAAAGGGGAGGACGACTACCTCACCCATGCCCAACTACTCATAGTCTTAATGCAAGTCTGCCTCTAGGAGTCATGGTCCAAGGCATGAGGTTTGAACCCTAAATTTAAAGAGGGTAACCAAAACGGGAGTATCTGGAACTAAGTATTCATTTACGTACTTCCAGGGTTCATTAACGCAACCACTAACATAGATCTATACATTATTCATGAACGTTGTGATAAATAGCACATCACAAGCAAGCATCAAGCCACATTCTATTCATGGACGTATCAACGATCTTCACAGCTTAGACATTCATTCATATCCATAAGACATGAGATATTTCATCATTCTTACTTAAAAAAATTTATCACAATCCATAAGTCAATATTCATGAGAAATGTACACTTATATGTGTGTTTAAGGACAACTAGCAGCTGAAGGAGGGACTTCCACTCTCCACCTAACCATAAGCTAACTACATTGTAATCGTTATTGTATCTAACCGCCCCTAAGCTAGATCCTAAGTCTGAGAGGATGCATATGGGACATTCACACCCAAGGATTAATCACGTAACCAGGAGAAGGATTCCACTATCCAGGTGGTTTCACAACCCCATGGAAAGCACCACATTGACTCACTTGCTCTCTAATTAGAACACAAGGCTTCACCCAAGATCAAATTAGTTCTCTCCCAGTTATAGGAGATGGAATTCTTTTGGTGGTTTAATAGTTGCCACTCATGGCAAGCATTGTAGGGATCCACAACCAATCGTCTAAGTGGTTTCACAACCCCAAGGAAAGCACCAAAATGACCTAGATTTCCATATTCCAATGGTTTATCAGTGAAGAAACAAGCACCAGTTGGTTTCACAACCCTAAGGAAGGCACCACAATGACCTATCTCTCCACTAAAATCCTGGTTGATCAATAAGTCTTAAACACATCATCCAGTGGCCTTAACACAATCACAAGGAACACTTCCCTAATCCAGAGAGCACAGGTTCAATTTGTGCCCATATTTTCTCCTTATGGTATCCACTCTAGTAGCTTCCTCTCCATTGTATTCACCCGTAACTCCCTTGTTCCTTAGATTTTGGTGCTCTTCATGCTCTTTGCGCAACAACTTTTGTGCCAATCGCTTTTCTTTCTCCACAATTTCCAAAACAGTGAAGAATGAAGTTTGATACTCCCTGCCATGGCCTTTTGGTTTGCAACCTATTTCTCTCTCTCCATGATTTACAAGGAGGTGTGATGGTATGGCATCACCCTCCACTCAGGTTGCCGACTCCACCAATTCAATGTTCATCAGTGCAAGCCAATCCGTGGTCAAGTAGTCAATTATGAAAATTATGGGTGGTTAGTATGTCTTACTCTTAGCACACCATAGGAAAACCAACCTGTGTGCAATAAGCACACAATAACCCTCCAGGGACACAAGTACTCAACAATCCTCCCCTTAAAGATTTGGTTTTGTATGTCCCTCCAATCAGGTTGACTAATTAAAATTCACATTTAATTTATTTGATGTTTACACATAATGTGTCAGTCATTCCTCCATATTGGTGTTACATAATCACAATTTTAACATTACAACAATAGGGGTAATGTGATGGGTGTTACAAACCCCATCCCCTTAAAGGAACACTATCTTCGATGTTTTATAAAAAGAATAGGGATAAAATATGGGCGTTATAGCTATTACATTTGTGATATCTTCCATGTTCTGACTTGCGACTTCGAGCAATCTCATTCATATCTCACGATCTAATTACCTATAGACCACCTGTCATTTCTTCTTGCTTGTTTGTTATTCATCAAGGCTTCCACAGGGAACAAAATCAACACATTGCTTCTTGGGGCACACCCAATGCATTTGTGATCCCAATGAGTATGCATATGACTCCTTGAAAACCAATTTACTCAAGTTTCCTCTTCCTTGCAATCACACACCTCCCAAGTTTAGGCATCCCTGTCTCTGCCTCCCCAGTCCCTCGGGTGATCCATTCATTGGCAAGGCTTCCTCACACAAGAAGGTCTTGATGGAGTTTCACAACAAAGGCATCCCTCTAGCTCGCTCTAATACATAACACATTTGTCACTACATATATCATGGTGATCAATGCATATCCTAGGGTTCCACTATCACCACATTGGTCTATTCCCTGAGGTCTTAAACTCCACTACACTTCTATTGCACCACTCTGATATTACCATGATGAAATTGCTATAATATTGTTGGTGATCAATACCATATATCTATGTTGGGTAGTTCAACAACTCACTTATATGATAAGCATATGATTCTTATGAGCTTAATCATAAAAGTTTTAAATCAAATTAAACCACAATTTCAATATAAAATTCCTGAAGTTGATACTCATCTCTATGGTTACTCTTTTCTTCCTTTGGCTCCATAAGTAATAAGTCTAGCTCGTTTTCTTTACTGATCAATCCTTCCTCATGCTCACATCCTGGTGAGTGTCTTTACCAAACAAGATTCCTCATGCTCACATCCCAGTGAGTGTCTTTACCGAACAAGCTTCGTCTTTACTGAATAAGCTCCCTTATGTTCACATCCCAATGAGCATGGGGCACATTTCTTTTCCCATTAGCTACTCAACTCACCTTTACAGGCCCAAGCAACCCAAATTCTAAGAAATCTACCTATCCAAAGGTTTCCCTGGATGGCCCCCCATCAGCTACTCACCCTTCCAGGCCCAGGAAACCCCCATTCCAGCACTCTACTTGCAATCTGATTTTTCAATCAGCCAAACAACTATTTATACTCATACATACATTCTTTTCATTTAAAAGATTCATAACATCCTGAATTTATCTCAGAATTATTTCACGTATAACAATTCCATCAATGCATATGATTTCAATTAGATTGAAATGAAACTATTGTAGCATCATATGTGTGCATCAAATTCATTCTAAGCAATTCATAATACAATTAACTTTTATTTCAACAATGCAACGAATCTGAAATAGAAATGAATATCTTGAATTCATGAGTGATTTATCTCTCTATTTTTGTTTTGCACGCATTACTAAGTCATTGCCATCTTTTGTACAAAAGGCTACCTACCTCAACCATACCTCTTCTTGGGCATCCATACAATACATGCATTAATTTTAAAACAACAGATATCAAATTCAGTTGAAAGGAATTCTTACCCAATTCCATTCCTTTACATTTTTACCTTGCCTTACTGCTTGCTTCACTTACTTGATTACCATTACCAACAATTCCAGTTGAAGCCTTTTGAAGGAGTCTAGTTGGCTTGTAGCATATTTGTTGTTGTAATATTTGGCAATTCTTGAAATGATCTAATCCTCACATATTAATCGCAACTTTATTAGTTCAAATATTTCATAAAGGCATTTTTATTATGTATCCAATTCAAGTATGTCTTCATCCATGCTCCCAAACCTATGCATATTCATTTGAAAAGCATGTGTCATACATGCACATGTTCCATGCTATTCATATGCTATTATTTTTAGAGTCAACTTTCAACCTCTATTATTTTCAAATATTCATTTACATGACTAGGCTCATAAACTCAAGCATATCATATACATACTACCAGTGGTAGTTAACAACAAGATATCATTCTTGCATACTTCGCCCAATGGATATTCCACGTGACATAGAATCCATTAAATAACTTCGCTATGTTACTCAAAACATAGCAAGTAGTATATCATTTATATAGTAATAATATTTTAAAAATTAAATCACTTATCTTCTTACTATGATGGTTCTCAACAAATGACCTTTCGAATGAAGTGGCATCATTATGCCCTTTTCTTATTTTTCCCATCATTCACATATTCATAATATGTATGTATGTATGTATGTATATTCCATAGAAAAAAACCTTTATATTTCATTTATAGTCAAAATAAAATACATTTTGCAGATGCTTAGAGCATTTTGATTTTAAGTAGGAAGGTGTAGGTTTTTCTCTAGTTTCAAGGAAAATCTCTCTCTACCATTTTCCTTTGGTTTGGCACACTAGAAAGTTTGTGGGTCTCATTACTTTCCCAAATCTCTTCTAGCTCGGGTTCCTCTTTGGTCTCATTGGGCTTGAGTTACCCTAGCGTTGCCACCCTATGTTCCTCTAGTTCTTCCACACTTTGTTCCTCTACTTCTGCAACCCTCTATCTATACGCCTCAGTGTCAGTCTCATTTGGCTTTGGTTCCTCTAGTTCTTCCACTCTCTATGTTGTGATGTCGAGAATTACTAGGTCAATGGGTCAATGGGGGCAAAGGGGAACTCATCACCCTTCAAGTTCAAGAGCTCAATACATGGAAGAAAGCTCAACAACTAACTATGTGCATAGTACTTCGGAAATTAGAAGAGAAATTCAAAATGTAGAAAGAGAAGAAAGGATAGAAAGAAGATTCATATTCGTTGTTGAAGTAGAAAGAGAAGTGGGCAGTTGGGTTACAGATAATGGAAATACCAAATATGGACTGACTACGTACATTCAAGCCATCGATTTATACTGGAAACTCAAAACAATAATGGGAAAAGTGCTAATTGAATGCTTAGAAACTCAATAGAAGACTTTTCTTTGCATTGACAAAGTGTATGTGTAGATGAGGAAGCTAAATGAAAAGGTAGGTTGGGAAGATAGCAAACCTAGAGTTCTCTATTTTTGAATAGGACATTGAAATTCCATACACCATTTAGGTTGACTTACCATACAAATAAATGCTCTCTCTAAAAAAATTTGCTCTACATATTAGTAGTAACAAGGTTGTAATCATTGGAGAAGGTTGCATTCATTGGAGATGTAGACCATCGATTTCTACATAGATTTCTAGACTTATTCATATTTTTTTGGTTTTATTATCATGATTAAGCACTTTATATTGACTAGAGCTATACTACTATGCTATTAGTATGGTTTACCCACTAACAAAAAGATTTTTGTATATTTTGATTAAAAATTAATATAATATCTCTGTTAAAAATTAAAATAAAATTATGATGTATATATTTGAGAAAACTCTAAACTAATTATAAAAAAATAGTCGTTATGTGTTAAACATGATATTTATAAAAATTAAATTTGAATGAAAATATAACACTTATTCATTCCAACCATCTAAAATATTAAAATCATTTAAAATAATGAGCCTAGATCCATCTAACACCATATCTATCATGTGCCGAGAGGGATCAAATCCCTCGAGGTGTAAACATATTTTTTTAGTGCAAAGCTTGAGGAAAGGTTTGCACCTCAAGGGATCTGGTGTTAAATAGATCTAGACTGGTTTCATAGGGATCAAATCTAAATGTAGATAGTCAAGCAAAAAAAACAAAATTAAAGAGGAGAATGATATAGTCATGTCAAACAAAGAAAACATAATGTAAATTTCAAAGTATGAAGTTTATCTCAAACATATACATAATAATGATAATTTAAAAATGTTTCGTTGTTGCCCTCAACTCGAACCAGCCTAGATCCATCTAACTTTGGATCTATCATGCGCCAAGAGGGATCAAATCCCTCAAGGTGCAAACATTTCCTCAAATTCTACACTCCAAAAAGAAGGTTTGCACCTCGAGGGATTTGATCCCTCTACACATGATAGATCTGGAGTTAGATCCATCTAATTCCCCATGGACAATTTGATCCATCTAACTCTGGATCAAATCCACCCTGGATCCATTAGTAATAGTTAGGCAAATCCAAATTCTAACTTCTGGATCAAATCCACCCTAGATCCATTAGTAATAGTTAGGCAAATCCAAATTCTAACTTCTGATCAAACCCAGCCTATATCCATAAAATTAGTTACCTCAGTTTGTTAAGATGATAAAGTCTATTAATAACTTGAATGATGAAATAAAAAAATTGAAAATGTTATTAATCAAGCAATATTCAAAAATATATACGCGTGAAAATAAAAATGATTCACCAATACTAATAATAACGCAATATTCAATAAATATATATACTCTACTTATTCCAAACACTAAAAAGAAACATTCGAGAAATCACAGACAGTTACAGCGGTATGTTAACATCGGTTCTATGCATTGCCTTTTTAGTAAAGTGATTGTTAAAAGATTGGATCAACTCATCATTAATTTGAATAATAAAAAGTTTAAATTACAAAATACAAAAAGGCGAGTGATCCCATAAACTATTTTCTTGCTTATTTACATAAAGCTTTAATGATTTATTATTATAATAACATTCGCAGGAGAAGACAACGAAAATTAAAAATCTCGGCGACTGCTAAATCAAAGCGGAATCGCTAAATTTAAAAATCTTCATGACGCTAATCCTCGTCAATTCTTTATACCGTAATGTTACTGTCCGCATGAGAGCGGACGGTAAATAAGCATCCACTTCCTTTTCAACCCTCGTAGACAGATGGCCCCTTAGACTTTATAGGATAAGGGATTCAAAATAGTGATCATTTATTAATGGATTGAGATTCGACAGAGCATTTTCCAGCGGCAACAATAGTGATTGCCGAAAATGCAAGGTGTCGTGTTTGCCATAGATCAGCTGCCTATCGTGGGCCCAGGTCAGGTAACAGGTGACCAGTAGGTAATACGTTGTTGAGTAAAAATCGGCTTTTTCTGGTCCAGCGAATCAGCGACACTGATAAAACTGTCTTGCAACCAAGCAAGCCGATAAATAAGATATCGGGGACAACAAACGCTCTGCAACTCCGCTTCCATCGCTCTCCAATTGAACCGGCCCTGTGATCGGCATAAAATGTGCCAATATTTTATGTGATTGATTGATCAACGACTTCGATATGGCTAAATGCACTCTTCTACGCTTATTTCCTAAGAAAATTAAAGTCTTTGCATCTTTCGCCGTTGAGCAAATCGTATTTGCTAGGGGACAGGATTCAGCGGAAGCCACGAAGATTATCAAAATTGTCAGTATACGCTGAGTTTCTACACTAAGACATATATTTAGCACGCTTTAAAGAATGATTTCCTGTGCCTGCGTGGAGTCCATCGAGGCCTGGTCTTAAGGAGTTCCTTGCCTCCCGTTGGAGAACTACGGTCTCAGCACTTGAAATTAGGCGAAGCTTTAGTATTTAGGGATGCAGTAGGGTTATGACAGAATAATGAGGTCTTTGCAGAATTTTTTCAGATACTAGATAAATAAACAGAAAATTCGATCAGAAGTTTGATATTGATGCCGGAATTAAGAAAATCTGTGCACATAAATGAGTGTTTTTCAGCAAAATTAAAGAATTCGTTACTTTGCGGTCAAACTTGTAAGTGCATGTCGGAAAGATCATCTGGTCCGGAAGAAACGCTCGGGCATTCAATTGCCTCAGACAAGTTTGTTAAAAGCAAGCCGTATAGACATTCTTTCGTGTATATGATAAACTTCAACGGTGTTATTTCATTAAATTTAAGTGAATTGCAGAAATTGAGTTTATTTAATTGTCGGATCCAAGGAAATAGACTTGAAGCAAAGAGAAATTGGAGAAGATCCAAATGTGAAATCCAGAGAGGGTAAATCTGATCAAAATTCGGGAAGATCCAAATGTGAAAAGCCAGAGGGGGTAAATCTGATCATTTTTCGGCTGTCTGAAAAGAGCAGTGCAGAGCATATAAAATGTACACGAGAAACAAGCTAGATTTATCCGGTGGAAGCGCTGGCCGGACTTTCGATCTCAGGGCAATTGCTGAAGGTTCAAATGGACAACTGGTTAGTACACTAAACCTGTTAAGAATTAAGATTGCTTGAAATCACAATTTTTTCTGTCATTTGTGATTACTTTGTAGGATTTAGCAAGTTATTTGACAGGGTGACGATTTGCCTCTGTTGATTTATTGTTCCGATTGCTTGAATTAAGAACATTGCAAGGCATTTTAGAGCTCCAATTTTTGGTTTTGTCAATTTTAGGGGCCGAATTGCTTAAATTGCTCTATTTCTTGCTATAGTCTGACCGCCTTGTTTGCATACTACTTTCATTTTCTCTCAAATCCGATGTGCAATAACTCCTTATATCAGCTTACAGTTACGTCTGAGTAATATGCCAGATTGTTAAGGTAAATGCAATTTTGCCAATTTAGGTCAGAGCAACTCGACTTATTGTAGGTGTGTTGAAGTAATTAATGAGTTAATCTAAAACAGAGGAGTAATGTCAGATGATTGTCCGAGTTACTAAAATTTAACCACAGCAAAATGGATGAAACTGAGGAAGCAAATCATCTATATGTAGTCAAACTTCCCTCGTTTTATCTGTCACAGAGTTAACTCAGTTCATTTTCACGCTCTAAATTACTGTTTGCAGAAGATAGGGTCACAGAACTTTTTAGTGGAGGTCTTCTCTTTCTAGAATTTTGCGTTTTAGCAACACGGTAGAGGTTATCTGTCAGAGTTAACTCAGTTCATTTTCATGCTCTAAATTACTGTTTGCAGCAGATAGGGTCACAGAACTTTTAGTGGAGGTCTTCTCTTTCTAGAATTTTGCATTTTAGCAAGACGGTAGAGGCTCTGGTTGGGAGTTTCCGTAGCTATGGCTATTGAAGTAAATCATTTTTCAATCCTTTTACCTTTTTGCTGATCCTACCATATCAATCAACACATGAATTTTAACTGGTTTAGGAAGGTCACATAGATTACTTTATAATAATCATCAATAAAACTTTTCTAAATCCCGACTTCACTGTCAACTACAGAATTGTAAATAAGGTTCCTACTGTGCACTAGTCCCGCATCTTTTAATGGGATATTAAATCAATAATTCGATGCCAGTTTCCGCCGGTGAGAACGACTATAGATAAGATGGGGCAGTTGTTGGTGGGAACGCTCTTATCGTAAGACTTCATCAGTTTAGAAATCCAATCGAATCAGTTCACTCGATCAATGCCTCTCCCGGAAGGCTGGGGCTATATTGTTGTAGGCATTCTTGCCACCAAGTGGGTGGTTCGTTGTCTGGAGGGGTATTCTCCGTTGGCGAGTTCTGTTGAGACACAAATCGTTTACAACTTAGCATATTGGCAGGATTCAGGGGTCTTTTTGGTTAGATGACGTATTATGTTAATCAGACCCATTTTCCGCTCAGTCGATTAAAATAAATAAATTTTAGGATTTTGGACAGAAATCCATAACAGATTTAACGGATGTGAGGCTGAGATGAAGTTTTTCGGTTTTTTTCGGTTTTTTTTTTGGTTCACAGTTAAAGCTTTTAAAGAGTTTTTAAAAGTGTTAAATTTATATAGTAAAAAAAAAACATCTCCAAAACAATCACACTAAAAATAACTCAAAAATCAAATCAGATAAAAATTTATAAGCTGTTATAAGCTGTCAAAATACTTTCAAATTCGTAATTTATTTATAAACACCGTGTGCTGTCAAAATACTTTAAAATTCCCAAAATTACGAGAAAACAATTTATTTTGAATTTAAGTGGATGCGACTATTCACGAAGAGGCTCTTAGAATGATGCAATTGGTTAATGCTCATGATTTTGGATTCCTACATATCTATGTTAGCCTAAACCTTAATCTCTTTTGTTTTAAGGCGAACTTTTAGTTTGAACGAAATATTTATAGATTTGGTTAATTGCCGTATATTTGAAGAGGTTGAGGTGAAGGAATTGCTAAAATGGTTAAAAGTGGTCGGAATTGGGGTAAAAATATTCAAAAAATCTTGTAGAGACAGTTTTTTAATCGTGTTTTTGATGGTGAAAATGGATTCAGCACCATTAAAAACGTCTAAAACACTTCAAATTTTAAAGTTTAAAAACTATAACTTAAATTTACAAAAATCTTTGCCAATTTTTTTTAAATAAAACAACTTTCTAAACACCTCCTCCCCTCGTTAGACGTATACTTAAAGACTTCGTTAATAGAGGTCTTCCGCATCCTCCCTCCCATATCGAACTAAGTGACTACTATATTATATAGAAAATTGAGAGCTTGATTGTTTGGCCAAATACTTTCTGTATTTGCCATTATTTTATTTACATGTATTAATTTATAGAAAATTGAGCGTTTGATTGTTTGCCCGAATACTTTTTGTATTTGTTATTATTTTTTTTTTTCAAAAGGTGGAAATCTGTATTTGTTATTATATATATACGAAGAGGATAAATTTAAGTTTAAGTTGTGGTATATATTTATGTATTTTTATTTTAAATAACAAAAATTCAAATTTTAATTTAAAATTTCTTTCTTATTTTTTTATTAAAATTGTAAAATTTATTTCTTTTATAAATTAAATTAAAATAAAACATGGATATATATAATACCAATAGTTTTTTTAGTAAAAATATATAACCAATAGTTACAAATGGGAAAAAAGTTATTTCTTTTCTAAATTAGATGAGTATATATATATATATATATATATATATATATATATATATAAAACCAGTGGTTACAATGATGATGGAAATAGACCGAAATCAATTATTCACAGATATATCAAATTTGTTTGATAATAACCCACCATAAACCACATTAAATCCCTTCCAGGGGTATTGGTTCTGCGCTTAATTAATTATGCTTCATAAATTATTGCAAATATATTTCTTTTCAGAAATCACGGTGGTCAAACCTTTGATAATACTCTTTTTTTTTCAGAGAAAAAAGCTGAATAGATTATATTGAGATCATATAATTGTCTGAAATACATATGAGAAGAAAAACTTTTGAAAAAGATCAAAATAGACGTGCATGGTCGTGCATGGGGGGAGAGATCCCCGAAGAATGAAGATCTGAATGTCTGCAGGATGCGAGGATGGTGATCCATGAAAGCATCATAGGATGGCGATAAGCAGATGTGCCAGCCAAAGCATGTAAGGTGCCGAAAAAAACATCCTGCAAGAATACTGGATGCAGGGCATAAAGACAAAAGAAAAGAGCATATAACAAATAACTCCTGTACATATAACAAAAATGTGCCGCCGTGATAGGGGCAAAGAACAGAAGCGTTAGTCAGGAGGCAGAGAGCCGACGATCAGGGTGATGATGGAGTCCAACGGCAGGTTGCAGTCCTGAAAGATGCTGCGGCATCTCCACTTCCAGATGTGCCAACAAGAAAGGGTAAAAGAGCCGAGCCAGGTGGGGCGTTGTGTGGACCACCAGAAGAAAGCATCCGTAACAGAGGAAAACATGCGAAGAGGAAAACCATAAATTGAGGAAAGCTCGGACCAGATCGCCGCGGAGGCAGCACATTGAAAGAACATATGGATGTTCGTTTCCACTTCAGCAAGGCAGAGTTGGCATCTACCAGGCCCGTGCCACCCTTTGTTCTGGAGAACTTCCCAGGAAAGGTTCCTGTTGTAGAAGAGGAGCCAGGTGAAAAGGATAGATTTGAGTGGGCAGGGGGCTTTCCAAATTTGTTTTTTAAGTGGTGATTTTTTTTTATTTTCTGATTAGAATTGGGTATTTAAAAAAATAAAATGAAATTGATTACAATTTGATATTAAAATAAAATAAAATTAATAATATTTTAAATTAGTTTTTTAATAGTGGAAATAAATTCATCGTCCTTAATTAGAGCACTTAAAATTCTAAACAAAAATTTGACAACTGTAATCTAAATAGCTAATCATCCGTGAATCTCTCACACGCGCGTGTCTCCTCGTGATTACTTTACTTTTAATGAACACTTTTGGAGTATCTTACGGGCCTCATGCGTCGGCTTGTGAAATTACTGTCGGAGAAACATACTTTGACATTTTGTATTTGCTTCTATAACTATATAGAATTATTTTCCTTATTATTTTTATATTGGCTATCAGCGTTCTTATGATATATACTATAAGTTTTTTATATTATTTTATATTGATTATGATCACTTTTATGAGATGTACTGTAAATTTAAATAATGTTAGATTAGTTATGGACACTCTCATAAGATATACTATAGTTATAAAAAAATTTAAATTATTTATATTGATTTTTTTAATTGATTATGAGTATTTTATGAGAGATAATATAGGTTTTTTTTGGAATGTGTTATGTGAATTGGATTTTTTTTTAATAACATAATAATAAATTGATTAATGGTAGATTTTGAATTTTTTAGGCTTATAAAATATCTAGTCTTTTACAATATTGCAATTTTGAATCTATCAATTTAATAACATATAAAGTGTGATTGCTTACATTTTCATCCTATCTACATTTCCATTCCAAATTGTATTCAATGTTTTTTTTTTTAAAAGCTCCCTTTTCATCTTTGCAAATTAAATTATCTGAAATTGTTTAGATCAATATATGGGCCTCCAACCTCATTATCTTCCAAATTACCACACATGTCCCAAAGCTTATCAAATAAGCATTCAAATGATTCCACATGCAGTATAGAATTATGCATGTGTTAACAATGGACATGTGCTTTAGAATTACACACTCTCTAATAATGCATGTGCTTTCCATCCCGTATGAGTTAATTTGGTGTTGCTTGAGAGGTTGTCAGAAAAATTATTGTCCTCCCCAATCAGGTTGAAATCATACTTTTTGACATGTTGCCCTTACTGATCATATTGTTGATGAGCTATATATGGTCTATTGATGAGTTGTTGACTTGGTCTTGTGCCTTGAAGAATCTAGAGTTTACCCTTGCTCTAGATGGATATTGGTGGTTGCCCACCTCTTCCACTGACTCAGTGATTCTCTCTCTCTCTCTCTTCTTTACTATTTCTTTTATAGTTTTTCGAATCTAAAAATTATAGGGTTGTTTTGAGGTCTTAAACAATGTTTTTGGCCATTTGAGGAGCCAAGGGTGTGATCTTTAGATAGATCTTTCCAATGAATCATTGTGTGCCCAAAACAAAGTTTGTATGCAAAAGTTGTGTCCTCATAAATTTGATGTACCAACTAACCACCTCCAAGCCCGCAAACCTTTTGGTGCTTCATCTTCTAAGGTTAGGGGTTTTGGGCCACTAGGGTTCATTTTCCATGTTAAAAGGTCATTATTTCAACCTCTTTTAATAGTTTTTTGCAAATGTGTGTAGATGCCATATCTCTCTCTTCAAAGACAACTAAAACCATTCTAGCAAATTTGTGTTCTATGGTATTCTATCATTTTATTTATTAATGAAAGTTGGGTTTTCACTATATTACTATTATTTGCTATATTTCATTGAGTGTGTGTTTCATTTCCTTTCTTACCTTTCATTTTGTTCCTTGGACAACCGAAATCAGTGGTATTAGAGCAATTTGCTCCTTGTTGTCTCTAGGTGCATGTCCTCAACAAAGTTAAGGTATATAGAATTAGGTTTCGAGTTAATTTCACTTAGGAACAATTTCTCTCGCTAGCCCAAGAGGCCTCCCATGGAAAAAGAAATTAGAGACCACAAAGCATGAGATCTTACCAAGTTGTTGCTCAAGGAAGTACTCACACGACAGAGGAATGAGATGATGGTAAACTTTGTCCAGATCTTGCGACCACTGCCAACAACAGTTGAGGCACCTTCAACAAGCAACGATTTCAAAGGTGTGACACACTTCAATGTACAAGTTAACTTTGATATCCCATTATTTGAAGGCCAAATAAATTCATATGCTTTGGGGAAATAGTTAAATATGTTAAAGGGCTATTAATTTGTCTCAAAAAATTTCAACAATGAAAATATCACCTTTCCACTCTTAAAATCCCTTCACTATGTCAAAGATTGGTGGGAAGCTTACTAGGATAGACACGGCGAAAATGAGTATGCGATAATCAAGGTAGGACCCACTTAGGCCGCTTTTGTTGATTCCCTCAAGGAGGAATTATACCTCGTAGTTAACTATGATGACGAATACATGAAATGGACAACCCTGTGATAGGCGAGAGACTAGACAATGCCAAAGTACACCAATATTTTCGATACCTTGCACTCAAAGTCCAATATTAGAGATTATGAGCATCACTTGATTCTGAAGTATTGTAGTGGCCTACACAGGTACATCCAAACAAATATGGATTTCTTGGGCTTCTCCTTGCTAGGAGTTTCTTGTCGCTATGCTATAAAAATTGAGCAAAAATTGAAGTAGAGAGCCTAGAAATCTAATGCAATAGAAGCTTGTCGAAGAAGGACACTAAAAAGTGGTGTGATTTCCATAAAATCCCATAACACAACATTGATGAATATCACTAAAACAATCATCATTCATTGAGTTTAAAGAAAAATAAGCAGATTCTAACTTGGGTTTTGATTCATAACAAGAAAAAGAAAGTGGATATAATTAGTATATAATTAAGTGCTACAACCATGACTATAAAGATCCAACCAGAAGATTCAAAGGAGCCTAAGGAGGGGGAGTGCCTCTTCCTGATCCAGGTCAATATTTGTGGCCACCTGCCTATTCCACCTAGACCTCTAGTCAGTTTCATATGTTTCCTTGATTATAACAACATTTACTATTTTTAGCAGTTTTTCAAGTCTTGGACTTCTGGAGTTGTTTTGACCTCCTAAACGATGCTTTTCTGAGGTCCATTACAGACCCATAGCCATAGGAAGAGGCCAGTGGCAAATCCTGTAGTACTTAGAGCGATCTTTCCAACGAGGTATCGTACACGCCAAACGAAGATCATATGACCAAGTTATGGCCTCGGGAAGTTGGCTGCCCAATTAACCCCAATAGGGCCCACAAACTTGGTGTTCCATCTCCTGGGGTTAGGTTTTTGGTTGTTTAGGGTTTTCCCTTGTTGTTAAATAATAAAAAGACTCTTGAGCCTCATTGTAACATAGTTCAGAGGCATTTATCCACCACATCTCTTCTCAGAGATAAGTTACCATTGCCCGAGGTAGTTTATTTCCATCCTACTTGTAAGCATCTTTCAGTTCTTTGATATTAATGAAATGAAGGTTTATTTTTGTTTCATCTCTGTGTTTATGTTTATATATGTATTATGTTGCATTCCTACATAAGTCTAGATCAGTCGTATCAGAGTTTTCTGCTCTTTCTTTGTTTTTCTTTGCATGTCCTTGACGAGGTCAGGGTATAAGTAGTTAGGGTTCGAACTGGTTGAACCTTTATGAAACCAAATGCGCAAACACCAACGGCCTCCCATGGTAGAAGAAAAGAAAGACGAGGGAGTAGGAGATCCTTTCAAAATATTGCTCGAGGAAGCCCTTGAGCGATGGAGGAACATGATGATGGATAACTTTGCCCAGATGGTGGCTACCCACAGGCCACACATCTTCATCCAGCAACCAATCTAAAGGTGCCACTCCCTTTAAGGTACAAGTCAACTTTGACATTCCCATATTTGAAGACCATATAGATGCAGATGTCGTAGATAGATGGTTAAATCTGTTGAAAGGATATTTTTTAGTTTGTGACTTTTCCAATCAGGAAAATATTACTTTTGCACTCCTCAAAGTCGCACCCAATGTCAAGGACTGATGGGAAACTTACTGTGAACATAAGGACGAGAGGGAATCCTCATTGTTTTTAGTCGGACCCACTTGGAAGTCTTTCCAAAATGCCATCAAGGAACAATATTACCATGTCATAAGCTATGAAGATAAAGACATAAAGTGGACCACACTGTGGTAGGGAAGGGACCAAGACGTGCCGGAGTTCACAAATATTTTTCATACCGTTCGCACAAAGTTAACTATCAAGGATTCTGAGTGCAATTTGGTACTCAAGTACTGCGACTGTCTACACAAGTACATCCAAGACAAGATGGACTTCCTGGACATCTCCTCGCTTGGTGTTGCCTATCGATATGCTATCAAGATCGAGCAAAAATTTAAACAAAATAAGTGAGACTTTGGATCTACGAATCCGAAGCAAGGGAAATGCGCCCCCAGACTGCACAACAAAAGGCAAAGTCAAAGCGGGGCAACCTAGGACAACCCTTCGAAGCCACAAGCAAATAACAACACTATGAAGATAAAGGGAAATGGTGTGAGTTCCATAAGAGCCCCACTCACAACACAAGTGAGTGTCGAGCCATGTAGTCATTGGTGGCCGAGCTTAAGGCTTTTGAATCTAAGTCAGAACTGGACAAGGGGAATCACAAAGAGAATCAGATTATTGATGTGGAGCCTAGTGCCACCGTTTCCACCACCAAGATCCAAAAGATTGAGCTCGTAAATCCAGAGGAGGGGGAGCGGCTCTTCCACTCATAGATGTGGGTGAAGGGTTCTCCGCTGCAATTCATTGTGAACAACAAAAGCCAAAAGAACCTCATTTAAGCAGAGGTTGTGAAGCGGTTGGGCCTCCCGACCACACCACACTTGCAGTCGTACACCATCAGGTGGCTTTAGCAAGGACGACATCTCCGTGTCAGCCAACAGTGTCACCTTCCCTATAACATCAAGCCCTTCACATATGAGGTACTATGTGATGTTGCTCCTCTTGAAGTTTGTGATGTATTATTAGGTTAACCATACTTGTGTAAGCGTCATGTTGTGTATGAGTCTATGCCTCACATTGTTATTATTTCTTTGGGAAAATAAGTTATACAAGATACCAGAGGCATCACCGCCTACTGCCATCTCTTTGATCTCTGCAAATCAATGCAATAAGATCATTTCCCAGACCGGGGAATTTTTCTTCCTTATGATTCACCCTCATGGCAAGAATAAGACTGTGGCCACATCCATAGCCCCCATACATGGATCCTCCGCACGACAACAACAGATGGACAAGGTCAGGGAGGAGTACAGGGACATCTTCACCTCACCCATGGGTCTCCCTGCACTGTTAGGTCAAGCACTCCATCAATATGACCCCAAGCGCACCACCACCCAACAGCCTGATCTACCAACGCTCTGTTATGGAGAACGATGAAATTAAGAGGCAGATTCAGGAGTTGTTGCAGAAATGGCACATCATGCCAAGTTCATCACCATGGGGGAGCTTGATCGTGTTGGTACAGAAAAAAGACGGCACTTAGAGACTCTGTATTGACTACACGGGGGCTTCACTCAATGAATGTCTAACATATCATGTGCATTCGTGGCATATTAAACAATACCCTCAATTTGGCTACATATTGGAAAATACCTCTAAAAATCACATTATTTAACACCCTACCAATATGAGCCCAATACACCTTCCCAATTTAGAAAACCTCTACTTTCACTAACAATTGTAGGTGTCCATTTTTTCGTTAACATTTTTTGCACCCCTTTATATTTTTTCATTAACTTTGAGTTCTATATTTTATGCCTGCCAATATAAAAACCCTTTACCCCCTATATATCCCCTAGTATATTATGTATTTTTTCCCTCAATATATATCCCCCAATATGAACCCATGTGGTATGGTATTGCTTTCCCAGTGAAGCCCCTGTGATTGACTACAGATTGATGATCTTCTGGACTAGCTCAAGGGGGCCAAATATTTCAGCAAGATTGATTTGAAGTTTGGTTATCACCAGGTGCTAATCAAACCCTCCGATGTGTGGAAGATTGCCTTCAAATCCAAGGATCACCTTTTAGAATGGATGGTCATACCTTTTGGGTTGACAAATTCCTCCGCAACCTTCATGAGTCTGATGGACAACATCTTGTGGCCCTTCACTAACTCGTTTGTGGTAGTGTATTTGGACGACATCCTGATCTTCATCTAGAGTTGGGAAGAGCACCTACACCATATTTGACAGGTCCTCCAAACCCTGTGACAACACAAATTGTGTGCCAATTTGGAGAAATGCACTTTTGGTATGACCTAGGTTCAATATTTGGGGTACATCATTGATGAGCGGGTTGTGCATGTGGACCTAGCCAAGATACAAGTTATTCAAGATTGGCCATCTCTAACCAATCTAATAGAGCTAGCAGCTTTCTGGGTCTTGCCAATTTCTACTGCAGGTTCGTTTTGGGTTTCTCTCATATCACTTGGCCTTTGAGTCAAGTCACCAAGGGCAGAGAAAAAACAAATTTCTTCTGGTTTGAATCCCAACATAAGGCATTTTTTGAGTTGAAGCATAGTCTCTGCTTTGCACCAGCACTCACATTACCAGACCTGCAACAACCATTTGAGATTGAGATAGATGTCTTCGACTATGCTATTGGGGCAGTTCTTACTCAGTAAGGACAGCTGGTGGCATATCACAGTAAGACACTTTCAGACACAGTCTAAAAGTATCCCACCTATGGCAAATATGTATTCCATTATGCAACCCTGCCCGCAATGGAAGCATTACATTATAGGGAAGGAAACGTTCATCCACACTGACCATCGACCCCTATAGTTCATACAGACACAAGGAAATTTGATAAACAATCGCCATCAAGAATGGTCCACACATCTGCAACAATTCCATTTGAACATCAAGTACAAGAAGGGAAACACCAATAATGTTGCAGACCACCTCAACCGACCACCGGTCATGGCGTTAACCACTGTGCTTGACTCTTATGTAGACGATACTTCAGGGTGGCCACATCTTTATAAGAGCGATCCATAATTCAGCGACACATACCAGATGCTCCTAGAAAGCAAGCAAGTTCCTAATTTTCACCTCTAGGGTGCATTGTTATGTGACCTGGGAAACCTTTGTGTTCCTTTAAGCGAGCGTGCCAAGATGATTTGGGAGGCGCACTACAATTAGGTCATTGGGAATTTCAGAGTAGAGAAAATAGTCACAGTGTTGCAGAAGTATTTTTATTGGCCGAGCCATTGACAAGATGTTGGGAAGTAGAATAAAATACGCTTTTATGGTTCATGGATTATGCATGGGTCTAAAACCACCACACAAGCCCTATAAAGGAATATTTATTCCCTTAGTATAATATAGATGTCATTATAAGGCTCGGTACACTAAGTATTGGTGTCAAGGCTCTAACCATGATCGAAGGACAAAAATCCCAATGTCCTATGGTCTAAAATATACTTTTAGGGCTCATAGCACGCATAGAGGTTTTACAAAGAAAATCTTTAGCACATAGATCTCATATAAGCATTATTATAATATTTGTTAGACTAGGGATGACTGTGAAGTCCAAAAAGAATGTTTATCGAATGAATGTCATGTGTACATTATTTCAAGGTTTTGTGCATTAAGGGTGGTTATCAAGGCCCTCGAGATGGTTTCAAGAGTAAGAACAATATTTATAATTGTTAACTAATATATTTTGAAAAATAATATGATTTTATTCTTTAAAATAAAAATGATGTGGAAATGTCACAAATTTATAACTATATATATAATAATAATAATGTCAAAAGTTTATAACAAAATGTTCTCCTATTTTGAGGATTAGTTTAGTTGATCAAATTTTTATCATTAAAACACCTTTGTGATTAAAAAATCATGAAGTGATCGAGAAATCATAAATTCAATTCTCTTAAGCTAAATAAAACTAAACTAAATCTAAAAGATACTCTCTATATATATAATACTAAAAATTAAATATCAATACGTATAACATTTAAACTCCATCATTTTTAAACATGGAGACGTTTTTGTCAATGCTATCAGTTTTTTGTTTTTTTGCACCATCCAAACTTTGTTGCTTTATCTACTTACAATTTTAAATGATTTTTAAAATAATAATTTTAACTTATTAAAAAACCTAATTTCTAAATGGTGCGTGCAATTTTAAATGCTTACGTATTAGAATATTTCTATAGCCTAAGAAAGAAATATTCGATTGCGAAATTAGCTCGGGATGAAATGAAAAAATAGATATAAAATAATGAGGGGTAAAGACAATATATTAATGGCTATCCTAAATATCATTTCCATGAATTGTCCACGTATTGTTTCATAACCAGCAAAGAGGAATTCGACAAGAAAAGTGGTGCGTTTTTTCTTTTTTTTAAATGGCTCAAACTATTTTTAGTTCTTATAAATTCTATCAGATTTTCGGGGGGCGCACCTTGAATGATGTAATGCGTTTTTAAAGGAACATGAAAGACCATACGTTAGCGACACTTTTGGCTTCGTGGGAGCGGACTTGATTTTGAATTTTTTAATTAAAATTAAAATTAAAATTTTATGTTAGAATGTGAGATTTTCAAAGATAACATAGAAAGTTATGCAGATATGTTGGGAGCTAGTTCTTAGGATAATTTATTTAGCGATGTCGAATGCATCAAGTAGATAAAGAAACAATCTGTCCCATAAGCTATCCTTAACCACGTAAAATATTTTCTTTATTTCGTGGGAGAGGGATTTTTTTTGAATTTTTTAATCAAAATTATAATTATAAAAATACGATTAGTTTTTAAGTCTTATTTTTTTGGAAAGTTTTCTGATTATTTTTCGATCTAATTTGTATAGAATTAAGTAGGGATTCATTGAAATCACAAGTTTGAAAGTTGAATTTTTCATAATTGAAATGTTCCAGGGGTTTGAATCTATATACACTCAAAAAACCAATTTAAACAACACAAATCAAGATTTGCTGACAAAATTTTTCACCAATTTCAATCATAAATCCAACATAAAACTCCAAAAAAATTATACCTAAAAACTACTTAATATAAATAAAGTTTCAAAACATAATAATAATTTATACTCGATTAAGAAAATATATAAAAAGCCTATACGTCATAAACACTTTTGGCTTTTTGGTTGCATCCGATTTCTTAGTTTTTATTGTATTATGAAATTATAGATTTACAAAAATAATATTTAAAAAATTAATATAAAAATTATAATTTTTAACTTGTGATAAGAAGTTATATCTTTTATATATAATATCAAAGTTACATGCAGTTTTAATGGTGATTACAAGAACGAATTTAGTGTAAATATTATTATGTTGAGTTTATTTAGGTTTTGAAATAAGATTTAAAATTGTTTTTAGATTTTGAAATAAAATTTAAAAATATTTTTAATTAAAATTTTGTTTTATAATATAGTTTAATAAACATTAAAAAATTTATAAATATTTAATAAAAATAAAGATATATATTTTTTATAAATTATTAATAAATTATTTTCACATTTATTGGTACAAAATGTATTGGTCAAAAAATTTTCTCATATAATTTTTATCGAAAGACTTTGTTTAATATAAAAAATATTATAATTTTGTTATACCCGTAAAAATACATATATAAAACAATGTATAAACACTTGAAATATAAATACCCCTTAGTGTTGTCGAGTAGAAAAATTAAAAAAAGCAAATATAAAACGCAATAGTTTAAAAAAATTTACTCTTTAGTCCTTTGGACCATTGAAAAATCATACATGACAAAGATGTGAGTTAGTTTTATGTTAGAGAAGGAAGTGGCATCCTAATAAGATTGAGCAATATGAAATGAAATGAAAAGAAAAGGAAAGGAAGGAGGGAGGGTGGGTTTTTAATGACGTTTATGAGACCTTATGGTTTAAAGGACTACAAAATAGGAGGGAGGAAGGGTTTTTAATGATGTTTATGAGACTTTAGGAGGGAAGCAGGGTTTTTAATGATGTTTATGAGATTTTATGGTTTAAAGGATTACAAAACAATTAGGAAGGAAGGATGGATGTTTTTAATGACGTTTATGAGATTTCATGGTCTAAAGGATTACAAAACAACTTAAACCATATTTATATTCATATTCTTTTTTATGTCAATTTTATTGTTGTGAATTTTGAGTAAGAAATTCGCTATTTTGTGAGGTTTTTTCTCTTCAAAAAGCTCACTGAGATTGTTCACCTTTAGACTGTTATCAAACCGAAGACGAATACATTCATATGCTCCACATTCTTTGATATAATGCCACTTTGTTTCTACCGCCCCTCCCCTGTGTTGCAAAAAATGTAAGTTTTTTCTTCTCACTCTTTTTTAGGGGTCACCCATTTCTCGGTTTCACATCTTAAATGATGAGAATTAGTCTTCAAATGCACAATTAATATGTTATTTTTTCCTTTAATTGTGAAACTCAAATACTCTTTATCATCATACTTCTCTGAAAAATTAAATTCTTTATATATATATTTTTTTCCTTTCAAACATAGCATAGCACCCCTGAAGAAGTTCTTTGGTCTATCATTAAATTCTTTATCCACATAGCATAGCACTCCTGAAGAAGTTCTTTGGTCTATCATTATACACGAATCGTAATCGTGGGATGAATTATGTATGCTTTTTAACGATCAAATTATTATAATACGGTAATGAAATTAACTATAAATAAAATTATTAATTATATCATATGGTAAGATAGAAAAACAAAGTGGGTGATATTGTGCCGTGGGAAGTAAAGTTAACTCCCATTTAGAATGGAGTTACGGTAATATAAAAGCAAATGGAAGTAGGGTAATATAAAATGCTGTTATAGGTGCACTTTAAAAAGATGTCGGTGTGTTTAACATTTAGTCTCAAATACACCTAATAAAAGACATTTTATATTAGGTAATGATATCAAGTATAAATGAAATTTTTAATTATATAATATGGAAAGATAGAAAAATAGACCATGGGAAGTAAAGTAAACGCTGGTTTAGAATGTAGGATAATATAAAAGCAAATGAAAGTAGTATAATATAAAATGCATTTGTTTATAATGCGATTTTTTGGAAGCCTTTCCGATGGGTTTTCCGGTCAAAATCCGGCAGCAATTTATTGGAATCGCAAGTTTGATAGCTAGTTTCTGCACAATCAAAGCATCACAGGGGTTTTTCAGGGTGCTGAATCCAAATATGCAGTTAAAAAACGATTTTAACTGCAACAAATCAAGATTTAACCTGAATTTATTCTGCCAGATTCTGTCACCAGAGTCTCCAAAAAGTCGCATTATAGACAACTCCATATAAAATATTTTTTAGAGACACTTTTAAGATGACAATGTGTTGTAACATTTTGTCTTAAAAGACGATAATAAAAGACGCATTTTATATAAATGAAAACATGTTATTCGCTGAGAAAAATGTGTGTAATCTAATGTAATTTTATTTAAAGTTAATTTTAAAAGTAAATTAAATTCATCTATTTTTATTAATTTTGGATATGTTTTTTAAGTAAATTAAATGTATTTATTTTTATTAATTTTGGATATGTTTTTAATATTTATTATTGAATAATTTTAAAATTTTGTATTTTAAATAATTGTAATAAATTTTTTTTAGAATATAATAAATTTAAGGTTAAATAAAGTTTTGGTTCTAAATTATATGTATTTTAATTTTACAATTTATCAATAATTAAAATTGTATAGTTTATAAATAATTAAAATAGTTTAATGGTAGATGTTTTTTTTAGATTGTGTAATGGGAACATGTGTTTGTTGAAAATGTTATGAATGTGTACTATTCTAAATATGAATTTGCATTTTTGGCACACAAGTGCACAGTTCACGCAGTTGGGGAAGTCGGTTTCACGCACCCCGCTCGTGATCGATTATGCTTGTATCGGTATTACGTGCCAGATGTTGCTCACATCGTATATTGATTATTGTGGGTTGCGGTCAGCATGACGCAACGATTGTAAAAATTATCTGTACAATATGTAATATATAAAGCTTCTTTTGCAGGCCCCCACCTTTGAAAAATGAATTTGCATTTCTAATTGAATTGTTTTAGTGCTTTGTAAATTTCTAAGTATGCTTTATGCATATTTCTATGTACTATGCTATAAAAGCATATAAATGCTATTGAAATTACACGCACATTCTTATTTGAAATGTTTTGTTTCTTGTCAACCTCCATGTATGCTTCTTGCACTCTTCCTCATATTGTGTCATAAAAGCATGTGTGTTAAAGCATGTACATGTTTTTGAAAGCATGTAGACATTTAAAAACACACATGTACATTCCTTTATGTAAAACCAAAATGGGTTTTGAGCTCTAAATAAGATTAGGGGAAATAAAGGTGCTCAAGACGTAAATGAACTCTTTTGAGGTCAAGTGTCATGATTAGGTGAAAACACTTGAGCCTTGGGCCTTAAACATAGCTTCTTGGGCTTGATCGTCATGTTTATGAACAAAGTAGGTGAACTATAGATAGTTGTGAACCAATTGGGGTAGTTGGGAGATTATTGATTACACAACTTATATTCAAGGAATTTCCCTGTTAGCTCTAATGGGTGGGTGAGGAAATCAACCTTGTCATTTCACTAAATAACACTTACAAACCAAATCATATATCCTCTATAAGGGATATGGATATGGATGTCATTATGAGGCTTTCTACACCAAGGATGGGTAATGGGGCTCTAACCATGGTGAAGGAAGGAAAACAAGTGCGTTCTTTACCTCAAGAACCTTGAATAAGTCCTTGAACCACCACATGAGTCCTCGATAGGGGTTCTGTGTATGCCTCCTAGCAGGATACAAGCCCAAGACTAGGTTTTATGCACTTGAAATAAGCATTGAGGCATAAACGTGGTCAGGGGGGACAATGACCTTGAGCCCTAATTGAGCTTCCTTAAGCTTAAGTAGCATTAACAACACCTAAAAATCATGAAATGAACCCTCTATAGGGATCATTTAGCATTTGAGTTCAACATGGATGCCATTACAAGGTCTTTGGGTATCATGGATGGGTCTTGGGTCCTTGACCATCGTCAAGGGAGGGAAGTAAGAGCCTCTAGTGTTAACACCTGCTTCTTGGGCTCAATCACCATGGATGCATCCTCAAAACAACAAATATGAATTATGTAGCGCATGGTAGTGCATAATTCGCGTCCAAATAGGATATGGCCACCGTGAATATGTATCAAGGTTTAACTAACGTCCAAGAAGTACAATAAGAGCCTTATGGCCTAAATCAAACCTCTTAAGGTTAAGTGCAATGAACAACATCTACAACCCATGAAACTTTTTAAGTTATATAATTCTATGCATGGTTCTGTGAACCACCACATGAGAGCCTTGTAAGGTATCTTTAGCTTACTAAGGGGATATCAACGTCATGATTAAACCGGAACATAGGACCTAAGCAAGAATGTGTGTTGGGCCCACATGAAGAATGGTTCTCAGGGACATTGTCATGTCCCCAATAAATAATTTCCTATGTAAAATTGTCATTATTGCAATTTTGGCATTGAGAAATATTCTTGGCATATAAAATTTAGGACAAGTGGGTTATGGAGGCTCCACTTAATTTTTGGAGAAAAAGGAGGCTGCAAACATAGGAGAAAAGATAAATTAATTTGGAAGTGGGATGTGGGGGCCACCAAAAGGGGGAAATCGAACCCCTTAGGAAAAATTCGAGCTAGGGAGAAATAGAGTGAGAAGAGAGGTCGAATTGGTGGATCCCACAAGGAGAGAAGGGGGTAGAAAGTATAAAGCGAAGAGAAGGGCCTCATATTTGGGATTTTTTTGATAATTTGTCATTTGAACTTGGGTTCTCTTGAGTTGTTCAGCCAAGACAACCAATGCTGCTTAGCACAAGGGATTTTTGGGTGGAAATTCCATCTATAACTTCGGTGAATTTCAAGTGTTACCCAAGGAGAGAAATTGGGAGAAAATCCCAAGTGATTTGGAGAATCATTTCCAGTAAATATGAAACTAGTGCGATCTCCCTCAAGGACGCGGGAGGATATTTGTGGTGTTGAGCAAGACAGGAAAATGATGAAATTATTGCAGGAGAAATTGCAGAGATTTCCCTCAAGGAGAGCGAGCATTTAAGTGGAGATTTGTAGGGTTGGAAGCATTGCTAATTAGGAGATCAAATTTGTTCTTACTTGGGTTTGAGAAAGGTTTTTTGTCCATATTTTGTGCAGCCTTTGAGCGGTAGCTTCCGAGAGTGGGATAAGGAGAAAATAAGGGTAATTGGAGCAACATTTTCATAACATATTGAAGGGTGAATTTCCAGGAGTATTTTGAGGGCATATTTCATCAGTGCTTTGTCCAACATTCTTTAGCTAGTAAGTTAGAGGCAAACACACTACTTGGGGTCACAAGTGCACTATTGATCCAACCCAAACCCTTTATGGGTTTTTGTGTGTTTATTGAGAGTGGGCTCTAGTTAATTTGGTAAAAAAAATTGAGCACTTTTGAGGGAAGAATTCCTAGTTCCATCCAACATCCAGTAGTAGAAAATTAATGGAAAAGGGCGCAGTTCACTCCGGGGCCATTTCTACCACTTAGGTTTGTGAGATAATTTTGGGTTTTGTTGGAGTTGGTGTGTAGAGCCTACATTTAATTTTGCAAAAATTTTGGAGTAGATTCGATGGCTGAAATCTTAGTTCACCTACAACAACAACTAATTTTTGGGGCAGTGCGAGTTGCCAGTTTGGGCCATTTTCAGCTTAGAGTTTCATATATTTCCACCTGGGTTTTGCATGCTTGTTATAGCAAGCCCAGGTGCACTCATTCCACTCTATTTGTACTCAATCTCAACATTGGAGATTAATAAAATGGCTCGATTTTTCTGCTTTATTTTCCTAGTGTTCTGATATGCATGTGTCGTATTTGTATGTGGTTGTTGTCACTTGTACATGTTTTTGTTATTTGTTGTAAATTTTTGTTTGGGGCATAACATTTGTATCAAAGCAAGTGGTATTGTTGTAAATTTCAAATATGCAAGAACATTTAGAACACTATTGAGCAGAAATCGCAAAGATGAGCCATTTTATTATGTGTCCAATGATAATATGGGTATAAAATATAGTGGAATGAACGCACTTGGGCTTGCTATAGCAAGCACACAAAACCCAAGTGGGTGTGAAGAAATCTCCATGCTGAAATGGGCTCACTGGCTGTACTTTATGCTCAAGAATTTTTCTATTGTTGTTGCTTGAATCAAACTGTGATTTGGGGCCTCAAAACTACTCCAAAAATTGTGTATTTTACATTTTAGAGTTTGCTTGAGTTGTTTAGCCATGTTAACTAGTGTTGTTTAGCACATGGATTTGCAATAGGAAAACCCCAACTCTCTTTCGGTGAACTTAGAGTGTCACCCTAAGAGAGATTTTTGAGATAACTGGAGAGTCGATTGCTGGGTTTTGTGAGCTTATTCAACCATTGTTTTAGCCAATTTGAGCTTTTATGAGGACGCAGGGCCATAAATTCATACAACTAAGTTGAGAGTTCTCGGGGGAACAACACCTGGAAAAATTGCAAAAAATCTCCTTGAGGAAGGAAGAGTTACCTTGGCCATTTCGAGAGCTAGAGATAATTGATTCTTGGAGGATCAAGTTTGTCTCTTCTAGGGCCTACATAGGGCCAATTCTAGGAGAAATTGTAGAGTAGGTTAGAGAAGAGCATTGTGCTAGATTATCATTGGACACACAATAATATGGCTCAGATTTGTGATTTTGCTCAACAATGTTATAAATGTTCTTGCATGTGTGAAATTTTCAGTTCATGTTATATTTCATTAATGTAGCTTAGTTCATGCTTTTGATATGTACTGTATTTTCTCTGCTAGAAAATTATAGTTATATCAGAGCATTATCTTAGCCAGTCATGGGGAACCTAGCAAGATCATGGAGGTGTAGGCATGCATGCACAATGATGGGTGAAACTATGGACATTCCAATGACACATAAAGGGAGGAGTTCACAGGGAATCATGGAGGAGATCCATAAACAATGAGGAGATGATAGAGATGTTAGCCAATTGTGTCTCAGTAAGGGAATAAAACCAAGTTATCCTCATCATTATAACAGAGGCAATAGAGGTGTGAATTTCACGAGAATGAAGCGACTTACACCATGTGGGAAAACTTAGCAAAATCAGGGTACCATACCTCCTCAAGAGGAGTGGATAGGACGAGAGCAATTAGATGATGGGATCGTGAGGAGATCTTACTTTAGAGACTGAGGAGGAGGTTGTATCAGAGACTGAGGGCACATAGGCTTGTGATGAAAATATATATACCCTTGTGGGAGATCCATTTGCTAGATCATACACTCTGAGGGCCATCTATTGATGAGGTGCCACCTATGGATGAGGTGTCGTTAGTTGATGAGGTAGCTAGGGCCACGTCCGAGTTTTCAGATGATAGTTGGCCACAACAGATCGATGAGGTGCCAGGAGACATAGGGTTATCCACCGTTGATGAGGTGTCATCAATTGATGAGGTATCGATAGCTATAGCAACATCTATATCTATGACAAAGTTATCAAATGACAACCACCTACAACTGGCCAATGAGGATGTTTTTCATGATGGGTTGTCAATGGGGGAGCAGTTTATGGCTCATGTTGATCCCGTGGTGGAGGATGATGAGCAATCATCCTCAGAGTCAGCCATCGATGAGGAACAACCAAGTGCATCAACAACCAGTTGAAATGTCGTGCTCTTAGACGACATCCCTCTTCAGGCATACATCGATGGGGTTTGTAGAATTGTCAGGTTTCCTCTGCACGTTGGTGAGAGAGAGATTGTGTTACCTAGGCAGATTATATGGGTTGATAATACTAGAGAGACAGGGCATCATGAGTCGCGTAGGGTGTAGCATTCACAGGATGGAGGGCTTGTCCCATGTGTGGGTGTTCGTGCATTTGATCCCTCTATTGGGGTTGGATGGCGGGAGATATTGAGTTGGGATTTGGTGGAGCCAATTAGGTGTCTGGATCTATCTACAACCAGGAGCATAGTCCAATGAGGAACGTGGGTTACAAGAGGATCCTGAGGGCCAGACTCTCATTAGGATCTAGGTGGGATTCCTCATCACAACATGGGCTTAGTTAGAGGTGGTATTAGTGTGAAAATTTCTAAATAGAAATCCTACTGTAGTGATTAATATTATTTCTTCTACCTATTACCTCATAAATAAGTTATCTATTGTATTCTTATGAAAAATATCAAAACATATTCTACTGCGCCTTCACAATTAAAACATTGCAGAAAGTAAATGTAAGTAAAATGCTGGCACAAATATAATCACAATGACAGTTATTTTTGGACAATTTTCCCCAAAAAAACCCAATGTGGGAAAACCAATGCAACAGATGAGGGTTTTATTATTCTTCAGCAAAAAATTTCATGTACAAATTACACCCAACAGTATAGAACAAGGCTTTCTGAGAAAAATTTATAGACATTATTGAACAAGTATTTGACCCGAGAGAGAAGTTCCTCCTTCCTTTGTGCTCTCTAGCTTTCCCAACGTCACTTTCTTTGGCCTCTGGACTGACCTGCGCAATGCATGTGTCACTCAATCGAGTGTTGCCTCTTCCAACATCAATCTACCCATCACTGCCCCTTCTACTGCTCTACGTCTTTGTCCATGTCTCCATAACTGATGTTTAACCCTCTATGTCTCTCCTCCACCTGCAACTCTCCCTCTGAATCGATTCTCTCTTGCCGAACTTCTACTAGTGAGAAAATCGATTTTACTTGGTTAACTAGGTATCTGCCTGGTGTCTTTTCCAAATGAACCTCAAGCCCTTTCTTATATCTTCTTGTTGGATAACCAACGACCTATATTAACTCCTAATCAAAGGCTTAGATGGTTTTGACCTGATCTCCATCTTTATCTAGAAGATTCACCCACAATTAGATTAATACCCATTAATATTTTAATTTTCGTAAGTTTAGACTTAGGAACCCTATTAAAAATAATAATTATTTTAATATAATCGTCTCTAGGTGAAATTTACCAAAATGGTGTATGGGTTCTTTCAAATGCATGTGCCCAAGCCTCCCTGCAAAATTTGAGACTTAGATCACATTCGATGCTACCCCAAATCAACACTCCCTCTTAGCGAGAAATGTGCTCTAGCAATATACTACTGTTGCATACTACTCTAACTCTCAAGCATCGTCCTCTACGTTGTTGATGTCTGACGTGTTGTCCACCACCTACTGCATTGTTGCTGCAATTGTACTGCTGCCTTTGACACTTCCACTACCAATGCTACATTTGTACTACAACTCCCTCTGAATTTCTACATCTTTGTTGTTGTTGGCACTGCCACTGCCAACTGTCCCTGCACTACAAATTGTTGGTGCTACTGAAACGAATTTTCAACCATACCCAACTTCTCTCTGAACTAAGTAAACTTATCTCTTTCGAGAGCCTTTGTGAGTATATCAACCACTTGCTCTCCTGTGGGAACATACTGTAGTTGTACTGCCCCATGTTGAATGCAGTCTTTGATAAAGTGATAACATATATCTATATGTTTCGACTGATCATGAAATACTAGATTCTCAGAGAGTTTGATGGAACTCTGATTATCGCACTAAACCTTGGTCGCTTCCATCATTTTTCTGAATAGGCTCACAAGCAATTTTCTGAGCCATATGGATTCGCACGTAGCTATGTTGGCTGCCATATATTCTGCTTCTACGGAACTCAATGCTACCAATTTCTACTTCCTACTGCACCAAGATGTCATCCCTGATCCAACACTAAAGAAATACCCTGAGGTACTTTTTCGGTCTATTGAATTACCTGCCCAATTTGCATCGGTGAACCCATTCAAACTGATGTCCTCCCCTCTAGACTACTTCAACCCATATCCGATTGTTCCACGTACATAAATTCGTCTTGTTGCTGTCTAATGCACCCTTTTTGGTTCCACCATGAATTGACTAAGAGTGTTCACAGCGAAACAAATCTCTGGCCTAGTGTTGACCAAATACATAAGTGATCCAATGATTTGTCTGTACAAGGTGGGATCTACTTCTTTGTCCTATGATGCATCTATTTTCTTCCAATTGGTGATCATGGGAGTAGCCATGGGTCGGAAATCCCGCATTCTAAATCTCTTTAGAATTTCTGTAGCATACCTTCCTTGTCCAAGGAAGCTCTCCCCATTCTTCTACCAAACTTCCAACCCCATAAAATAATGCATCAATCCCAAGTCCTTCATGTCGGATTCGACTTCAAGATTCTTCTTGCAGTCCTAGATGAGCCTAAATGACCCAGTTAATAATTGGTCATCTACATATAGTACCAGAATAAGTGCCTCATTCTCTACCAGTGAATAGTAGAGATTGGGATCAACATCACTCTTGACAAATCCCAACTGTTACAAGTAACTATCAATCTGACTATACCATGCTCTGGGTGCCTGCTTGAGCCTGTACAGGGCTTTCTTTAACCTGAAAACATGAGATTTATTCTCATGAGTTTTGAAGCCTTTGTGTTGTTCTATATACACCTCCTCTTCTATCACTCCGTTCAAGAATGTTGTCTTAACATCTATTTGGTGAATCTCCCATCCCATTTGAGGTGTTAGGGATATAAAAAATCTGATAGAGGTGTATTGAGCAACTGGGGCGAAGGTCTCTTCATAGTCTATTCCTTCTTTTTGAGCATACCCACTTTCTACGAACCTTTCCTTGTACTTCTCTATGCCATCGTCTGCAACATACTTAATCTTGTAGATCCATCTTGATCCTACAACTGATCTATTTTCTGGTCTAGGTACTACTTCCCAGACATCATTCATCATGATTGAATTGTACTCTTCCATCATGGCATCCACCCATACTTGGTGTTGAACAACTTCCTGAAAGCTAGAGGGTTCTTCAACCTAAACTACCAATGCTTGGTATCTATCTGGTTGTCTACCCCGCCTCTTCTCGGCTCTAGGAGCTCCAACAAACTCCTCTGTGTCCCTCAATGTCTACCACACTTCTCTGCTCGTTCTACCACTAGTGGTGGGAGGCTCAACCAACTCTTCCTCTTGATCATGTCGTTCTGTTTGTTGAGAAGCATCTACATTTCCTCCCTTTAAGGAGATACTGGTGTTGGTCACTGTACTCGACCCAGGTGTATGCTCTCCTGCATGTCCTTCTTGCTGCCCCTGCTGCTCTTGGACTAACGGGACATCTCCTAACTGATCTTCTGCAGGCATTTCACAAGATTTCCTGAAAGCTCTATCTTCCATGAACTGTGCACCTCGTCTTACTACAATCTTCCTGCTGCTAGAAATGTAGATTCTATATGCCTTTGAGGTCTCGTTGTATCCTACAAGATACCCCTTCTCTAAATTCTGATCCAGTTCGTTGTGCTTCTCGTCTGGAATGTGGCAATAAGCCATGCTTTTGAATAACCTGAGATGGTTTACTTCCAGCTTCTTCCTTGTGAACACTCCTTCGGGCGTTCTCTTCCCTAATGCTCTATGAGGTGTTTTATTTTGGATATATATTGTCGTGTTGCAAGCTTCTGCCCATATATACTTAGGTAGATCTTGATCATACAACATGTCTTTGGCTGCCCCAACAATAGTTCAATTATTCCGTTCTGCCACTCCATTTTTCTTCGGATTATATGGAGTTGTCCACTCCCTTTTGATGCCCTCCTTTGCACAGAAATATGTGAAATATTTGTCTGTATATTCTCCACCATTATCTGAACGCAATACCTTTATCTTTTTCCCTGTCATATTGTCAACAAGAGCCTTAAACTCTCGGAAATAATCAAAGACCTCATCCTTAGTCTTTAGATCCAAGTTTTTCTAGAGTGATCATCGATAAAAGTGACGAAGTATTCGCCACCACTAATAGCCCTTGTGGACATAGGACCGCAAACATCTGAGTGTATTAATCCTAATACACCCTCTGCTCTATTGTTACTTCTGGAAAAAACTGCTTTAGCGTACTTTCCTAGCACACATCCTCTGCACAAGTCATCATATTCACTACTTAGGATTGGTGCCCCTGTAACGTCTCTCTGAGCATCCTCAGTGCTCCATGGTGTAAGTGTCCCATTCGCATGTGCCATAATTCATTTCGCTCCTTCTCACCATTATAGTTGCTGCCTATCAGTGTCATTGGTGATTCGAGTTACAACCTATACAACTTGTTGCTTCTAACCCCGATTTGCTTTTTCTTCTTTCAGCTTGGATGCTTAACGTAGACTTTCTTCCCGATGAAGTATACATCATATCCCTTTTCCTGTAAATGAGATTCTTAAATTAAATTCATTCCTAATCCTAGCACATGTAGAACATTGGTGGCTCGAATGTTGGTCCCTGCTTCCGTCTGAAAAGCTATGGTGCCTCTCCCTACTGGAGTACATTTCATTCTGTTTCCCATAGTTATTTGGAAGTCCATTTGTTCTTCTTAATAGCTCAAGCAATGTTCTCGTACTCCAGCCATATGAGCTAAAGCCCCACTATCAATGTACCAAACATCTACTAATGCTGAATTAGCTAGGCATGCAAATTCTTCATCTAATCTGGTAGATAAATCTAAGACACTTTGAGTATCCATATTATGCCAATTTCTAACACTAACCTATCCCAACGACTGTTATAGGAAAATTTGTGTCCCCCCTGAGATAATCCTCCTTGCGGAATATTCTATTGCGACATCCCTTCTACCACTGATAAATTTCAATTGAAAAAGACTTACCTCTCCATCGGCTCACTCAGAGAGATTTTTCCCACGAAATCCAATCTCCTTGGTTTGAACTGTGCAATCCTCTGGGATATTCGAATTTCTGCCCCTTTAGGAATTTCGAATTCCCTTCTCTTCTCAACGCTGGATCCTCCGACTTCTCTCTTTTGCTTCCTTCTAGCTCTGATACCATGTGAAAATTTCTAAATATAAATTCTACTACAGTGATTAATAGTATTTCTTCTACTTATTACCTCAAAGATAAGTTATCTATTGTATTCTTACGGCAAATATTGAAACATATTCTACTGCAACCTTCACAATTAAAACATTGCAGAAAGTAAATGTAATTAAAATGCTGGCACAAATACAATCACAATGACACAATTATTTTTTGACAATTGTCCCTAGAAAAACCCAATGAGGGAAAACTGGTGTAGCAGATGAGGGTTTTATTAATCTTTAGCAAACATCTTCATGTACAAATTACACCCAGCAGTATAGAAAAAGGCTTTCTAAGAAAAATTTATAGACGTTCCGGAACAAGTATTTGATCCGAGAGAGAACTTCCTCCACCCTCTGTGTCTCTCTGGCTTTCCCAGCATCACTTTCTCTGGCCTGCATAATGCCTGCGTTACTCAAGTCAACGCTTCCTCTTCCAATGTCAATCTGCCCAGCGTTATCCCTTCTACTGCTCTGCGTATTTGTCCCTGTCTCCCTCACTAATGTTGAACCCTCTTTGTCTCTCCTCCACCTGCAACTCTCCCTCTGAATCGATTTTCTCTTGTCGAACTTTGCCTAGTGAGAAAAACGATTTTACTTGGGTAACTGAGTATCTGCCTAGTGTGTTTTCCAAATGACCCTCAAGCCCCTCCTTATATCTTCATGTTGGATAACCAATGACCTAGATTAACTCCTAATCAAAGGCTCAGATCATTTTGACTTGATCTTCGTCTTTATCTAGAAGATTTGCCTACAATTAGATTAATACCCATTAATATTTTAATTTTCTTAAGTTTAGAGTTAGGAACCCTATTAAAAATATTAATTATTTTAATATAATCGTCTCTGGGTGGAATTTCCCAAAATGGCTTATGGGTTCTTTGGAATGCATGTGCCCAAGCCTCCCTACAAAATTTGAGGCTTAGAGCACATCCAATGCTACCCCAGATCAACAATTAGTAGTAAGATGGACTAGGCGACTGAGCGACCACACACTTTCAGATCTCCATCATCACTAGTGATGAGTTGGATTAACGGGGGAGAAAGCAGACTCTGTGAGTTTCTTGGGTATGTTGGATTCACATGGAGTCATAGGGAGAGTATCATACTTTGGCAAGGGTTTTCCATAGGAGGTGGCATCAGCAGGCCACCAGACATGGCATTGTATGGAGACAATGCTCTATCATGGGCCCATTGGACACATGAGTCACAGAGGCTAGGGACAGTACTGTCATTTTCGTTAGCATGCGAGGAGATAGAACACTCATGTCTACCAGGATACAGATGAGGAGGGGTAGCCCACATCATGGTGGGTTCACTAGTGGAGTAGTGGACGCATTAACGCATGTGGGATGACCAATGATGCAGGGTGGTGTGGCAGTTGGCGTAGGTGTTCAGTGATGCACATAGTTGTACCACAGAGTTCAGTGTTCTGCAAAGGAGCACAAAGGTGTATGGTGGAGTGTTGGGTTGTGCAAGCTTGCACTATGGAGTAGGAGGACCGATTCACACCACCTCGAGGTCCCACATGGAGTGACAACTACTTCGTCATAGGAGGGATACCGACTGATTTAGGATGATATGGCAGCTGGTAGCGATGTCCATAAGTGCACAGAGGCGTGAAATTAGGTGTAGTCGTGTGCCAAGGAGCACAAAGATACATGTTTGTATGCAGGAAAGCACATGGATGTTTGGCCACGTGTAGTGACGTGTGACACTACCTATTGGGATTTTGGAGTGTTACCTCCAAGGAGATCGCCTAATAGAGGCGTTTAACATGACGATGGGTGTAACTCACCCCATATAGATGAGGATGCAGATAAGCATCATTTGATGATATCCATCGGGACTTACATGCCAATATCACTTCCAAATTATTTTTGGGCGCAACGGAGTTAGATATTATCCCTTGATACCATCGTGTGAAACAGGATGCAGGGGGTTCACTCGAGATAGTTAATTTGGGCACAAAGTGTCCAGAGAGAGACTTCTTAGCGGTGGCATTTGGTCACGGAATGAGCTGACATGTACAAGTTTTGGGAGTGCATGGTTTTCTGGAGTGGTAGTGTATGCTCCACCCCTGAGTTCACATTTATGGAGGTGACCATGATCGAGCTGCAGGGTGCACCTTCGGTAGGACAACCCAAGGTGTTATGTAAGCATGAGGTACAAGGGATGATGATCATCGTTAGAAGGAGGATGCCTAGGCTCTAAGTAGTATCTGGGTACATCATCAGGAGTTGGGATAACAGATTTGGTTGTGTGGTCTAGTGAGCGCAGAGTAGTTTGTCATACATGGGACATATTATTGATGTTGGGTTCCCATCCATTGGATACATACAATGGTCGAAGACGAGTCATAAAGGGGTCCCAACAACTAGCAGCATGTCACAACAATAGGTAGTGAGGATTGGGAGATGTGGACCTCCCGTATGGTTACGGATCCAGGGATCTAGTTGATTGGTGGGACAATGCATTACTTAGTCAGTACGGTCATGATAGCAAGTTATCTGGTTCATTATCAAGTTGATACACGGGGGATCATCGAGGTCTTCATCATATGGTGAGGCAGGTGGTTGCTCAGGATTGGGGCCAACCATGGAGTGATAGGCACGAGCATTGTTGAGCCACCTTGGTACAATGGGAATCCTGTTAGAGTCAGAGTGGCATAGCGACAACATGGTGGCACCCTTATGAGACTAGCATGGGACCCGGGCATCGTCGTACTGGACAACTCAGCGACTTGTAGGGATGAGCTAGCTACTATAGGGGGAGATCATTTGGATCTTCCATTAGGATTTTGTGACTCGTTGATGGCATGGGGGACTTCATCAGCATGGCAGGTAGGTCAACAGGAGGATATCAGGGGAAGCACATGCGAGAGATATTTCATCCTCACATACATTGGGGTGTATCTTCAAGAGTTTACTCTTGGAGTGCATGAGGTGGACTACTCAGTGGGGCAGCTTAATGGAGATTTGGATATAGTCCCACATTGTCATGATGCTCTACTTATGGATAGTATGCATAGGGTTTCTAGTTCCTATACTTGGTTGGATAGTGAGAAGAGCAACAGGTTCTTAATGTTGGTTAGGATGTCTTGGGACCCTGATATCAAGGGACTCCTTCATGACAGGATGTTGTTGGGGATAGGGATGACTCAATGGCATATTTGGGACCTCGATATCATTTACATTATCCATTTGGATTAACTGATAGGGAGGGAACTTCTTCAGGCATTGCTTGAGGACAAGCAATTTTTGGTGGGGAGGACTATCATGTCCCCAATAAATAATTTCCTAAGTAAAATTATCATTATTACAATTTTGGCATTGAGAAATATTCTTGGCATATAAATTTAGGACAAGTGGGTTATGGAGGCCCCACTTAATTTTTGGAGAAAAAGGAGTCTGTAGACATAGGAGAAAAGATAAATTAATTTGGTAGTGAGATGTGGGAGCCAACAAAAAGGAGGAAATCAAACCCCTTAGAAAAAAGTCGAGCTAGGGAGAGAGAGAGTGAGAAGAGAGGTCGAATTGGTGGTGCCCACAAGGAGAGAAGGGGGTAGAAAGTATAAAGGGAATAGAAGAGCCTCATTTTTGGGATCTTTTTAAGGATTTGACATTTGAACTTGAGTTCTCTTGAGTTTTTCAACCAAGACAACCAGTGTTTCTTAGCATAAGGGATTTCCGAGCAAAAATTCCACCTCTACCTTCGGTGAACTTCGATTATCACCTTAGGAGAGAAATTGGGAGAAAATTCCAGGTGATTTGGCGAGTCATTTGCAATAAATATCCAACTAGTGCGAGATCCCTTAAGGATGCATGAGGATACTTGTGGTGTTGAAGAAGACCGATGAACGACATAATTATTGCAGGATAAATTGCAGAGATTTTCCCTCAAGGAGGACGAGAATTTCAATGGAGGTTTGCAGGGCTAGAAGTATTATTAATCAGGAGGCCGAATTTGTTCTTACTAGGGTCTGCATAGGGGTTTCTGTCTATCTTTTGCATAGTCTTTGATCAACGACTTTTAGGAGTGGGATAAGGATAAAATAAAGGGAATTGGAGCATTTCCGTAGCATATTTGAAGGGTGAATTTTTAGGAGTATTTTGAGGGCATATTTCATCAATCCTTCATACAACATTCTTCAACCAATCAGTTAGAGCCAAACACACTACTTGGGATCACTAGTGCATTTTGGATTCAACCCAAACCCTTTCTGGGTTTTGTGGGTTTATTGAGAGGAGGATCCAAATAATTTGGAAAAAAAAATAGAGCACTTATGCAGGAAAAATTCCTAGTTCCATCCAACAACTAACAGTAGAAAATGATTGAAAAAGGGCGTAGTTCACTCTGGGGCCATTTCCACCACTAGGACACGTGCGATATTTAGGGGTTTTGTTGGAGTTGGTATGTAGAGCCTACACTTAATTTTGTAGAATTTTGGAGTAGATTCGAGGGCCAATATCTCAGTTCACCTAGAATAACAACAACTAATTTTATGGGTAGTGTGAGTTGCCATTTTGGGCCATTTTCAGCTTGGAGTTTCATATCTTTCCACCTAAGTTTTGCATGCTTTCTATAACAAGTCCAGGTGCACTCATTCCACTCTATTTGTACTTAGTCTCAACGTTGGAGATTAATAAAATGGCTCAGTGGTTCTGCTTTATTTTCCTAGTGTTTTGATATGTATGTGTAGTATTTGTTTGTGGTTGTTGTTCTTTGTACATGTTTCTGTTATTTGCTATAAATTTATGTTTGGGACATTACAACCATGGTTAGGATTCATTAGAATTTGAGTGAGATATGGGTATCATGAGTAGGTTTTATGTAGTGGAAATGGGTCTCAAGGGCTAAACAATGTCAAGGGTGAACAAAAAGGTTTAAAATGGATTTTCTTAAGCTCAAGCATGATGGTTAGGGGAGGAAAACACTTTAGCTAGAGGTTGTAAATGTATCCTATTAGGCTCGATCGCCATGAATAACACTTGAAAACCACAACACATGCACTATTTAGGGGGGTATTTGGCTTCAAAGTTGGATATAGATCTATTAAGAGTTTTGTGTTTTAAGGATGGGTTGTGAGGCCTCAATCAAGCTTATGATATTTGAAAGAGTTCTCAAACCAACACATCAATCCTTTGTAGTAGAGCTTTACAGGGATCCAAGTGGGATACATGCACCATGATTAGGTTTTAAGCATTGGAAATAGGTTTCAAGGCCAAACATTGTTGGGGGGGATGAGCACCTTAAGCCCTAATTGAACCTTCTCAAACTCAATCACCATGAAAAATACTTATAAATCATGACATGAGTCCTCTCTAATGATTCATTGTCATTTGAATTGAATATCGGTGCCATTATGAGGTCTTGAGCATCATTAATGGGTCTCGAGTCCTTGATTAGAGTCGAAGGTTGGAAATAAGAAACTCCAACCCTAAAAATTACTTCTTAGGCTCAAGCACCATGCAAGAATTCTTCAACAACCACATATTACCTTTATACGGTGTTATTCACCTCCAAGTGGAATTTGGGCTCCATGTTTAGGTTAATTGTGAATTAATAATGGGTCTTAAGGTCTAACCAAGGTCGAGAGATGATAATAAGAGCATTCTTCCTTAAATGAAGCTTCTTGAGCTCAAGTAACATGAACAACACTTATAACCCATGACGCTTCTAAAGGTATGATGTGATGGATGCATCCCTGAACCAACACATAAGACCCCTGGAAGGTATCTCTAGCCTACTAGGGGGGTATAAGTGTTATGATTAAACCACAACATACACCTTAAATAAGAATGTGTCTTGTGCCCAAACCAATAATGGTTCTTAAGGCCATGGTTGGGGTTCTTTTCTATCCAAATAGGATATATGTGCCATGAGCAGCCTTTGTGTAGTGGAAATGGTACTTAAGGCCTAAACATGATCAAGGGGGTAAACAATGGTATTAAGCCCTAAATGAACCTTCTTGATCTCAATTTCCATAGTTGGGAGATGAAAAACACTTTGGTCTCATGCCCTAAATGTTTATTCTCGAGCTTGATAACCATGAACAACACCTACAAACCATAAGACTTGCATTCTCCAAGGAGTCTTTAGCATTACAATTGGAATGAATGCCATTAAGAGGTTTTGCACATCAAGAATGGGTTGTGGGGGCTTGATTATTGTTAAGGAAGGAAAGTAGGTTCCTCAAGATATTGTTGAATCTTCTTAGGCTCAATATACTTGAACCAACAATTAAGATCTTTTTAGGGGTTCTTTTTAAGCCTCTAAGTGGGATATGGACACCATGAGTAGGTTTTGTGCATTGAAAATGGGTCTTAAGAACTTAACATGGTCAAAGGGGGGAACGATGGCCTTTAGCCCTAACTGAACCTTATTGGGCTCAAGTGTTATGAACACCTAGAAATAATGACATGAGCCCTCACTAGTGGCTCTTTGGCATAAGAGTTGGAGATGGGTGACATTGAGATGTTTTATGCATTATAGATGGGTCTCAAGGCCTTAAAAATGGTTATGGTTGGTAAATAATAGCCCCGTTCTCTTTACCATGGTTAAAGGAGGTAACAACAACCTTAGGCCCTAAACATATTGTTTTTCCTCAAGTAGCATGAATGTCTCCTTGAACCACCGCAAAGGACCCCTATAGGCTACCTTTAACTTATGAGAGGAATATAGGAGTAAGGAATCTATGTCTTAAGCACTAGGAATGGTTCTTATGGTTCAAACAATTTTATGGGAGGAGAATAATGCCTTTAGGCATTGAACAAAACTTCTTATAATCAAGAAAATAAGGATCATGTGTGTAATGTCATGATCAAAACTTTGACGTCATTGCACACAAACCAAAATTATGTCACAAGGATCAACCTACAATTTGAGGAGGAACATAAATTGGATTTTTTGTTGGATGCTTGCAAATAGTCTTAACTACTTTGCTTCTTTGCTGACTCATCCACCCATCACCAATAGGAGTGGAAATGATTTGAAAGGCTTTCTTTAGCCTTTCTTATCCCACTCTAAGATGCTCTGGATGTGAGATGCTCATTGTGTAGAGATGTTAATTATGGAATGTGTGGAAAGTGGTTTCACACATGTGGAGTCTTTGCATGGAGTGCATGGAAAGTCATTTTTTTAGTAACTATGAACAATTATTATTAGGGGCAAGTATTTCTTACCAAATAGATTGGCTAGCACATACAATCATTTGGGTAGGGAGAGACACATTTTGTAGAACCAACACATAGGAGTGGGTGACATGCCATCATCCTTCCTCTGTTTATTGGTGGAATCCTAAGATGATGGGTATGACTTCTGGAAATGGTTTCTCATTTAACTAATTTTCTTTTGGCATATGAAGAAATATAAAGCTCACGAGGGCTTATGTTAACTGCTACAGATCAAGAAATGATATTTGAGATTTAAAATCAATTTATAACCACCCCTTCTGCCCACTCCTTTTCTAACATTGCTTTTCTCAATATATGGTAACCTCGCTAACCAACCCTTGACATGAAGGCATTTGCCTCAAAATTATGATTGAACTAGGTCTAGCCAAATTCTATTTGTAGATACAAAATCAATTCCGATTGATCTTGATGTTTTACCCATTAGTAGGGTAGATGACACAAAGGCTATGACCATAAATTAAGTAACACCTCTAGCATCCCAGTTGATTGTAATTCATGTTGCTTCGTGAGTTAAGGGAGGATAGATAGAAAATAGAATAGAGGTTATGACGTCTAACCCCGTGGTTTACCCATAAGCAATTTAAGTTGAATAATAACTAGTTGAACCAATATCTCTCTTGGCATCAAAACATGGCATGCAATCAAAATTCGATTTGAATCACACATTTTTTTTTAGTTCTTTATCATATGCTTACTAGCATGAAACATATATCAATTTGATGAATACCGCAATTTCCTCTCTTGGCATTCACTCGAACAATTAAGAATGGGAAATCGTCCCCAAAGTTTTGGGGGACTTTTTGCTCTACAATTTGTCTTGTTAAATAAAAGTTCTTGAAAATAAAAACAAAAAACTGAAGTCTCTCTAATTATATAAGTAACAAAGTGAGTTGACTTTAATAAGAACATGAAAAAAGTTCTCATATAATTAACATGTGTACTACATTGCAATAAATAATTGCACAAGATGTTCAACAACATATTGAATATGACAGTCAAAAACTCTATTGGGAGAGGTATCCCGTGCAACTTTTAGACATTGTGCAAGTAGAGTCCTCACATCCAAAAGAACATGTGAAATGCTCCTGCAATATATATATATATATATACCACAACTACAAAAGAAAAAAAAATTAAAAACATAAATGTGTGGGGTACTAGAGTTAAAGTTGCAATGCCAAGCTAGAGAGGGAAATGTTTTATTTCCAATAAAAGACATTTCATACTTAGAAGCAATTCCCAAAAGGTTTAGAATAAGTAGATAAAGAAATATTTTCCATATACCATTGGACCTTGATTAGTGAAGACAAAGAAGTAGGAATAACCATAATGGATGACATGTGTAACATGTAAACATCTACTTAATTGACACACAACTAGAAGCCTATTTCCATATGAACCGACATAGTGTGTTGATGTGAGCCCATTGGCTCTTGTCTTTGTTAAAACATTTGCTACAACTTTCTTTCAATGATGCAAAGGGAAGCAACCTAGGACTAAGACAAGCTAAAGCAAGTTGTAACATATGGTCTCACAATGACATGTGGTATCAAATCATATTTAAGAGGAACATGTCCATATTTAGGAGGAGCACGAGGAAATAAGCTTCTAGTTGCATGTCAACTAAACTAAGCAACTCTCCATATTTAAGAAGAACATGAGGTGAGAGGCTTCTAGTCGTGTGTCAACTAAACTAAGCAATTTTTCCTCCTCAATATGAATCAATACCATGTGTTATTCTGAGCCCATTGGATCTCATCTTTGCTAAAACATATGTTACAACTTGCTTTCAACGATGCAAAGTTAAGCAACCCATAATCAAGATAAGCTTAGGGAAGTGTAAGCTCTTGAAGACAAGAAATATTATAAGTTATAAGCAGTTAAGGAACTTGGAAAGGTGTGAGAAAGAATCTAGTACCTTTGTGTTATGTCTTCTCACACTTTTTTGTTAATTCTTTGGTGATGTGGTGTTATAGTATATTTAGGATAACTTATGTTATAGTATATCTCTTATTCAAGTAATTTATTTTCAATATATGGCTGCCTAAGCTTGATACCCTTGGAAATCATCCATGATCAATCTATAAGGCCATGACATCCATACATCAACTAGTTGTAGATTCTTTAGAACACAATTAGCTCTCTCAAGCTAGCCCTATTTATGGCCTTAAGATACAAAGAGCTTCATTTGGAATATAACAAACTAATCATATGAAATGTGTAGACATTAGGTATCTATATAGTGGGTAGTCCTTAAAAAGATATAGAATTAACACAAATCCATTTGTATGCACCTTAATGCCATAAAGTAACACAATGCAAATCCATACTACTCTATGTTTCGCTAGAGAAAGTCTAGTCTAGTAATTTTAGAGGCTTAGTTGCTCTGAATGCTTTACGTGTTGGAAGACTTACATTGTTTGAGATTTTTTCCCCATGTCATTTTTCTTCCTTACAAAGTAAACATAGAGATTTATAGATGGGTTTGTGTGCATAACAGATATCAAAAATCAACACACAACTAACACTTCAAATGGAATGATGGTATATAGAAACCCGAGTGAATCATTATAAACTTTACACAAACGCAAATCCTTGAGAAGATAGGTCTAGAACCTTAATTATAGATAATCATTTTGGGATGTAATAGCATGATATTTCCTGTAGGTGTATCCCACTTGTTCATTGATTGGAAGTGTGGGAGAAACTCTCTATCAGAGAGGATAGATTGATTTTAATGCCATAGTAGTGGGCCTGGCCTTGCCTCGGCCTCACTATCAATTTCAAAATATATTATAGATAAATTGTGGGCATAAGAAACTACAATACACTCAATTCTTTTCTAGGGTGCGAAATGGATTATAAAATGGGTCACAATAAAGGAGCAACAGTTGCTTGACCTATCTATATAAGGCCACCATCAAACAAAAAGAAGTGAAGAAAAAATAGTAAAAAACATGAGGAGTGGAGCGACCTAATCAATCCTTGGTCTCCTCCAGATACGCTAATCCTAGGAGAGAGAAGAGGTAGGTGTCCTGGTCTCTTCTCTACTCATTTGCTCCACTTCAATGTGGTCTTTCTTCCTCATGAACAATAACAACATTGTTATTTACTTGGATAAAATGATTCATTGGGATAGTAAGAGGATTTGCATGACAATGATTTACTAAGATTAAAAAGAATAGGTATCTGGATTCAATAGTTAGTAGTTCAAATTCATTGGTTAATAATTCGGGACCAGTGATTCATTTGCAAAGCATTGCAAATTTTAAAGAGATAATTTTGGTAAATTAGGAAGCATTGGTTATTGGTTATACACCCCCCTAAAAAAGGACCACAAAAAAAGAAAATTCCAATAACATTAGTGTGCTTGATTTGGCAGGGTCCATGTTTTTATGTATGTGGTAATAAAGACATCTAATGGGTAGAGTTAACCCAAGACTAGTTGTCTCCATGAATGAGAATTCCTAATGTGAACTTAAAGCATAAAAACAAAAACAACACAAATAATTTACATTACACTACTTATAGGGGAATGACTCATGATCACACTTGAGTATACTCCAACGAAGAGTGTGAAAAACATAGAAAGTGGCCGAGGAGATAGGTGGTGATGGTGCAACGAATGCAAATGACATCGACATGATGAAAACAATTCATCCAAAATTTAGTAATTGAGGGAGTACAAACATACAAACATATGTAATCACAAACTAATGTTAGGACACTCATAGCGTTAATCCACCAGAGAAATGTCTGTAGCAATGCAATACAAAAGACTTAGAACTTATGCAAATCAACCTCATTGAAAATAATATCACCTCAAAATGTACCCAAATAAGAGAGATTTTGTTTTGGATTTCAAGCATCTGTGATTCATTTTCTTTTAGTTGAATCTCAGAGTACCCACAGTAATAATCATACTTGTCAACGTTTCAAATCCCAACAGGGAACCATCATCAGGACAACTATGGTTATTACTGTGGGTACTCCAAGATTCAACTAAAAGAAAATGAACCACAGATACCTGAAATCCAAAAATATATCCCTGTACAGAGGGGATACATGGAATGAGACCATTTTTTACTCTAAAATTTCAGAATAAAGATAGCAAGAAGAGTTGCAGATCTTCAATTTCTTGAAAGTTGTCGAGACAACTTAAGACTATTTATACTCTCATTAAGCTCTTCTTCTATCATCATTCAATAATTGTCCTGATGATGGATCCATCTTGGGATTTGAAACATTGACAAGTATGATTACTACTGTGGGTACTCCGAGATTCAACGAAAAGAAAATGAACCACAAATGCCTGAAATCCAAAATTATATCCCTGTATGGAGGGGATACATGGAATGAGACCATTTTACTCGAAAATTTCAGAATAAAGATAGCAAGAAGCGCTGCAGATCTTCAATTCCTTAAAAGTTGCTGAGACAACTTAAGACTATTTATACTCTCACTAAGCTCTTCTTCTATCATCATTCAGTAATTGTACTAATGATGGATCCCTGTTGGGATTTGAAACATTGACAAGTATGATTATTACTGTGGGTACTCCGAGATTCAAATAAAAGAAAATGAACCACAGATGCCTGAAATCCAAAATTATATCCCTGTACGAAGGGGATACATGGAATGAGACCCTTTTACTATAAAATTTCAGAATAAAGATAGCAAGAAGAGCTGCAGATCTTCAATTTCTTAAAAGTTTCCGAGATAACTTAAGACTATTTATACTCTCACTAAACTCTTCTTCTATCATCATTCAATAATTGTCCTGATGATGGATCCCTGTTGGGATTTGAAACATTGACAAGTATGATTATTACTGTGGGTACTCCGAAATTCAGCTAAAAGAAAATGAACCACAGATGCCTAAAATCCAAAATTATATCCATGTATGGAGGTGATACATGGAATGAGACCATTTTACTCGAAAATTTTAGAGTAAAGATAGCAAAAAGCGCTGCAGATTTTCAATTTCTTAAAAGTTTCTGAGACAACTTAAGACTATTTATACTCTCACTAAGCTCTTCTTCTATCATCATTCAGTAATTGTCATGATGATGGATCCCTGTTGGGATTTCAAATGTTGACAAGAATGATTATTATTGTGGGTACTCCGAGATTCAACTAAAAGAAAATGAACCATAGATGCCTGAAATCCAAAATTATATCCCTGTACGGAGGGGATACATGGAATGAGACCATTTTACTCGAAAATTTCAGAATAAAGATAGCAAAAAGAGCTGCCTCTCACTAAGCTCTTCTTCTATCATCATTCAGTAATTGTCCTGATGATGGATCCCTGTTGGGATTTGAAACATTGACAAGTATGATTATTACTATGGGTACTCCGAGATTCAACTTAAAAGAAATGAACCACAGATGCTTGAAATCCAAAATTATATCCCTGTATGGAGGGGATACATGGAATGAGACCATTTTACTCGAAAATTTCAGAATAAAGATAGCAAGAAGTGCTGCCGATCTTCAATTTCTTAAAAGTTTCCGAGACAACTTAAGACTATTTATGCTCTCACTAAGCTCTTCTTCTATCATCATTCAATAATTGTCCTGATGATGGATCCCTGTTGGGATTTGAAACATTGACAAGTATGATTATTACTGTGGGTACTCTGAGATTCAACTAAAAGAAAATGAACCACAGATGCCTGAAATCCAAAATTATATCCCTGTACAGAGGGGATACAAGGAATGAGACCATTTTACTCGAAAATTTCAGAATAAAGATAGCAAGAAGAGTTGCAGATCTTCAATTTCTTAAAAGTTACCGAGACAACTTAAGACTATTTATACTCTCACTAAGCTCTTCTTCTATCATCATTCAGTAATTGTCCTAATGATGGATCCCTATTGGGATTTGAAACGTTGATAAGTATGATTATTACTGTGGGTACTATGAGATTCAACTAAAAGAAAATGAACCATAGATGCCTGAAATCCAAAATTATATCCATGTACGGAGGGGATACATGGAATGAGACCATTTTACTCGAAAATTTCAGAATCAAGATAGTAAGAAGTGCTGCAGATCTTCAATTTCTTAAAAGTTTCCGAGACAACTTAAGACTATTTATATTCTCACTAAGCTCCTCTTCTATCATCATTCAGTAATTGTCTTCATGATGGATCCCTGTTGGGATTTGAAATGTTGACAAGTATGATTATTATTGTGGGTACTCCGAGATTCAACTAAACGAAAATGAACCACAGATGCCTGAAATCCAAAATTATATCCCTGTACGCAGGGATACATGGAATGAGACCATTTTACTCGAAAATTTCAGAATAAAGATAGCAAGAAGAGATGCAGATCTTCAATTTCTTAAAAGTTTCCGAGACAACTTAAAACTATTTATACTCTCACTAAGCTCTTCTTCTGTCATCATTCAATAATTATCCTAATGATGGATTCCTGTTGGGATTTGAAACGTTGATAAGTATGATTATTACTGTGGGTATTCTGCGATTCAACTAAAAGAAAATGAACCACAGATGCCTGAAATCCAAAATTATATCCATGTACAGAGGGGATACATGGAATGAGACCATTTTACTCGAAAACTTCAGAATCAAGATAGCAAGAAGTGTTGCAGATCTTCAATTTCTTAAAAGTTTCCGAGACAACTTAAGACTATTTATACTCTCACGAAGCTCTTCTTCTATCATCATTCAGTAATTGTCCTCATGATAGATCCCTGTTGGGATTTGAAATGTTGACAAGTATGATTATAACTGTGGGTACTCCGAGATTAAACTAAAAGAAAATGAACCACAGATGCCAGAAATCCAAAATTATATCCCTGTACGCAGGGGATACATGGAATGAGACCATTTTACTTGAAAATTTCAGAATAAAGATAGCAAGAAGCGCTGCAGATCTTCAATTTCTTAAAAGTCGCCGAGACAACTTAAGACTATTTATACTCTCACTAAGCTCTTCTTCTATCATCATTCAGTAATTGTCCTGATGATGGATACCTGTTGGGATTTGAAACATTGACAAGTATGATTATTACTGTGGGTACTCCGAGATTCAACTAAAATAAAATGAACCACAGATGCCTGAAATCCAAAATGATATCTCTGTACGGAGGGGATACATGGAATGAGACCATTTTACTCGAAAATTTCAAAATAAAGATAGCAAGAAGAGCTGCAGATCTCCAGTTTCTTAAAAGTTGCCGAGACAACTTAAGACTATTTATACTCTCACAAAGCTCTTCTTCTATCATCATTTAGTAATTGTCATGATGATGGATCCTTGCTGGGATTTAAAACGTTGACAAGTATGATTATTATTGTGGGTACTCCGAGATTCAACTAAAAGAGATTTTGTTTGTTGGTAGATAAAACTTTACATTTGATTAGTACACATAAAGTGTTCTCCATATGTTTTTAGGAAAACTTAGAATAAGAGATTAAACACACACACACACACATATATATAAAGTGTTCTCTCCCCCACCCACACACACACATATATATATTATTTTGAGAAATCAATTTTTACTTGACTCAATTTTATCATTAATTTAATAATTATTATTTGTTTTTAATAAAAAAATAAAGATAGTTTGCTTGGGGTAGCTTAATTGGCAATGGTTGTGGAAATGAAGTTTCACCGAACTGGAAGTCTTGGGTTCAAATCTTGTGCTATCCCTATAATTGGGGTGAGAAATTGGACATGAAGAAGAAGAAGAAAGAAGAAATTATTTTAATGTCCACGAGGCTAAAGATCGCCTACGAGAAAGATTGCTTCTTCATCTGCTTGATTTATTCGGCCCTTTTTCTGTGAAGCTTCAAAATAAATGCTCCTAGCTTCTCGACAAACCCCTCGCTAAATAGATTATCTCAAGAGCTAGCTGCCAGCATACCTGCATAACTTTCCATATTGTCTTTGTAGGCCTCACATTCTGAATTGAAATGTTTTTCTGTTTCCACTTTTCCGGAAGAACAAAAAATGCATACTCTTTCCTCCCACACTTCCTTTGGCCTTTTCTAGCACCCTGTTTCATAATGGAGTTGATGAGAATTAGTCCTTAACTGAGCAATAAGAATTTTGGCTCTCCAAGAGATATTGATCTCTATATATGCTTTTGGTTGATGACTATGAGTGGGATTAAACACTTCAATATAGTATTTTTTCTTTCTTCCTAGCTTCTTATCCCAAGTATGCTTGTGGAACTTTTCTATAACAAAAGCTTTTATCTCTTTGTTGTGTATGGGACACGCATTCAAACAAATACCCTATTTACTAAACCATTTGTTATTTCGCTGCATCCAAGTTTTTTTTTCTCTTGCACAATCTATCATTAAAGACAACCTTGGGTCGCCTACCCTCTTCCATTTGCTCAATTTTTTTTAAATACCTTATGACTTGCACCATAGCAATTGCTTCAATAGGAGTAGTCCCTGTTTCACTTAACAAGATAGCATAAGGAACTGCACTTTTAATCTTAAATTTGTTTGTAATCAAATGCTTCTAAATTTTCTCAATTTGTCTTCACTGCATGTCAGATGTACTGCTGGCCCATAGTTCACAACCATAGAGAATCACCAGTCACTAGAAGCCCAAAAAGAGTTTGAGTGGTTTTCTAGTCCCATAACTCTGCCTCTCTACACCTGTTTTGAAAAGCATAAAATGCTTTCTAATCCGCCAAAGTTCTTTTCTTTCTACAACCATTCCAGCTTAGATTTTTGTTGAAGTCAATTCCAAGCTATTTGTAATCCGCAACTTCTTCCAGAATGTTGCCTTCAAAGTAGAATTTATGCTGGTTATGTTTTATTTTCTTAGAGAAAATCACTACTTTTGTTTTGCTAATATTGACTTGCATCCCCACACTTCCACAAAAACGCTCAACGGATAGTAAGTGCTCTTGCAATCCAAGAGCCGATTTAGCAATCAGAATAAGGTCATTTGCATACAAAAAAAGCCTTATAACAAACTTGCCCAAATAGATACCATCACCCCCTTGCGAGTTTTATTCACTCCTCAAGCTTGTTGATATATAAACCAAAAAGGGTAGGAGACAGTAGGCAACCTTGCTTGACCTCGATATCGCTTCTAAACTTTCAGAAATGTCTGCTGAAGTTCTAATTTTGACTTTCACCTCTTCATACAGCCTATGCACAACGGCTTTCAAATGTTTAGGAACCTCAAGTTCCTCCATTCTGTGCCAAAGTTTATCCCTAGGGACTGAGTCAAACGCTTTTATGAAATCAACAAAGCAACAAAAGACTTCTTCCTTTTTCTCCCAAACTTTTTCAATGATGTGCGTTAAAGTTATACAATGATCAACTGTGGAATGTTTAGGTCTAAAACCTGCTTGCCCTTTAGCACACTTATCTTTTTCTTTTATCCACTTGCTAATTTTGTTTTCTAGCATGCTTCCAAATAGCTTTGCAAACAAAGGGTTTATCCTGATGGTCCTACGTCATCGCTCTTGAAAAGAGGTATTGCCAAACTGGTTGTCCAATCTGTGGGGAGCCCTTGTTGTATGATGTTGTAGAAGATTTTTGTACTGTGAGGTGCAAGAATCTTTGAGCCTCACTTTAGATATTCTACTTGGAGTTCAGCTAAGTCTTTTGCTTTTTCAACACCCAACTTTTTGATACCAATCTCTACCTCTTATACCGTGAAGAGTTTAGTGTTAGTGTTGACCAAGGGGAAGAGTCAACCTTGAGAACGTGCTTAAAATTTTATTATTATTTTCAATTTAATTTTTTTAATAATATAATAAAAAATAATATAACAACCTCTCTCTTCGGCTGGTTTGCTAATTTTAATTTGTTTTTTATGGGGCCAATCTGGTCAAGTCTCTAAAGTCCATTTCAATTTCAATCCCAAGAGACATGATAAAGAATTGAAGATAGTGATACTTTATTCATGGATAGAGATTCGACAATGCATTTTGGACCCGCAGCAATTCTGATTGCTATAAATGCAACGTGTCCTGTCTGCCATAGATCAGCTGGCCTGTCGTGACCCCACGACAGGTAACAGGTGACTATTAGGTAGAGCTTCAATTAAATACCGCGTTAAATAAAAGTCGGCTTTTTTGGGGCCCAGCTAGAATGATAAAATTGTATGCAAGCAAGCAGATGGTGGGGAAATGTCCCGCTTCCATTGATCTCGGATCGAACCGGCTCCCTCATTGGTGTAGAACGCGGCAATAGTTCATGTCAGGCAATTCTTATTTCCAACCCCATTGAAACATAAATGCAGCCTGACATGCAAGGGATATAGCAGTTGCTTTGTTGCTAAAATGCCAAAGTCAACCCCATTGAAACATAAATACAAGAGAACTGCTATATCCCTTGCATGTCAGGATGCATCTATGTTTCAATGGGGTTGGAAATAGGAATTGCCGTTCATGTGATTGTTTTGATCATCCACTTCTATACGGCCAAATGCAGTCTCTTCTACGCTCATTTCCAAGAAAATTAAAGTTTCTTTTTAGCATCTTTCGGCGTTGAAAAAATGCTATTCGCTAGAGGACAAGTTTCAGCAGGCGCAATGAGGATGATTAAATTTGTCATACAAATATGTTTAACGCGATTTAAAGAATGAATTTATGTGATTCAGTCCACAGAGGCTTGGCTTTGAGAAGTTTTTTGCCTCCAATTCTGAGAACTACGGTCTCGGCTCTTGAAATTGGGACGATGCTTTGGCTCGTAGGGATGTGGTAGGATTTATAGGTGAAAAATGAGGTAAGTGGAGGAAATATTCAGATACAAAATAACTAAACGGAATGTTTTATCGGAAGTTAAAGCCTGAATTAGAGAAAAACTGTGCACATAAATTAACGTTTTTAGCAAAACTTAAGTCTCGGGACTTTCCGGCCAAATTTGTAAGTGCATTTCCGGAGGAACATTCTGTCTCGAAGAAACACTCAGGTATTCAATTGCCTCAGTCAAGTTTGTTAAAGCGAAGCCGTATGGACATTCCTGTGTAAAATAACGGTGTTATCTCGTTAAATTTAAGTGAATAAAGGGGCAACTGAATTGGTGCGGTGAAAAAATAGACGTTTAGTTTATTTCATTTTCGGATCCAAAGAAGTAGACTTCAAGCAAAGAGAATTCGGAGAGGATCCGAAAGTGAAAGCCAGAGGGGGTAAATCTGATCTTTTACGACTGTCTGAAAAACAGCAGTCCAGAGAATATAAAATGTACACGAGAAACAAGCTAGATTCATCCCGTCAAAGTGCTGGCCGGACTTTCGATCTCAGGGCAATTGCTGAAGGTTCAAATGGACGACTGGTGAGTACACTAAACTTATTGAAATTGCTGCCTTTTTTAAGTTTGAAATCACACTTATTTTTCTATCAATTGTATTACTTTAGGAATGTAGCAAGTTATTGGACAGGGTAACAATTTGTCTCTGTTGTTTCATTGGATCTGATTCCTTGAATTTAAGACGTAGCAAGGCATCTTCGAGCTCCATTATTTGATTCTGTCATTTTAAGGATCGAATTGCATTATTACTAGCCTTACTAGGTGTAGTCTGGCCGCCTTATTTGCATATTACTTTCTCTCTCAAACGATATGTGATGTTATAAACTTCTTAAAGTTAGCTTATGATTATTTCTGAGTAACATGTTAGATTGTTAAGTTAAATGTAATTTTGACAATTTAGGTCGGAGCAACTTGAACTTCTTGCAGGTGTGTTGAGTAATTCATGATTTAATTTAAAACGGATTTAAAACAGAGTAACATCCGATCATTGTCCAAGTGGCTAAAAATTATCCACAACCAAATTGGCTGAAACTGGAAACAAATAATCTAGAAGTAATCGAAATTCCCTCAATTTATCTGTCACTTGATTAACTCAGTTCATTCCCATGCTCTAAACTACTCACTGTTTGCAACAGAGAGGACACAACATTTAGAGAAAGTCTTCTGTTTTGAGAATTTTGCATTTTAGCTCCACAATCAAGGCTCTAGTTGGGAGTTACTGTAGATATGGTTAATAAATTAAATCATCTTTCAATCTTTTTAATTTATAAGATGAATTTTGCTGATCCTATCATAAAATCAACACATGAATTTTAACTGGTTAACTAATGCCACCTTAGGTTACTTTATATTAACCATCAAGAGACGTTTTTTTTCAATCTCGAATTCACGATTATCTACAGGATTGTAAATTTGGTTCTCCACTAAAAGATCAATACAGGCAGTTGAAGGTTCCTATGGATGTAAAATCTCAATAGTTTTTGATGAAATACTCTGTAAATCAGCCCCATGTCCAGGCCCACTTTTCGCTCGGCTGATTAAAATAAAGTTAAAGTTATCTTTAGAGGGAAACCCATTAAGGTACAACCCAGACCAGAACTTCTAAGCTCTATGTTATCAGAATAATTTTAGAAGTATTTGTCGAGATGCTTTTATAAATTTCTAAAATTGCAAGACAACAATTTATTTTGAATTAAGTGCATACGATAATCCGCTAAGTGGCTCTGAAGATGATACAATTGGTTAATGCTCATGAATTCGGATTTTTACATATCTATGTTAACCTAAACCTTACCACTGTTATTTTTACCTGAGTTTGTTTTGAATCAAATATTCATAGTTTTGGTTTCTTTACACTTATTGTAGCTGCAATATTAAAGTCAGCCCAAACACTTCCCCTCCCCCTGGACGCAAACATATGTATAAAAATTAATCAGTGCTGGTTTTGTTGGTACGAGCCCTTTCTGAATCTGCCAATATCAGATTAAACACCATGTTTATAAATATTCACTAGTGCTTGCGATAAATAGATGATCATGGGAATCGACTGAGCCAAGGCCCACCGATGCTTTTAAGCTTTTTTATTGTTAATGTGAATAACAAAACCTGCCCCACAGATGTTCTATGGATCAAACGCATTGTCAAAATAAGCGCATGGTATGTCTCCCCTGATATGTTATTCTCTCACCTTCCTAATACTCTTAACAATATTTGGTAAGGAGATAAGGCCATAAATTGAGGCACATTCTACAACTGTTGGCATGTTCTTGATGGCAACTCTACAGGTCAACTTAGTTTTGATAAGAGGCTAACAGTGATATTCAGAGGCAATAGGGCAGTGGTACAAAGAATTAGGAAGATGGAACTAAGGTCTATTGACCAGAATAAAGAAGTTGAAGGAAGAAGATGATGTAAGAGCAATTTAAGAGATACACGTAGGTTCACTTAGTCCAAGCAGCGTATACACGTAGGTACTCAGAACATAAATAGCGTATAACGTACACACGCACTCCCACAGAAGGCAAAGCGCATATATGTTGAAAACCATGGTTTTGGTCCAAGGTATCTTTGGACCATGATATTGACCCTAGGTATTTAGTCTGAGGTATTCAGTCCATGGTATTTGATCCAAGGTATTGGTCCTAAGTGGATTCGATCCATGGTATTGAGAAAGGCCAAAAAATATATAAAGAAGAGAGGATCATAAGGCCAGAGGGGCAAGTGAATAAGATTCTAAGGAATACTTCTATCTGAAGTATATTTTATGTTGTAGGGTTATGTTTGGGACTATATCTGAAATATTTATGTGCACCTTGAGTTCAATATTGGATCAGGATCATGAGACCTGAAATGACTTATTCTTGAATGATCTAATATTGGTTGAGGCTAGATCTGATGTTTTGCGTCTGTTTTATTTGTTATCTATCATGATCTGGGTTTGTTTGAAGTATGGAATTGCAGCAAAGTTCTGAGTCAATGTTTGCAGATCTGTACGCGGGTTCGTCTCAGCAAAAGAGCGTATACACACAGAGTCTGTTCTTTCAAGTAGCGTATACAAAAGAAAGGCTTGATGTTCAAAGATGACTAATCTATCAGATCAGTATTGCTGATTTTTTGTTGCTGCTATTTAACTGTTTTCTATCAATGAAGTCTTCTTAGATCTAAATGTAAATCTGAATGCTTAAGGAGGTTGATATTTGATTGATTGTATAAGAGAGAAGAAGTGTTTTCTGTTGCCTGCATGTGTAAAGTTCTGTAAGTTGATAGTAGATGTTTAGTACACTGTTGGTTGGTACAGTTTGCGATTCAGAGATTTTATGATTCAGAATCTTTAGAGGTATATGCAGGTTGGGCTGAAGGAAGTAGTGTATACACGCAGGTTTTCTTCATTGAAGTAGCATATACAGTCTGACACATGAATTTTTGAGGTTTTAGTTGGTTCTGCATGTTGATACAGGTTTTTGGGTTCAGCACAATGTTTTGATGACAGTGATCTGATTATTTCAGATTAACTGCATGTTGGTTGATGAAGTTTGAGTTTCTAAATTTCTGATGGGTTATTGATGAGTCAAGGTCTTCATATATCTTGATATGTGCCAGGAGAATCCAGTCTGAAAATTCATGAAACATGGTCCCTGGTGGAAGAGTGGAGTTTTCTGTATGCTGGCACCTACGTACTAGTAAACATATTGGCTAGTACAAGAGCTAGGGGTTGTAGCTACCTTTCAGTGGAAGCTGGAGAACGAGAGAAGGTTGTAACCTTCTGCAGGTAGAACCCTGCATACTGGTATGAGTCTGCACCAATACATGATTGTAAACATATTTTCTTATTATTAAAAGAAGACAGAGATGACAACAACTGGTGGTTTTCACCCACATTGGGTTTCCACTTTAAATCTTGGTGTTCTTGTGTGTTGCTTATGTGTAATGGTTTATTATGTTTATACTACACATGGTTACTGTTTAATGATTGATGAAGTACTGATGCATTGATTAAAGATCAACATATGATGAATTAACTGAATCATAAGTTTACTGCATAAATGCTGGTTGCCTTAAACACAGTTGTGTGTACACGCTAGTTCCCCTCTCTGAAGTAGCGTATATAAATCTGATTATGAAAAAGAAAAATTCTTGATCTGATAATACTGATTCAAGCCCCCTCTCAGTATTATTTCCAACAACAACAATAGGTATATGAGCGGGAACCAAATCTTTGAAAATACTCCTATTCCGAGCCAACCAGATACCCCAAGAGATTATTAAAGGAATATTTTTCATATTTTCCTCCTGGGTCTCATCCCACCATCTTTGCCAGGCTTCACCAATGTTTTCTCCATCCCAGACCTGATTCTTTCCTAATAACCTCAATTTTTCTTCCCATGTACTTTCACTGAACGAACACTTTAAGAATAGGTGTTGTATTGATTCCTCCTTCCTTTTGCAAAGGGTGCACCAACGTGGACCCATCTTATTTCTTTTCTGGAGATTATCCCATGTTGGGACTTTATTCCTTAAGATACACCAGAAAAATAGTCTTGCTTTTGAAGGTCTTTTTAATTTCCAGAGGGGTTTGAACCACCACTCTGGTGCACTCCACTCCCTTCTTGTCATTAGGTGACTGTAGCCAAACTTTGGGGAGTATTTTCGGTCGGGGCATGAACCCATGTCAACACGTCTGGGCGGTCCCTTAGTCAGACATTAGTTCTTTGAAGTTCTCTAATGAAGTTCTGCCATTCCTCTATCCATTGGGGCTTTTGTAAGTAAACTGATATGGCGAATTATATATGAATTATATTTGTAAGTAAATTGATATGACAAATTATATATATATATATATAAAGAAACAAACGTTTTCTTTTCGTATTATAAAAAAGAGAGTACATTCTTAGAGTTTTTTACATTCTACAGTCTTTCATTTTTTTCCTTGTCTTCCCGTCTTTGTTCTTTTGTTTTATCATTCATTACAAAAAAGTCCCCTAATAGTAGTTTTGTAACAGTAGTGCACAGTTAAAAATTACAAAAAATTGTAGCTTATGAGCATATTATCTACAAGCAAATAAATGATTTCTATGAGGAGTAACACAGTTGAAATATTCCCAGAATGTTGTGTCCATAGAGCATGTGCACTATAAAGAGGAGAAGGACCCAGAGTTCAAGAGCTCGCCATGTGCATAAGCTGCAAAAAGAAACTTACTTGGATCAGAGTGAATACCCCTCTTTGAGAGGAGGTTTGCCACTTGATTCTGCTCTCTGTAGATGTGGGTGTATGTTATGTTCTGAAAGTTGTTAGCCAGTCTCCTAATACGCCCCATCCAATTGGAGAGGATAGGAGGGTTGAAAGAGGAGTGATCCCTGACCTAGTCTATGATGCTTTTGGCATCTCCATGAATGTAAATTTGTTCCTGTCTTAACCATTTTGCAAACTGAAGAGCGCCCCATAGTGCTATGATCTCGGCTCTGTTGTTAGTGCCTTGTCCTCCCTTCCACCAGAAGTGATATAGTCTCCCAGGTTCCAGAATGATGACTACTCCACAGCCACAACTCCTTCGTTGGCTTGCCCCATCGAATAGACCAATTATATATGAATTATATGTGGCAAATTATATATGAATTATATTTGTAAGGAAATTGATATGGCTAGGTTTAAGATTAAATTTAGTGGCTACCACTTTAATGCTCAAAATATATAACACTCGGAATATATCCAATAGTTTGTAAATTAGATATACCATAAATTTATGACTTAACAAGAGCCCAAAATTTATAAGAGTATAAAGGTCGGGAGCCTAGTTCTTAAACTTTATTATAACGGGCCAAAAATGTTCCTCATGGAGTTTGAAAAAAATAATATTTAAGGTTTTATATTTAATAGTGATTATAAAAAAATTAAAAATTAAAAATATTTGTAGAGACTTATCAGTCCTTATAAACCTCGAAGGAAAAGACATCAGGTTTGTTTCAAGCCAATCATATTCGCTTTATATTAAAGTTGTTTAGACTTCACCTTTTGTCCTATATGTTAGGATATTATAATTAGCTCTTGTATGTATAGAAAGCTATATTTGAAAATCACATTTGCTTTATATTAAAGTTAGTTAAACTTTACCTTTGTGTCCTTTATGTTAGGATATTATAATTAGCTCTTGTATATATATAAAGCTATGTTTGAAAGGGCTTCGTACCCTTGTTAACCAAATTATAAAATTACAAGAATTTTATATTAAAGTAAACGATATCATAGTTGTTTTAGTCTAATCATAATTGTTTGTTCAGTTATACATTACTAGACTTTATTTTATCTTATATTTTGAAAATATTATAGTTGACACATATTATATTATATTTTATTTTGAATTTGAAAAAAAAATTACTTGAAACTTTTTTATGGAAATAAAGGACATAGTAGTTGTTTTACCGGGATAATACTTGTTTCATATTAAAGTTCGTTAAATTAGTTGTATAATTTCAAGTAACATCACATAAGAATTAAAAATCCAAATTTCAAATATCTATATATACTTTTATAACATATAAATAAATATACATTTATCTAGATGTTGAAACATAAAAGAAAATATACACATAAAAAATATCATGAAAAATATTGGAATATAAAATTTTTGGAAAATATTGGAATATAAAAATTTTGGATGATAAAAAAAAATAAATCTTTAATACTAACATTAAGTATACTCTTTCCTGTCTGAGTGAAAATGTTTAATTTATAGTTATAATTTTATGACAAAGATATTGATGAGAAAAGAAATCCTTTTTAAATTAATAAAGTTTATGTGGTCTTTTAAACTGATAAAGTTTTTAATATGGTCCATTGAATTGGGAATGGAAATGTTTTTATTGTGAGTTGAGAAATTGATTAAAAATCAATTAATTATCTATATCATGAATGTGGTATAGGGAAAGTTGGAGTGAGAGTTATTTACAATAGTCTCTGAGGGCATATGGAAGTTAGAGTAAGAGTCATTTACAACAATTTTTTAGATAACATTGTTAAGAATATGAGGAAGGAGAGATAAATAAAAGGCAAAAAAAATACTTCCATGACATCAAGAAGATTTTATTCTAGAAAATCCTTGTAGGAAAAACCATCCATAAGGATCTTTGATTACCTTTTGGTCAAATCTTGCCAAGCTAAAAGCTAAGCGAGTCTGACACCTATTCACTTTTGACACCTTACAATGGAAGATCCCATGCCTATCTATAGGCTTCATTACATGTATTACTATGTGCAACATACCATGAATCCAAAAATTGTGACTTTAGACTTAAAACTTGTTGACTTATTCCTAAGTCACGAGTTAAGGTTAATCTAACAATCCCCCCTTTAAACTTGACTAGGATAAATTCTCTTAATTCAACCCTCCTTGAAGGCTTATAACTAGGGTATCCAAAAATTTAGTATGCCCCTAATCACTCTAGACTTTACCAAGGGTAGTGATGCCTAACCAGGTCTTATAACCATATGCCCATTTACATGTAGTTTAAAAATTTTCATATCCACAATTATTATTTCTATTAGCTCCAAAATTCTAGGAATAACCATTGCATCATTGACTGACACTTACAAATCCCACCAGTCTCTTGCCTTGCCATGCTCCTCTTCAACCATGTGTTGCACAACCTCATGTTGCATCTTTCACTTGTAAATCCTTGAAACGCCAAGCTACCTCCTTCTGACTCATCTAATTTCCACTACTTATTCTTGCATGCAATCACTCATGCCAGGCTCACAACTCCTCTTTCCACGAGGCATGTTCATGCAACTGCATGACCTCATATATAGTCCCCTTTTGCTTTCCTTGTCTGCACTTAATAAGCCTTGTGATGGTATGTTTCTCCAACAAGATCCAAGGATGATGTTGGGGTCCGCAAATACCACAAAGTCGAAACTATGAGTAGTTTCAGTGCTTTGATCTTGCGTTATCACGATATCCACGACCTTAATCTCAAGATTTGTATCCCCAGTGTGGTTTTCTACATGGTAGGGGCATTCATTATGTTAGTTACACACTCCATCTTTAACCATACAACACACTATTTGTCGTGTTTTCCCCAACATTGCATCAAGATCATTGAGAGTCCACTTAAGGGAGTGCTAAAGTCAAAAGCTTTTGGGGCCACTCTCTTTAGCATTAGCAGGGAAACTTCTCCCATTGTTTATGCTCATTTAAATCGACAACCTTAAACTCCATCTGAAGCACCTAATTCATCCAATCATCTTCTAGTATCTCCAAGAGGGCTCTTTTCTAGCTTCTTTTCTACCTTGTCAAACACTAGGATGTTCAACCTTGTAGAGCTTGAGGTGATCCAAGTCATGTGCATTTCCCAAAACTTTCGATCTTAATTTCAAAACCCTAGCCATTAATAGTAAGGCTACTAATGTTACTATTCAATAAAACTATCATAGCAATGGGTAGTTTATTCAATAACATTGATATGCCCAACCACACGATTCTTCTTGTTAGTCTCATGCAACGAATAACCTAGCTCTAATCCTTGCTGTGAGGAATATGAGAAAAGAAAAATAAAATACAAGCAAACGCATCCATAACAACAATGAGATTTTATCCTCGAAAACCCTTCGAGATAAATCAACCATAAAGATTTTTAATTACCCTTTGGCTAAATCTAGCCAAGTTAAAGGTTGAGTGAGCTCAATACCCACTCACTTATGGCACCTTACAATGGAGGATCTCAACCCTATTTATATCCTGTGTTACATGCAATGTTATGGGAAATATACCATAGGTCACCAAAACCATGATTGTAAACTTAAAACTCTTTGACTCATTCAAGAGTTACTGTTAACCTAACAAATGCATCATACTTGTGTAGAAACAATCTTAAAATTATCATCTTAAACAAAAGCACTAACAAATGAGGGAGGCAAGTTAAGAGGTGTATGGATACATGATGTTTTTTAGAAAATTCTTGCATGATAAACTTATAACTTTTTAAATCTTAAACTAACTTGATATTGGGGGTTGGTTTCCTTAATTATAAGGTATCGCGTTTGAAAATGTGATATGTATTCATTTCTCAAAAGTTTTGCTAAATGAAGATGTAGTAACATTATGATCTTATGATTGTTTTTGTGTACAACTATTCAAATTAGAAAATAGTGGAGTAGGGTGTTTGGCAACTAAGGTGAGGATTGCCTTTATGTGTGTGTGAGTGTATCTTAAGTAATTTAAACATGAATAAGTTTTCATATTCAAATCCTAGATTTAGGGTTCATAATCATGTGTGATCATTTATTTCATTTTAATGGATTAATTACTTTTTACTTATCGATCCCTAGATGACTCTTAGGGAGTGAAAGTTTGACTCTCAACTTTGTGAGTAGGGTGGGGTCTTTTGTTCGAGCTCTAAACACTAACTCTCATAGGGAGTGGAGGTTTGACTCTCAACTTTGTGAGTAGGGTGGGGTCATTTGTTCGAGCTCTAAACACTAACTCTCTACACCACATGGGAATTTATTAGAATCTAAACTCTAAATCCTTTTGAAGTGCAAGTGGAATCACCAAAGATTTATAGATTTTTTATTCAACCCTTTTTTGTATTCAGGAGACATATACCTATACCTATAGGAACGAGGCTTTGCAATCGAATGGAATTTAATGATCTACTTTTTTACCCTCTTACACTAGAATCTAAAGTTATAATTTTTTATGACATTGTAATATTTTTGTTATTTAAGATTTATTTTTGAATGCATCAATACATTCTATAACATCTTGAATAACGCTTCGACATTCCATTTATGTAAACTTGAAATCTTCAATTCACACAATGTTTTTACTAAATTTCACGTATCTATGAAAAACTGAGAACATTTAGATTCTATTAACGTTTAGAGGTGAAATTGTCTCCGACAATGATTTACGCATTTGATAATGACATCAATGACATCACAAAGTGAACTTGCCCAATCCTATTGCAACCTAAAAATGCCAAAGGTCTTGTCATTGTTGGTATTCAATTTAGAGACCCACTAAATATAAAAAATATTCATAGATGCGTTTTTTAGCACAATCCGGTGGCGTAGTTGGTCAAAGCCCTTCCAAATTGTTGTTCCATTCTCATGAGTCTTTTTACATAATCACCCGACAATTGGGTTGGCTGGACATGAGGCCCTTCGAGTGGGAGTGGGCCAGTTTAAAGGCTTACAACGAGATAAAAAAGGGCAAAAAATCTTCTTGGGGTCCATGACCATCCATTCCTTATGAGGGTGATTCTAATGACTCGGAAAAAAATTGTTGAGGTTAGCCAAAATAGCGGATGGTTAATAAGCATCTAGTTAGGTTTCGATGAGGATTAAACACAATGATTCTCAAGAGAATATGTCAACATATGCTTAGTCTTAATATTTATCAACAACTAATGTATTAAAGAATTTGTTAAGTTGCATTGACTTTTAATAATTTAAAAAATTAGATTTGTGCCACGTGGCTCCCCGCCCATCAATTTCTCAGGTATTTGAGATTATTCCAATTCCAATAAGTTCCTCATTATTATTTATAACATTCATTTATATATAACCAATTTTATTTAGCAAAATGTTCCATTACTTTTAGTAAATTTAAAAAATTAGATTCGTGCCATGTGGCTCCCCACCAATCAATTTCCTAGAGATTTGATATTATTCCAATTCTAATAAGTTCCTCCATGATAAGTTCATCATTATTATTTATAACATTCATTTATAATTCTTTTTTTTCTTAAGTTAAAGTTGATCCATAACCTTTTTATACATGGTTAATCAGGTAAATGTGTGCATTAATAACCCATCAGATTACACTGAATTGAACATTTTGCATTATTAATAACCCATCAGATTACACTGAATTGAACATTTTTCATTGGAAAACTTGTACGCAATATTGAAGTCCATTTAGGTTCAAAACTCGTAACTTATTTAACCTGCGGGGTTATAGAGATAGTCTCAACCCAAACCTCCTTAATAAGTGACTACCTCCTTCCAAAACAGAGCATCAAGATGCTAATAAAGAAGAGGCAACAAACTCTTCAATGGGAAATCAGAAAGCAAGGTCAGTATGGGAAAACAGGGACAAAGACTCAAATGTGAGTCTTGCATGTCAAAATAAATAACAATCAAGTCATACCCAGGTTTCCTTAAAATTAGTTTGTTGGAACTGTAGAGATTACCCATGGAGATGAGGACTTGGGTTAGGGCCTATTAAAGAAGATAGAGGCATAATTTGCCTCATAGAAACACATGAGCATGAAGGGTGCAAGACACCTCTGTTTGAAGGATACTAGAAGATGGCAGTGTGGAACAAGGCAGTAGGGAATGGCAAAGGGCATGGGGGTATCATGGTTTTAGTAAGGGAGAAAGAAGGTCGTTTCATTCAGTTAGAAAAAGAAGACTCAAATAAGCAATTCATTTGGTTTAAAATATCAGAAAATGGAAACCACATCAGAATTTCAGCTTGCTATTTTCTGCCACAGGTTTGAAAAATCTACAAAGGTAGAGGGCTTGACCACAAAGATCCATTTGCAGCCTTAAAAGCGGATATTGCAACATATTCGTAGCTAGGTGGAGTCCTTATAGTGGGTGATTTCAATGCTAGGACTGCAAGTGAGCGAGCTAGCGTTCTTTGTTGTAAAGATGAGCTTACAAAAGAAAGTAATCATCAGTGGGAAAGAATTTCAGAGGACAAGGACTGCAATCTCTTTGGTGAACAATTGCTTACTCTATGTGGGGTCTTTGATTTAGTCATTTGTAATGGCTTGACTAGATGGGCAAAGTTCGGTAATTTCACTTGCAACACTTACAATGGAGCAAGTGTGGTAGATTATGTAATTTGCTCGCATGGTTTGTGTGAGAAAATGGAGGAAATTTTGATTGGAGATCAGTTGTGGGACTTGAAATCAGATCACAAGCCAATTTATTTATGTTTCTCTTGGATTGGAAAGAAACAATTAGAGCCAAAAACTCAGCATGTCCAACAAATCTCCCACGGGGCAGATCTCTTTTGACCCCATAAAATAGTAATACTTTCAAAATGATGCTAGAGAGGCTCTTCGAGAAGGAGAAAATTACAATTCATAGCATTCATAGTCATGAATTAACGCATTTAATTCAATGCGCACTTGCAAAGTGCAAAAGAGAAAAAATTAAGAAGTCTGAAACAAATTGCTTTCCGGTTAATGCTTGGTTTGACGAGGAATGCAAAAAGGAAAGGAGAATGTGGAAAGAGTCAAATAAGGATAACACAAAGCTCAAAGCTTACAAGCAGTTATTAAGCAAGAAAAATGTTGATTTCATGGTTTCAAGGAGGGAAGAACTAATCTTCCTTGGGAAAAATAATCCCAAATTATTTTCGAAGGAGCTCCAACCGAAAAAGATATAAATTGGAAATAATATTACAACTTCTAAATGGCTTGACTATACAAAACAACTCTATGAACAGGTTCCTAAGGTTGACCCTCCCTCCTTGGTCAACACTGATACTGAACTCTTCACGGTACAAGAGGTAGAGATGGGTATCAAGAAGTTGGGTGTTGGAAAAACAAAAGACTTAGCTGAACTCCAAGAAAAATATCTAAAGTGGGGCTAAAAAATTATTGCACCTCACATTACAAAAATCTTCAACAACATCATACAACAAGGAATCCCCACAGATTAGACAACTAGTCTGGCAATATCTCTTTTCAAGAGTGGTGACATCAATAATCCCTCCAATTATAGGATCATCGTGATAAACCATTTGTTTGCAAAGCTATTTGGAAGCATGCTAGAAAACAAAATTAGCAAGTGGGCAAGAGAAAGAGATAAGCGTGCTAAAGGGCACGCAGGTTTTAGACCTAAACATTCCATAGTTGATCATTGTATAACTTTAAGGCACATCATTGAAAAAGTTTGGGAGAAAAAGGAAGAAGTCTCTTGTTTCTTTGTTGATTTCAGAAAAGCATTTGACTCGGTTCTTAGGGATAAGCTTTGGCATAGAATGGAGGAACTTGGGGTTCCTAAACATTTGAGAGTAGCTATGCATAGGTTGTATGAAGAGGTGAAAGTCAAAATTAGAACTTTAGTAGACATTTATGAAAGTTTTAGAAGCAATATCAGGGTCAAGCAAGGTTGCCCAATGTCTCCTACCCTTTTTGGTTTATATATCGACAAGCTTGAGGAGTAGTTAAATTCGCAAGGGGGTGATGGTATCTATTTGGGCAAGTTTGTTATAAGGTTTCTTTTGTATGCAGATGACCTTATTCTGATTGCTAAATCGGCTCTTCGTTCGCAAGAACACTTACTATCCCTTGAGCATTTTTGTAGAAGTGTGGGGATGCAAGTCAATATCAGCAAAACAAAAGTAGTGGTCTTCTCTAAGAAAAGAAAAGATAACCCACATAAGTTCTACTTTGAAGGCAACATTCTGGAAGAAGTTGCGGATTACAAATACCTCGATATTGACTTCAACAAAAATCTAAGCTGGAATGGTTGTAGAAGGAAAAGAACCTTGGGGGGTTGGAAAACATTTTATGCTTTTCAAAATAGGTGTAGAGAGGCAGAGTAATGGGACTGGAAAACCGCTCAAACTCTTTTTGGGCTTCTAGTGATTTTGGTGATTCTCTGTGGTTGTAAACTATGGGCCAACAGTGCATCGGACATGTAGTGGAGACAAATTGAGAAAATTCAGAAGCGTTTGATTACAAACAAATTTAAGATTAAAAGCGCAGTTCCTTATGATATTTTGTTAAGTGAAACAGAGACTGCTTCTATTGAAGCAATTGCTATGGTGGGAGTCATAAGGTATTTAAAAAAAATTGAGCAAATTGAAGAGGGTAGATGGCCTAAGGTTGTCTTTAATGATAGATTGTGCAAGAGCAAAAAAACTTGGATGCAACAAAATAACAAATAGTTTAGTAAATGAGGTATTTGCTTGAATGAGCATCCCATAAACAATAAAGAGATAAAAGCTTTTGTTATGGAAAAGTTCCACAAGCGTACTTGGGATAAGGAGCTAGGAGGAAAGAAAAATTACTATATTGAAGTGTTTAATCCCACTCATAGTCATCAACCAAAAACATACATAGAGGCCAATATCTCTTGAGAGCCAAAATTCTTATTACTCAGTTAAGGACTAATTATGATCAACTCTGTTGTGAAACAGGATGCTGGAAAATGCCAAAGGAAGCGTGGGAGGAAAGAGTATGCATTTTTTGTTCTTCCAGAAAAGTGGAAACAGAAAAACATTTCATTTTAGAATGTGAGGCCTTCAAAGACAACAGGAAAAGTTATGCAGATACGCTGGCCCCTAGCTCTTGGGATAATATATTGGGCGCTAGAAAATGCCAAAGGAAGTGTGGGGGGAAAGAGTATGCATTTTTTGTTCTTTCGGAAAAGTGGAAACAGAAAAACGTTTCATTTTTCATTTTAGAATGTGAGGCCTTAAAAACAACACGGAAAGTTACGCAGATAGGTTGGCCGCTAGCTCTTGGGATAATCTATTTAGCGAGGGATTTGTCGAGAAGTTGGGAGCATTTATTTTGAAGCTTCACATAAAAAGAGCCGAATACATGAAGAAACAATCTATGCCATAAGCTATCTTTAGTCTTGTGGATGTTAAAATAATTTATTTACTTAATTCTTTCCTGATTTATGATGTATTATTAATTTATGGATATCAGCCACAATAATGCATTTTGAAACTGAAGCAATGTTGCCCTACTAGAAACGCTGTGTGACATTTCGGCCGTGTAAGTTGGGTGGTAGTGGGGCCAAGAAATATAACAAGTGCTGGTTAATAGATATTTCTTTAAATACGTCGGTCAAATAGAATCAGCTTTAACGAGTCCCGCTAAAATGATAAAATTGTCTGTCTGCTAGTACGCTCTTCGGCCAATCATGTTAATAACCAGACCTGTGCGAGTCTGCTTCCATCGCTCCCTAATGGATCGGCGCCGTCATTGCTGCGCTAAATGACTTTTAAAGGCCAAATTCCTTCCTACTCTCATTTCCAAGAAAATTAAAATCTCTGCATCTTTCGCTGTTGAGTAAATCCCATTTACTAACCCTTGCTTTCAGCTGAGCCCATGAAGACGATATCAAAATTGTCACTGTACGCTGAGTTTGTATCCTAAGACCACTATATTTTGCACGCTTTAAAGAATGAACTGTGCCTGTGTCGAGTCCACCACGGTTTCTTCTCTCCAACACTGACAATTACGGTCTCAACAGTTGGAATCAGGGTTTATGGCTGAGAAACTAGTCTTCGGAGATTTTTTTTTTCACATAAGAAATAGAACCAAACGCAAAATTCGATCAAAAGTTCGATGTTAATGCTGCATGTAGAGAAAATCTGTGCATAAAAGGACTGCTGCTTTGCAATAATTAAAGAGTTTGTAACATTTCGGTCAAACTTGTAGGTGCAAGTCTTGAAGGCTATATTATCTAATCAATTGAAAATCTGCGATTCTAGGATTTCATAGCCAGATTCTGGGCAAAAACGGTCACGAAAGATGACTGTAAAAAGTCGAAATCGTTGCGTGTTTAGACTTACGCGTAGAAGAAACGGTTAGGCATTCAATTGCCAGATTAGTTTGTTAAAGCAAAGACCAATGGACATTCCCGGGTGTTATCTCGTTGAATTTACATAAGCAAAGCAGCAGCTGAGCTGGTACAGTGAGAAAGTCGAAGTTGAGCTTATATTTTTAATGAAAAGAACGCGGTGAAGATCCAAACACGAAAGCCAAAATAGAGTAGTTTGGTCCTTTTATGGCTCTCCGTAAAATAGGAAAGCAGAGGAAATAAAATGTACACGAGAAATATGCTAGATTCATTTTGTGGAAGTCCGGGCCGGACTTTTGATCTCAGGGCAATTGCAGAAGGTTCAAATGGGGAACTGGTTAGTTCACTGAAACTGTTTAGATTGCTTCCTTTTTCACTTTGAAATTACAATCATTAGGCTGTGCCATTTTGCGTTCCTTTATAGGATCTAGGAAGTTCTTTGACAGGTTGATGGTTTGTCTCTACCAATTCGATGATCTGATTGCTAGAATTTAAGGATGTAGTAAGGCATTTTGGCTCTGTCATTCTGAGGGTCGCATTGTTTGAATAGTTTGGCATTGTTTGCACACTACTTTCTTTCATATCATAAATACATATAAAAACTCCTATTGTTAGCTCAGGATTACTTGTGACTGAGTTGTATCGGATTGTTAAGATGAATTTAGTTTGCCAATTTAGATCAGAACAACTTCAATTGTTGCAGGTGTCCTGAAGTAATTGATGCATTAATTTAAAACAGAGGAGAGTTTTGAGAAGGTTGTCCAATTTATTCAAAATTAACCACAAGCAAGTTGGCTGAAGCTGGAAACAAATCATTTAGAACTTAGAAGTAATTAAACATGCCTCAATATATCTTCCACAGTGTCAAATCAGTTCATTCCCATGTTCTAATTTACTCACTTTTTGCAGTAGACGGGACGTAACTCTTAGTTGAGGTCTTCTATTACATGAATTTAACATGTCACTACATATTTGAGGCTCTGCTTGGGACTTGCCATGGGTGGATTCCAAGATGTGGTAATTAAACTAAATCATCTATCAATCTTTTACAATCTAAAATGAAATTTGCTCGTCATAAAAACAGCACATGAATTTTAACTGGCTTACAGTGGATTACCACATTTGGTATCATCTATCAATCTTTTACAATCTAAAATGAAATTTGCTCGTCATAAAAACAGCACATGAATCTTAACTGGCTTACAGTGGATTACCACATTTGGTTAGTTTATACTAATCATCGGTTGCTTAATACTAATCATCAATTTTACCTTTTTCCCTTGAATTTTACTCTGAACTAAATTTTGACTCTCAACTACAAGATCAATGCTTTTAGTTAAAGCTTCCTAGGGTGTTGTCCTTCATCTCTTTGTTGGATATTAAATCTTTAATAATAATATTTTTTTTCGTGAAAAGTATCATGTTAATCAAGTCCAGTTTGCACTCTGTTAATTAACATTAGTCAATTTAAATTTTATAGTTTATCTTGTCTTTGGACAGAAATCCATTAAATATTGAGCAAATTAGAATTTCCAAGTTCTGTGTTATTAGAATACTTTTCAAAGACCTATCAAGATGCTTTAAGAAATGCGGATAACTGCATTCACAAGAAAAGGAGTTATTTTGAATAAGTGGATCCAGCAATCTGCCATCTGGCTCTTATAATGGCACAATTGGTTGATGATGATGATTTTGGATTCCTTCATATTTACATTAAGCTGTATCTCAGTAACAGTTATTATTTTTACAGTGATTTGTTTTGAACCAAATATTGATAAATTTGGTTGAAGAAGACTTCTGGTTTCTTTTAATGTTAAACGAAGTGCCATTCTGCACTGAATGTTATGCTTAAGTAAAGATAGATATTCTATTTTTTCAAGTTTTGATATAATGAATTTTTCAAGTACTACTTTTACACATAGTTTTAGGTTTAAAGATTACAATTTATTCAAACATGCATCCCTTAAGAAAAGGATTTTGTTCTAGCCCTTCAAACAAAGACATGCATTTTTCTAGATTGGACATTCTCAAAGGGTACAAAAGCCCAGACTCTACTTAAGGGGCTGTTCGATGCTAACTTGAAATGCCTCATAAACAATGACATTATTGAACATGTGCAATTCGAACAAAATTGGCTTAAATTGAGGTCACTCTCAGACACACTGAAATCCCACTTTTTACTTTGAACTTTGTATGATTAGAATTTACCATGTATCAAATTGATTACAGCCTCAATACATCTTCCTTGAGAGTGTTAGTTTTTTAGCATCAAATGTGTTCTAGTCATAAAACTTGGTGGAGAGGCTAGAATACATGAGATCTCCATAACCTAGAAATCGTTTATGGAAATTCCACCTAGAGATGGCTTAATTAATCAGAAATAATTAAGTCAAGGTGAGAATAGTCTAGAAACTCACACTGGTTGACTTCAAGATGATCCTAGCCGTTGATTAAGTTGCAATATTGGCCGTTGGTGCTCCAACAAAGGATTATAAGAAGAAGTCGATGGGCACTTGGAGAACACACTTCAACAGTTCAATTTACTTGGTAGATCGATTTCCAGAGAGCAACAGTAGTTGCTAGAGAGCCAAAGATTGAAGCAGAGAGTGAGGAGTAGAGACAGTGATTCGGAGGAAGTTTTCCAGATCTGGAGAGGCTGTAGCAAGAGGTCGAGTTATTCCCAGTGGGGCAGTGTAGAGGACTGCGCAGTTGCTTTAGAAGAGCAACTCGATTTAGCTGGAGGAAAAATCGTTTTCAGTTCTATAGGTCGGGAAGAGGTTCAAGAGTGTTGGAGAAGCGATTTCCTCAGCATAGACAAGTAGAACGACTTCATCAGAGGTAGTTCCAGTGTAGATGTCATAGGGCCCGCGCAAGCACTGCGCAAAGGTCAGCGTAAGGGTTCCAGGAGGACGAGCTTCTGAAGGAAAGTTGTGCCGAGGTTTCTTGTGGAAGAAGGGTAATTCCCTTTGATAATTCTGGCTATATTTTCTTGATGTTTGGATTGCCAGTTGGACATCCATAGATTGTACTCATAATTCACCGCTGCATAATAATAAAACTCTCAGTTGCTACACCGGTTTTCCCAAGTTGGTTTTGTTCAAGGACAATTGTCCAAAAATAATTGTGTTATATTTTTATGTGTGTGCTAGATTTTTTTAGTTTCCAGCGCTATTTTCTTGTACAGTTTATTTGTGAAAATCATAGTGTGAATTATTTGATATTTGTCGTAGCAGACAACAGATAAATTATTAAATAAATTAACAATTAGAAAAATAATTTCCAGTTGCTGTGATAGATGAAATTATCACAGAGAGTTGAGAAAATTGAGCATTTTCTAATAAAATGGAAAGGATGTTTCTTCTCCATATAGGTCTAGCTTGGGACACTTGAAATACATCTTGGTCCCTTGCTCCCTCCAATTTCAAATTGACTAACAAGCTAAATTGCAATCAGCTCGATTTCCCTCCCAATACCACCGAACGAAACCCTCTATAACTCTCCAAGTGGCCCAAATGGTCTTGAAAATGAGAAAGCCTGAAACTTATTCACTAGTGACTAACTGTTATGCTTAAGTAAAGATAGATATTCTATTTTTTCAAGTTTTAATTGAACGAATTTTTCAAGTGTACTTCCTTCACACAAAGTTTTAGGTTTAAAGCTTACAATTTATTCAATCATGCATCTATTAAGAAAAGGCTTTTGTTCTATCCCTTTAAACAAACACAAACATTTTTATAGATTGGACATTCTCATAGTACAAAAGCCCATACGCTACTGAAGGGGCTGTTCTATGCCAACTTGAAATGCCTTATAAGCAATGGCATTATTTGTGAAAATTCCTAAACTGGAATCCCTACTGCAACAACTGATGATATTTCTCTTACTTGTTAGATTTACATGAACAAGTTATTAGCAGTTTCCTACGGCAAATATTGAAATACATACACTGCAACCTTCACTTAATTAATTTATATGCAGAAACAAAAGATTGAGCAAGAAAGAAAATACAACACAATAACATCGTTATTTTTGGACAAATGTCCCCGGAAAAACCCAATGCGGGGAAACCGGTGTAGCAGATCTGAGGTTTTATTATTATTTCAGAGAGAGAAATACTGGCAGAAAGATTTGTGAGATTACTTCACACAATCACTGAAAAAAATCTCGGTTGATTCGGTCATTGGATGAGGTGCCTCTGGCAGGCCCTGTGCTGCCTCTGCGCAGTTCTCACGCTGTCCCTGTGTTAGCCTCTCTAGACACTGTGTCACCCAGCCAGTTGATCGATTTGCTGCTCGGAGTCACTGCTCGCAGCCTCTCGGTTTCACACCCTGGCTCTTGACTTCTGAAACTAACGTCACTGCAAAATTTTGGACTCTCTCTCACCCTCTGTGTTGCCTCTGCGTGGCCCTGCTTCAGCCTTTGCATGAGAGCTGCTGGATCACTCTCTGCCTCTCTCTGCTGATGATTCTTCGACTTAGAGAATCTCTTTCTCTCTAGATGCTATCTCTGCTCCTCAACTACAAGAAATCTACTCGATCAAAATTTCCTCCTGAGAACTTCTCACTTCAGAAATTCGATCTCTTGATCTCCTGGTGTGTTCTCCAAGTGCCCATCAAGCTTCTCTTATAATCCTCTCGTTGATCAATCAACGACCCATATTAGATTCTAATCAATGGCTAGGATCATATTGACTTGATCTCCGCCTTCTTCTAGAAGTAACACCCACAATTTAGATTAATACCTATAATTATTTTAATTTCCTAAGTTTAGACTTAGGGTCCCATTAAAAATAATTAATTATTTTAATAAAACTGTCTCCGGGTGTAATTTCCCAAAACGATTTCTGGGTATTGGAGAATGCATGTGTCTAAGCCTCCCTGCAAATTTTGAGACTTAGAGAACATTCGATGCTACCAAAAATCAACACTCCCTCAATTTGAAGCATCACATTGATTTCATAACATTGTCCTCTGCGCTGTTAATGTCTGACATGTTGTTCACCAACCATTGCGCTGCTGCTGACATTGCCATTGTCAACACTTCATCCGTACTGCAACTCCCTCAGAAATTCTACATCCATGCCGTTGTTGGCACTGCCCCTACACTGCAAACTATTGCTGCTACTCCATCAACAATGGAAAAACATCCCAAATTACTGAACTAATTGTGTTCAATATGATACCATGTGAATATTGAAGTCTGATTGCTACTAGTCTTTGTGTTGACCCTTTGAATCTACTGTGTTGCTGCTGACCTCTGCCCTATGCCATCTGCATTGCTGCCAACTCTGCTTTGTGATGCTTAGACTCTAGCGCTCCTAGCCACTGCAACTGTCTCTCCGACACTCCTCGGCATCATCTAACACTAGTCCATCCTGCGACCTCTGATCTGGGCTCCCGTAGCAAGGAATTGATCCAAGAGGTGGGCTCATCAAGGATCCTGCCCATCTATAGCTTTTTCGAACTATAACTCCAAATCAACCCACCTCCCTCCTGGAGGTATCTTGGTTGTCATGGCAAAATATGATATACTCATACTGCAACTGCTACTGCTCTGCTAATGCTTCTGCACTGCTGCTTCAACTACTTCAATAATGAGTCTAATCTCCCCAGATCCAAAAGTACTAGCCTCCATAGGGTTGCTCCCTTTGAAACTAGACTCCCTTTGAGTCTCGATCTCCTTATGGGAAATATCTCTACTCCCTCTTGGTAACTCACACAATCTTCCTGTACTGGAAACTAGACTGTGAAGCTTTGTGCTAGGAATCTTCTGGCTGGAACTGCACCTGCATATTGCAACTGGGCAATTCACACTGCCTGTGTCACTACAACTAGATCTGCAACTGTCTTCTAGAAACTGACTGCAACTAACTATGCAATTGTCATTTGAATGACTAGCTACATCTGTTGACATTGTGATCCTCCTGCTACTGATTCTGTTGGGCTCCTATAGCAAGGATACTGATCCATGTGAGAAATTTGCAGCAACTATATCTAATTGGCTACTCTTCCATGCATTTTGCCCATCTTTGCAACAATGTCGAATTGCCTCCTCTCTCCTTTGCGTTGCTGCTGGGCTAGCCTATGCACTCCCTTTCGAAGTCAGTAGATTTGCTGCCCCTTGCTACTGCTCAACTCATGAGAATTGAAATTCCTTGGCTAGGAATTCTTTGAGGAAGAATTTCTTTCAATCGTGCTTCTCCTCTCTTCTGACGATTTTCTGCCTAGCAAACTGCCTGCAGAAGAATCTGCGACCCACTGGCTCTCCTCACGCTGAGGCTTTTGCACTGCTCCCTTTGCCTCGACAAAACTCGATTTGGATGCTCTTCTCTCGGTCGACTCACTCGGAGAGAGACTGCCTCGAAATTTCAGCCCTCCGGCTAAGAACTGCGCAAACCCTTTGGGGTTTCAAACTGTTGCCTCCTGTGGCTTTTTGATTTCCCTCTTCTGCTCAGTGATGGGTTCTTTGGCACTGCTCTTCTTGTTCCACTTGTAGCTTTGATACCATGTGAAAATTCTTAAACCAGAATCCCTACTGCAGCAATTGATGATATTTCTCCTACTTGTTAGATTTACATGAACAAGTTATTTGCAGTTTCCTACGACAAATATTGAAATACATACACTGCAACTTTCACTCAATTAATTTATATGCGAAACAAGGGACTGAACAAGAAAGAAAAGACAACACAATAACACCATTATTTTTGGACAAATGTCCCTAAAAAAACCCAATGCGGGAAAATCGGTGCAACAGATTTGAGGGTTTATTATTATTAAGCAGTAGCAAATTCTGAATACATCTCTGAATACCTCAAGGGTTATTCAGTTACAGAGAGAGAAACACTGGCAGAAAGATTTGTGAGATTACCTCACACAATCACTGAGAAAAATCCCGGCTGATCCGGTCACTAGATGAGGTGCCTTTGGCAGGCCCTGCGCTGCCTCTGCGCAATCCTCACGCAGTCCCTGCGTCAGCCCCTCTAGACACTGCGTCACCTAGCCAGCTGATCGATTTTATGCCCAAAGTCACTGCTCTCAGCCTCCCGGTCTCACCCTGGCTCCCGGCTTCTGAAATTGACTCTGCTGCAAAATTTCAAACTCTCTCTCACCCTCTGCGCTGCCTCTGCGTGGCCCTACATCAGCCTCTGCGTGAGAGCTATTGGATCACTCTCTGCCTCTCTTCGCTAATGATTCTCTCGCTGAGGAAATCTCTTTCTCTTTGGATGCTATCTCTGCCCCTCAACTGTAAGAAATCTACTCAATCAGAATTTCCTCCTGAGAACTTCTCACTTCATAAATTCGATCTCTTGATTTCTCAGTGTGTTCTCCAAATGCCCATCAAACATTCTCCTATAATCCTCTTGTTGATCAATCAACGGCCCATATTGTTAAAATTTGGGTACAAGAGGACAAGTGGTTTCTAAGGCTTTGATCTTTGGCATAGGGAAAAGTGTCCAAATTTATTTTTTACTTTTCTCCTAAAGTGACTTTATAAGTGGTAAAATCAATTTAATTTAAAAATGACTTTATAAGTGGTAAAATCAATTTAATTTAAAAATGACTTTATAGGTGGTAAAGTTACATTCTAATTTAAAAGTGACTTTATAAGTGGTAAAGTTACATTCTAATTTGAAGGCGACTTTATTAAAGTCAATGAAGAATTAGAAAGTGAAAAAGTGACTATGGAAATAAAAGGCTAAGTGGGTCTTTATTTAAAGTGGATGAGTTAAAAATAGAAAGTGAGAATTAAATGCACATTTATTATCATCCCTAGATCTAAATGAATCTCAACCATTAGATCTTAGGGTAACCCAAAAGGTCATTTAGAGAATAAAAGGAGAAGAGAAGAGGAAAATATCAATTCATTCTTTCATGAGCATTTGAGAGAAAGAGAAGAGAGAGCAAGGAGAAAATTTCTGAGTAGTGAGGAAGTGAAGGAGAGCAGCAAGAAGACGTTTCAACAAATCTGGGCAGTAGCATTTATTGGCATGCATCCCAAGGCAAAATTGTACAGCATAAGAAAGGCACAGATATCGAGGAAGATGGCCAACATAGAAATTGAGGAAGAGGGACAACAATAAGGGCACAAATTTCAAGACAACCGTACTGCTGAAATTCGCACGGTCCGTACAACAAGTTTTGGGCACTTTTTTTTGAGGCTGGCCATACAACATTTAATGTTGTTTTATTGCTGGAAAAATTTCTGTTTTGGCTGTTTGCTAATTGGCACGATTTTCGAGGTGGATTTCAAGCACAGAAATCGAGATAAGTTGTAATTTGTGGTTGTTGGAATTTTTATTGTGTATTTCAGTTTCTCTGTAAAAGCATTTTCAGAAATAAAGAAAAGCTCTCAAACTGGTTTTCCCCATGAGTTATAGGGGGTTTTTCTAGGGTCACATTGACAAAAAATCACTATGTTATTTTCTGTGTGTGGCTGTCATAATTTTGCTGTGTTTTATTTCTGCAATTTCAGCAGTTGTAAAATCTCTAAATTTGTGTTTTCAGAAAAATATTGTCATTTCCAGATTTTAGAATTTTTATCATGCTTGGATTTAAAACTAAATGCTTGGAGTGATAAGGAAAACTGATAACTGGAGTGGGGGTTGAAATTTCTTCATGGTATCAGAGCTTGGTTGGCTGAAAAGTGCAGTTTGGGACAACAAAGTGAAAATTACAACAAGCTAATTTTTACACAGAAAACAGAAACCATTACTAATGTTGCACGAAGCGGGGGCGAAGCGGAAGCGTTTTTTGGAAGCGGGGACGCGGAAGCGTCATTTTGCAAAAATCTAGGAAGCGAAGCGTCCGCGGAAGCGTCTGCTATATATATATTTTATATTTTTTGCATTTATACTCAAAACAAACATCCCAAATACCAAATTAATTGTAGAAGACATGAAAACATGCATATTTTTGAAATCAAGATAGATATAACATCCATTGTACATTAATGATTAATTATTCGATCATCAACCATCTAGAATCTAGATTCTTCTCCTCTTGTATAGCCTTTGCCTCTACTTCGATTGTCTAGGGATATCAGTCAACATTGCCCAATTTTGATCAAACTACCTAATTCAAGACTTAAAATATGGTAGAAAAAGCTTGACATGCTTGATCGATGATTTTGACTTGATTGAAAGGTAATTTTCTGCTAGGGGCGTACCGCGTGACAAAGGAGTTCAACAATTAACACCACCAACACTAGGGTACATATAGGGCTTGGTGCTCTTGATTAAATGCTAATCGCATACCTTCATACTTGATATAATCTAATGAAATGCCACAATCCCATTGATCCTGAATTCCTGAAAACTGTTAAGTCTGCTGAATTTTGAATAGGATATGAAATTCTATTTTCTCCATATGAAGTCCAATGAGGCTGGAACCACTCTCAAACATCCTGAGTCATTTCATGGTAATGTTAAAAATTTAAGTAAAAGGATGAAAATGAAAAATAAAGGAGAATGTCACTTTTACTTTAAGAATTTAACATTACCATGAGGGAGCATCTGCTATATTTATATTTTTTTTGGCTTCATTCGTCACCCTAACCCAAGGTGGACCCACCCCCAACAAGCAAACTCACCTAAAATTAAAAAAAGAAAAAGAAAAAAAAACGATTTTCTATACGCTTTTCCAGAAGCTTTTTCGGAAGCGTACGCTTCCTCCTCTGAAGTGCCACGCTTCCGATGCCCGAAGCGCCGTACGAAGCGCGCTTCCGGCCAAGCTTCCTAGGTGCTTCCGTAGGGGACGCGCTTAGGGGCTTGGAACCATTGGGGGGGGGGGGGGGGCGCTTCGTGCAACATTGACCGTTACCACAGATTTGAAAATTTTAGTTTGGTAGGACAGTGAAACATGTCTTTGGGTTTGAGAGTTGAAGACAGGTTGGATGGGTAGAACAACTACAGTGCCTGGAAGGAGAGAATCCAGAGCATCTTTGAGGAAGCAGAAGTCTGGGGAATTATGGTAAATACCACACAGAACCCAATAGTAGTACTTGCTGACCCTGTACAGTTGGCAGAGTTTAACAAAAAGAATTCCAAGGCAAAAAGATTGATTCTGCAAGGAATCAAAGACCATGTCATTCCTCATGCGAGAGGAAAGACTTATGCACATGAGATGTGGACAACATTGACCAGTCTTTACCAGAGCTCAAATGAAAACAGAAAAATGGTCCTAAAGGAGAAACTGAAGGCCATTAAAATGGCTAAGGCTGACAGTGCTATTACATACCTCACAAAGATCACTTCAGTGAGAGATGAGTTGGCAGCCGTAGGTGAGATCATTGCACCCTCTGAGTTGGTGAGGATTGCTTTGAATGTCTTCTCAAGACTTGGGAGAATTTTGTGGATGGCATTGTTGCATGGGAAAACCTTCCCGATTGGGAGAGGTTGTGGGATGATTGCATTCAGAATGAGATTAGAAAGAACCATCTTGGGGCAGCCAAACAGGTGGAGGAGGATGACAATGTGGCATTGTTAGCAAGAGGCAAAAAGGGCAGAGCAAAGAAGTAAGCTTTCAATAGTGGAGGCAAAGGCAAAGGTAAAGGCAAGCAGCAGAACAAGGAGAAGGACTATTCCAAAGTCAAATGTTGGAATTGTCAAAAGTTGGGCACTATGCTATTGTGTGTCTGGAGAAGAAGAACAAGAAAGGGAAAGACAAACCCATGGCATCTTTTGTAGAGATAGAGAGCTTCTCAGAGAGCTTTGATCAGGAGTTTGGGTTCATAGCTTGTGAGGCCACTAGTGCAAGATCACTTGCCATACAGGTTCAAAGGGAGTGTGCATTCCCCGCTACTAGTAGAGCATCTTCTAGCATTTGGTATGTTGATAGTGGCGCTTCCCACCACATGACAGGAGTCAGAGAGTACTTCTCAGAGCTTTCAGAGGGTGGTACTGATATGGAGGTAGTACTTGGTGATGACAACATTGTTAGAGCAGTCGGTGTGGGGACATTGGCATTTGATAGGGGACCCAAACCTCCCTTGAAAGTTTTAGATGTTCTATATGTGCCTGGAATGAAGAAGAACCTGATATCCGTCTCAACACTTGAGGATAGAGGGTATAATGTGTTGTTCAGGAGAGGGTAGGTGCTTATATATCCTAGGGGAACTCTAGCTTCTTCAGCTAGAGAGATTGGTGTGTTCCATGCCAAGGTGTACAAGTTCTCATTCCAGCCCCTGATAGCATTGAGTAGCAGCACCCGAGACAGGACTGATAGTCAAAGTTGTGTGAGATTTTGCACCGCAAGATGGGGCACATGTATCATGGGGCTTTGAGTACATTGTGGGAGATCACCACTGGTGTGCCAGATTTCAGTTCTGATCACCTTGATGTATGCAGAGGATGTGCTATGGGGAAGTTTGCCAGATCCCCTTTTCCCAGCAGTGACAACAGAGCGACCGGGATCCTTGACTTGATTCATACCGATGTGAGTGGTCGGATGTCTCATGTATCCTTGAGTGGCTATGAGTACTATGTTTTATTCATTGATGACCACTCCAGGAAGACCTGGATTTATTTCTTGAAGACCAAGAGTGAGGTCTTCAAGTAGTTTCAAGAGTTCAAAGCTCTTGTGGAGACCCAAACAGGTAGGAAGATCAAGGTCCTCAAGTCGGACAATGGAGGGGAGTATACCCTTGGTGAGTTTGTTGATTTTTGTGCTGAGGCAGGCATTAGGAGGGAGTTCACAGTTCCTTACAACCCCCAGCAGAATGGGGTTGCAGAGAGGAAGAACAGATCCATTGCAGGGGCTGCCAAAGCCATGCTTCATGATCAGGGGTTACCTTTAATTTTGTTGTTAGAGGCTTGCAACACTGCTGTGTACTTGCAGAACAGGAGTCCACATCGTGCCTCGGGGAATGTGACTCCGGAGGAGGCTTTTTCTTGGAAGAAGGCTAACGTTGGGCACTTTCATATCTTTGGGTGCCTTACATATTCCTATGTCCCTAAGGAGACAGGACCAAGCTAGAGCCCACTGCAGACAAGGGCATCTTTATGGGTTATAGCGAGACCTTGAAAGCTTATCGGATTTATATTCCTGTGCAGAGGAAAGTGGTTGTCAGGTGGGATGTGAAGTTCGAGGAGGAGAGAGCTTTCAGGAGGTCACAGGAGTTAGAGTATCCAGAGTCACCAGACCCTCAAGAGCAGTTGAGTTAGTCACATGGATCCGATGGTCAGGGATCAGGAGGTACATTGATTACAGTGTCAGCTCCATCAGTGAGCAGTGGTTCTCAGAGTCAAGTGGGTGGTTCTTTGGGCAGCATGCAGGGCACTCCGCAGAGCAGTTCACAAGGTAGTCCACTAATGGACAGTTCGCACAGTACTTCATCATCTACAGGCATAGATTTAGGCATGAGGTCAGTTGGCAAGCCTTCAGGAGTTCAGGTTTCTGATGATGATGAGGATTCTCACTCTAGTGGGAGAAGTATGCTCAGGGAAGAGGAAGCCCAAGTGGATTCAAGATACCTTGAGCGAGGCCACATCAGTTGCTGGGCCAAAGAGACAAGTTAGAGAGAGTAAACCAGCTGAGCGGTTTTGTAGTTACATGGCATTGGCAACAAGCATTGTTGACTCCGAGGCTCGAGCCTTTTAGTTATGAGGAGGTAGCCTGCCAGCAGGTCTGGAGAGAGGCCATGATGGAGGACTATTCTTCTATTTGAAGAACGATGTTTGGGAGGCAGTGCCGAGGCCTGAAGGTAAATCAATTGTTACTTCCAGATGGCTCTACAAGATAAAGCATGTTGCAGACAACAACATCGAGAAGTTCAAAGCTTGATTTGTGGCGAGAGGGTTCTCACAGGTAGAGGGAGTTGACTATGAGGAGACCTTCGCTCCCGTAGCTCGGTATACATCTATTCGCTCCATTATATCAATTGTAGCAGAGATGGGTTGGAAGATCCACCAGATGGATGGGAAGACCGCATTTCTTAATGGCTTCATTCAGGAGGAGTTTTATATTGAGCAGGCGCAGGGCTTTGAGGTGGATGGGAACTAGTCCCATATATGCAGATTGAAAAAGGCACTCTATGGCCTGAAGCAAGCTCCCAGAGCTTGGTACTCAAGGATTGATACATACTTGCAGCAGTTGGGTTTCACAAAGAGTGACGCTGATCTGAACCTATACTTCATTGTGGTGGGTGAGGAGCCTCTCATTCTGGTGTTGTATGTTGGTGACTTGATCATCACTGGTGTAGAGAGACTCACTGAGGGTTGCAAGAGAGATCTTGCTTCAGAGTTTGAGATGAAGGATATCGGCTTGATGCATTATTTTTTGGGATTGGAGGTGTGGCAAGAGGGGCATTTCTTCTTGGGACAAAGGAAGTACATTGTGGACATTCTTAGCAGATTTCACATGGAGGACTGCAAACCCAGGTCTACATCTATGATCACTAATTGGAAGAAGATTCACGCTTCTGATTTTGAGTTGGTGGATCCTACTCTATACAGACAGCTGACTGGTTGTTTGATGTATTTGGTCAACACTCAACCAGATATATGTTTTGCAGTTAACACTATGAGTCAGTGCATGTGTGAGCCCAGGAGAGTGCACTGGGTGGCTGCAAAACACATTCTTCGTTACTTGCAGGGGACTATGGATTTTGGTTTGGATTATAGAGAGGCCGATGGAGTGAGACTGGCAGGGTACACAGATTCAGATTGGGCAAGATGTGCTTTAGATAGGAAGAGTACTTCCGGGTGCTGTTTTGGGTTGGGTTCGGCAGTTGTGTTGTGGATCAGCCAGAAACAATAGTTAGTTGCATTGAGCTTAGCTGAGGCAGAGTATATCGCTGCTAGTTTGGCTAGTTGTGAGGCCATATGGCTTCGCAAGATGTTGTTTGGTGTATTTGGTCAAGCATTGAGACCTTCAGTAATTTGCTGTGATAATCAGAATTGCATAAAACTCACGAAGAATCCAATTTTTCATGACAGGTCAAAGCATATTGAGATAAAGTATCATTTCATTAGAGACTATGTCCAAAAGGGAGTTGTCAAGGTTGAATACATTTCCACAAATGAGCAGGTAGCGAACATTTTCACCAAAGCCTTACTACGGGACAAGCATGTCTACTTCAGAGACAAGATGGGAGTGGTGAGGAACGCTTTCTTCAGTAAGAGGGAGTGTTAAAATTATGGTACCAGAGGACAAGTGGTTCCCTGAGGCTTTGATCTTTGACCTAGGAAAAAGTGTCCAAATTTATTTTTTTACTTTTCTCCTAAAGTGACTTTACAAGTGGTAAAGTCAATTTAATTTAAAAGTGACTTTATAAGTGGTAAATTTACACTCTAATTTAAAAGTGACTTTATAAGTGGTAAAGTTACATTCTAATTTAAAGGTGACTTTATTAAAGTCAATGAAGAATTAGAAAGTGAAAAAGTGACTATGGAAAAAAAGGCGAAATGGGTCTTTATTTAAAGTGGGTGAGTTAAAAAATAGAAAGTGAGAATTAAATGCACATTTATTATCATCCCTAGATCTAAATGAGTCTCAGCCTTTAGATGTTAGGGTAATCCAAAAGGTCATTTAGAGAATAAAAGGAGAAGAGAAGAGGAAAAGATCAGTTCATTCTTTCATGAGCATTTGTGAGAAAGAGAAGAGAGGAGAAAATTTATGAGCAGTGAGCAAGTGAAAGAGAGCAACAAGAAGACATTTAAGCAAATTTGAGCAGAAACATTTATTGGGATGCATCCCAAGACAAAATTGTACAATAGGAAAAAAGACAGATATCGAGGAAGAGGGACATCGAGGAAGAGGGACAGCAACAAGGGCACAAATTTCGAGGCAGATTTGGCACAAATTTTGAGGTAGCGTACTGCTGAAATCCGTATGGTCCGTACAATCTATACAAGTTTTGGGCATTTTTTTTGAGGCAGGTTGTACAACATTTAATGTTGTTTTATTGCTGGAAAAATTTCTGTTTTGGCTGTTTGCTGATTGGCACGATTTTTGAGGTGGAGTTCAAGCATGGAAATCGAGATAAGTTGTAATTTGTGGTTGCTGGAATTTTTACTGTGTATTTCAGTTTTTTTGTAAAAGCATTTTCAGAAATAAAGAAGAGCTCTCAAACTGGTTTTCCCCAAGAGTTGTAGGGGGTTTTTCCAGGGTCACATTGATAAAAAATCACTGTGTTATTTTTTATGTGTGGCTGTCATAATTTTGCTATGTTTTATTTATGCAATTTCAACAATTGTGGAATCTCTAAATTTGTGTTTTCAGAAAAATGTTGTCATTTCCAGATTTTAGAATTTTTAACATGTTTGGATTTAAAACTAAATGCATGGAGTGATAAGGAAAACTGATAACCAAAGTGGGGGTTGAAATTTCTTCATAGATTCTAATCAATGGCTAGGATCATATTGACTTGATCTCTAGTTTCTTCTAGAAGTTACACTCACAGTTTAGATTAATACCCATTAATTATTTTATTTCCTAAGTTTAGACTTAGGGTCCCATTAAAAATAATTAATTATTTTAATAAAACTCTTTGGGTGAAATTTCTCAAAACGATTTCTGGGTATTGGAGAATGCATGTGTCTAAGCCTCCTTGGAAATTTTGAGACTAAGAGCACATCTGATGCTACCAGAAATCAACATTATTGACATGTTTTAGAATCCGCAACTCGAACATTTGCAATTCAAACAAAATTGGCTTAAGTTGAGATTACTCTCAAGCACACTAAAATCCCATTTTTTACTTTGAAATTTGTATGACTAGAATTTACCATGTATCAAATTGATTACAGCCTCAGTATGTCTTCCTTGAGAATTGAGCAAATTGATCATTTTCTCATAATTGGAAAGGATGGTTCTTCCATTATAGTTCCATATAGGTCCAGCTTGGGACACTTGAAATGCTTCTTGGTCCCTTGCTCCCTCTAATTCCAAATCGACCATCAAGCTAAATTCCAATCAGCCTGGTTGCTCTCCCAATACTTTCAAACCAAACCCTCTATAGCTCTCCAAGTGACCTGTATGCTCTTGAAAATGAGCAAGCTTGAAACTTAAAAGAGGTGTGGAGTGAAAAATAATTTTGCATAGATCAAAAGTGCTTTGAACTCTGCCAATGCTAGCCTAACCTAACCTGGTGCTGAAAAAGAACTTGCCAAGGTGCTGAACCCTCCAATCACTGCACCACCCACTTCGCCCCCAAAATAGATCCCTGAGAAGTGACATCAATCAAGTAAAGGCCCTTTTTGTTCTTGGGCATAGTATAGACATCCCAAGGAACTAGAGGCAGGCCTCGGTCATCACCATACTTTGACCACAAGTATGCTGTCAATACTTGCTCAAGTTATCGAAATTAAGTCTTGTTGGGGTACCTACTACCAAGTAGAAGCATAATAGACATGTGAGGTTTGAAGAATGCATCCAATTACAGTCAACTTCCCTGAAAAGGGGAGGTCCTTATGATGCCAAATATGTAACTCACTCTACAATTTCTGGAAGACACAAATCCCACAGAGCAATCAGTGACAATGCAACCCCGAAAGGGATATCTAGATATCGACTATAACGCTTCGACAAATATGGGACCAGACAGTGAAAATCCACTCAGGACAGGAATCCAGACCAAGAATATGGTAGTCAGTTTTATGAACATTGACCATGGCCCTTGCAGCAGCACAAAAAGGTATCCAAACAAGAAAGAGCTCTTTAACAGACCCTTGATCAACATTGACAGAGAGGAGAGACTCATCTGCAAAATGGTTATTAACCATCTCTGAGCCATCTGGGAGCATAATACCTCTAACCTGACTTGCAATATGAGCTACCTCCAACTAATAACCCAAACCTTCAATAGTCAAAACATATAGATAAGAGGCCAAAGGTAACCCTTGCCAAATGGAATGATGAAGAGACAGTGCTAATTTTTTCCCGATCCAAGCAAAAAAGGCAAAAGTTATAAGTGCATAGAAAGCTAAAGTTCAGTTTGTACAACTAAAGTTATAAGTGCACATAATCTGGGTAATAGTATGCTACATGGTGTTGGTTCATTTTTTAATGGGATTATGTAGAACAAAAAGAGCTGTGGGAATCTATCCTTAGTTTATTTGGAATTTAAATGCTCACTGGTTCTATAATAGGCTACCTGATTATTAAATATTTGAATGCAGGTGACCAGTGCAAATAGGGCATGTCGTGTTACTGTCAAAATAATTCAAGCAACAGATCTGAAGAAACAGCCGCTGGCACAAGATGCAATTGGTCCATCATTTACAGTGAGAGTGGAAGATACTACGCACAAATCAAGAGAGGTACTTAATTATTTAATGATTTCTTTTGCAATTTATTTATTTTCTACATGGAGAGGACACAACTTGTATTGAAGTTGTGGGATTACTTTATTACAAGTTATTATAATGGTCATATACTTAGTAGTAGGAGTTTAATAAAGTCTTGTTGTAATAAAGTGACATAAATTATTTAAGTCACATGTCGTTACTTAAATTAAGAAATAGGGCATATTTTGATTTTAAATTAGCCGTATGGTATTTTGGTACAAGATAGTCTGCATGTTCATTGAGTTCTATAACTCCCTCTCCACCTTCTTTTGGTACCTATACCAGCAAACCTTGGCCTTATACTTTGGAGAGGCCCTTAGGCTTAGAGTTTACATTCTTTGCCCTGCCCCTCCTTTGGACATTACTCAGAAGATCACAGGTTTCTTCTCAGTGCTCCTTGATAGGGACACCAAGAAGCAAAAGGAGTACAATGCCATTACAGCTTCCAGAGCTCTTAGACTTTGTCAAAGGGCCACCTTGTTTGGAGAAAGAAACATCCCCCATACTAGATCCATCTCCTTGGGCCAACTTTCTATACAAAGTTTCTTTCATTTGGCCTTGGATGGCAGGAGAGCTTTGCTTTGGAATTTAGAGGAGGACACCCTCTCTCCTCCATCAGTTGGCAGGCATTTGGAGTGTTGAGGCTCTTTCCCTTATACTCAGCTCGAGAGCATTGTATTTCTTCTTCTTAGAATTGTGATTGTTGTGCTTAGATCTACGGGGAGCATTGATTCTTGCTTTTATAGGATTGGCCTTTGCACTGTTGAAAAGTGTAACAAGGTTCGGTCTTCATAATGACATGTAATTATGATTTTATGTAAAAAGATGTAAATATGAAAAATATAATTACTATGTTGATTTGCTTCATGGGTTTCATGAGCAAGGGATTTTGTTTTAGAGTCAAGACTTCCATTGAGAGTCTTTAGGGTTTATTCATCTAGACATAAAAGAGTCATTGTCATGTAAATGAAGTCATGTTACACTTTATAATAGGTCAATATTGTCTATGTAAAGTATCCTCCAAGAACTTGTCACCAAACCCCTTCAAGTTGGCCTACAAACTATGAAGAAACTGCAAGATGAAGTCGGCCTAAACTCTAGCTGTCAAGTTGGCCTAAAGGGCAGCAAAGAAGGGTATATATAGCCCTACTCGGCCTCATTTGGAGACACACAATTCAGACAAGCATTCACTGGATAAGTGCGAAAAGGAAGCAGAAGAAAGTCACCAAGAAGAGGGCTAAAAGGAGAGTGAAGAAGGAGCAGCAAAAGAGAAGTGTGAAGATTCTTCTGGACATCATCTTCTAGGTATAGCGAAGATTCTTTTGCAAAGTGCGAGGTCTGCGCAGTGCGAAGTTAAGGCAGTGAAATTATTCTGGGGCAGTAAGAGAGAGACTCTACTAAGTGATCAAAGTAGATACTGAGGTTCTCTCTAGAAGACCTAGAGAATGAGATTCTCTAGGGAAGTTGTGAAGGTGCAGTGTAAGAGATAGAGTTTGAGTTTCTCTAGGAGGAAAGGCAAAAGAAGGAAGAGGCAGAACATCAAGGTGGGTGACAAGGTTCTTGGAAGGATACTATAGTCAAGGGTCTGAGTCATGGTCTTGGTACTTGTCAATTGAAGATCTAGAAGAAGAATTTTATTGGGTTTTCCTCTCAAGAGGTGAGAGGTTTTGGCCTTGGTTAGAGAAGCCTATATACTGTGTCACTTGTCTTTATTTATTGATAATTGTCTTGATAAAAAGAACAAACTAATAAGATAACAAAGAAAGATCATAAGCTATGAAGTAAAAACATATCACAAGCAATTATTAAGCAGAGAAATTGTTAACATTGAATGCCCTAAATTTCTGAACATGGTATTAGAGCTTAGGTACTGAAGACAAGAAAGGGTGGATAAAGAACGCTGACACACAAGAATCAATCTTCAAACGAGGAATCAAAGAAAGTTGAAGGTTAACAAGAAGGAGATCTAGATCCTCATTAAACCAAAAACCTAGATCAAAAGCAAGAATCTTGAAATCATCTTCAAGAAGGAAGCATAAACCCTAGAAGCATTTTAGATATCATCACATCATCTAAGGAAGTGGAAGCTCTTTAAATCTAAGGAAGATTGAATTAAAAGTGAATCCTCTCTCTTGAAGCAAAGATCTCATAGAAGGGAGTCCTCCCTCACCAAAAGATTTGAAGCAAGAAGCAACAAGTTCATCATCAAAGTTGTAGATTTAATCTTCACAAGTACCTCTTATTATAATACAATCTAGTAAAATGACTTCATGTTTTAAAGAAGATAAAAAGCTGGTTGGGGTATGAAATTTCCTTGTTTGAAAAAAAGAAGGACAAACATTGTCCTCGAAGTAAATGAAGTCATTGATCATGTTCATGGGAAGGTCTCCAAGCCATCCGAAGAACTAGCACTATCTGAATACATGGAAAAGGATCTCAAGGCTCAAAAGATACTCAAGGAGTCCGTCAAAGATTCACTTAATTCCCATGTAGCAAAGATAGAAACATCTAAAGAAATATATGATAAGCTGGAAAAACTTTTCTCTAGAAGCACGATAGAGAAGATCTTAACACTTAGATCTAAACTTCATAAGTTGAAAGTATCAAAGGATGAAGGGATATCATCATGCCTCTCTAAGGCATCTCAAATAAAAGAACAACTGAAGGATCTGGGAGACAGAGTATCGAATAATGAAATACTCTCCTCTATTCTAAATGCATTAACTGACAATCAAGGTAACATATATCCATGGCATAATAAAGTTGCCTCATTCTACAACTTGTGATTTCTATGCAAGTTAAAAGAAGACAAGTTGAGGGAAAAAGTGTTGAAGGTTAAGGACTCAAACATTTGCTGGAAGGAAAGGAAGTTTGGAAAATTCTGGTTCTCAAAAAGAAAAGAAGAGCATAGCTGAGATTCAATGCTATGGATGCAAAGACTATGAACATTACAGGAAAGATTGTCCTTAGCTTAAGAAGGACAATAACAAGAAGGATAGAGAAGAAGTCCATTTCACTGAAGAAGTGGAGGAGGCTGAAAGAAGAAAGTCCAAGGAAGAGAAGCATTAGAAGCAAGAGCTCACCATAGGGAAACATGAAGGGCCACAGGAACAAAATCTATGGTAGTCAACTTTGAAGGATATAGCTCTTGGTGACCTCATTGGAAGATCAAAGGAAGAAGTCATCTAGGACAAGTCTCATCATACATCAGTTTAAAAGGGAAACATTTGTTGAATAAGGATATGCGAGATGGAATCCTCATTGGAGGATTCACCGATCTAGAAAGGAAGCAAGTGTTTCATCAGGAACTCCAACTTGTGGAGTTCATGAGATGATGGTATGATGACATGAGAAATAAAGCAGATCAAGGAGTTGAAGATCTTTTCTTTCAAGGAAATTACTGAAAGAAGCCTAGATGACCTAAAAGTAAATAAAGTATGTATGCTTGTATTTAATATTATAAAGTCATGTCGTATGGTTGCAAGTAACAAGGGTCACTACTTCTATTTTGAGAAGCATGATCAAAAGAAAGGAATCTCCTCCTATGAAAGAATGTTGGAAGACATGAGTCACACTAGATGAAATCAACATAATATGTCTTCATATGAAGTATGAGGTGGTTGACTACGATTGGAGAACTCTGATTAGAAGCCCCTGGGAATGAAGTGTGTGAAAAAAATTTAGGAAGAGATTGTGATAATATGCAACAAAGAAAGAAGGCATTCAAAATCCGAAATCCAAGAAGATTTGACTAGAAAATCTCTCAGAAGAATGTGAAGGCTTTGATGGAAGTCAAAAAGGATAGAGACCCTTGACACTAAACATTTGTGGGAGATGTTGTTGATTTGGGGTAGCATCGGATGTGCTCTAAGCCTCAAATTTTGCAGGGACGCTTGGGCACATGTATTCCAATTCCAAAGAACCCATAAAGCGTTTTGGGAAATTCCACCTTGATGTGATTTTATTAAAATAATTAATATTTTTAATGGGGTTCCTAAGTTTAAACTTAGGAAAATTAAAATATTAATGGGTATTAATCTAATGGGGGGGTGAAACTTCTAGAAAAAGCCACGGATCAAGCCAAAACGATTTGAGCCTTTGATTATGAGTTAATCTAGGCCGTTGGTTGTCCAACATGAAGATATAAGAAGGGGCTTAAGGGTCATTTGGAAAACACACAGTGAGATAGAGAAAATCGATTTTTTGAAGTGAGAAGTTCTCAACAGGAAAATCGATTGAGGAGATCTCTAGCAGCAGAGGGGCAGGGATAGTTGATTTGGAGGATCTTCTCTGAAACCTCGAATACTCAGCAGAGAGGCAGAGATACGTCAGTGGAGGTAGCTCAGACCCAGGGAGGACTGACGCTGGGCCAGGAGGGCCCATGCAGTGCTTGACGCAGTGCCAGAAGGGCCAATGCAGAGGAAGAGTTGTCCTCCTGCAAAATTCCGAAAGTAGCCAGGAAGAAGCCGGATCAACTGGGAAGGTTGACGTCAGAGCTCCAGAAGGCAGTGAGACCCAGCGCAGAGCTGACACAGAGCCTCAGAGAGCTCCACGCAGTTCTTGCGAAGGGGCAACGCAGTTGTAGTCGAGGATAGTCAGTTTAGTTGCCGGATCAGAGGAATTTGCCGGGTGGAGTGAGGTAATCCCACTAAGTTTTCTGCCAGTGTTTTTTTCTCTATAACTGGATTGCCGGAAGGGTATCCAAAGATTGTATTCAGAACTACTGCTTAATAATAATAAGCCCTCAGAGCTACTGCATCGGTTTTCTAGCATTGGGTTTTTCCGGGGACTATTTGTCCAAAAATAAATGTGTCCTATGTGTTGTATTTTTCTTTCTTGCTCAGTATTTTGTTTCTGCATATATGTAAATTAAGTGAAGTTTGCAAGTGTATTTGCTTCGATGTTTACCGTAGAACGCAATAAATAACTTGCATGATTGAATCAAGTAGGAGAAGTAACATCAGTTTGCTGCAGTAGGGATTCGGGTTGAGGAATTTTCACATGGTATCAGAGCTAGTGTAGGTGAGACAAGAAGAGTAGAACCAGAAACCCTAGCGCTGAGTAGAAGGGGAAATCGAAAAGCTGCAGGAGGCAGCAAGTCGAAATCCCAGAGGGTTTGCGTAGTTCTAGCTGGAGGATTGAAAATTCGAGTTAGTCTCTCTCTCTCCAAGTGAGTTGACGGAGAGAGAGCTTCCAATTCAAATTTTTCCGTGGCAGGGGGAGCAACGCTGAGCCTCAGCATGAGGAGCAGTTGGTGGCTACAGATTTTTCAGTAGGCAAATTTGCCGGGCTAAAAAGTCGTCAGAAGGAAGAAGTAGCAGAGCATAGTGAGTGAATACTTCCTCAGTGATATCTTGTTGAGGAAATCAACATTTCTTAATTGCTGGGCAGCATAGGAGCAACAACTTACCAGCTCCATCAGGGAGTGCGTAAGTCAGCCCAGGAGCTACGCAGTAGGGAGAAAGAGGGAGCAGTTCGATATTTTTCGGAGGAGATGGAAACCAATGGCTTGAGGGATCAGGACAGGTTGGACAGGCTTCCAAATATGTTATCTGGAAGGCTAGGATGACCTTCTTGCTAGATGAGCATGCCATCAAGATGTATGTTGATAATGTGGTGGTTGAACTGCGGATGCAGATCCGCTGAAAAAGTACAAGGCTGTGATAGATAAGGCGAAGAGGATGATCCTGGATGGAGTCAAGGATCACATGGTGTGCCACGTTGCTAGCAAAGGGACCTCTAAGGAGATGTGGGATGCCTTGGCCACATTGTATCAAGGATTTTCCGAGTAGCAGAAGATGTACTTAGAGCAAAAGTTGAGGTCTGCTCAGATGCAGAAAGGGGAGCGAGTGGATCCATTCCTCACGAAACTAAAGGAGACCCGTGATGAGCTGTCAGCTGTGGGACATACACCTCAGGACTCGGAGTTAGTGAGACTGGCTCTAAATTCTGTCTCGGATGATTGGCAAATCATTGTCAGAGTATCCTGGGTAGAGCAGCATTGCCAAATTGGGACGAGATGTGGGAAGCTCTGAAACAAGAGAAGTTGAGGAGAGACTTGCTCAAGGTGAAACTTAACAGGAGCAACAACAATAGTGGGTCGAAGCCCAAAGTAGAGGAGGAGGGTAATGCATCCCTTTCATCGAAGGGACAACAGGGGCAACAAAGACGTAAGAAGGTGCTTCAGATGTGGCGAGATGGGCCACTATGCATACCAGTGTCCTTTGAAGGAAAAGGACTAGGATGAGAAGCATGATCCCAAGGATGCAGCTACAAAGATTGAACAAGAGGAGGAGTTCGCTATGACAGCCAAGATACCTCTAGGAGGGAGGTGGGCTGATATAGGACTGTAGTTCAATAGAACTACAGATGGGAAGGATCCTTGAGGAGCCCACCTCTTGGTTCGTCACCTTACTACAGGAGCCCATGATTAGTAGTAGCAGGATGGTGGAGTTTTCAATTGGTGCCATGGAGTGTTGATTCGACAAATGCAGTGGTTAGTAGAGCAATAATGTGAGCAACGCAAAGCAGAGAGGTAGCAGTGCGAGGAGGCACAGTGCAGAGCCTTAGCAGCGTAATGGATTCAAAAGGAAGCGTGGTACTAGCAGCAGTCAGGATTTCAGCACCGAGGAGTATCCACTGGATACTTATCCAGTTTTGGGTGTTTTCAGTTGCTTCTCTCAACATCTGAGTTGCAGTACAGATGCAATATTAGCAGTGGCAGTGCTAGCAGCATAACATATACAACATTTGAGAGGGAGCTGCAGTACAAATGTAGCATTGGCAATGACAGTGTCAAAGGTAGCAATACAGTAACAGCAGCAGCAGCGCAATAGTTGGTGGACAACATGTCAGACATCAACAACGCAGAGGATGATGCTTTAGAGTCAGAGCAGTATGCAGCAGTAGTATATTGCTAGAGCACATTCCTCGCTAATAGGGAGTGTTGATTTGGGGTAGCATTGGATGTGCTCTAAGCCTCAAATTTAGCAAGGAGCCTTGGGCACATGTATTCCAAAGAACCCAGAAAGCGATTTTGGAAATTCCACCCAGATGTGATTTTATTAAAATAATTAATATTTCTAATGGGGTTCCTAACTTCTAAGTCTAAACTTAGGAAAATTAAAATATTAGTGGGCATTAATCTAATAAACTTCTAGAAAAATCCACGAATCAAGCCAAAACGATCTGAGCCTTTGCTTATGAGTTAATCTAGGTTGTTGGTTGTCCAATAGGAAGATATAAGAAGGGGCTTGAGGGTCATTTGGAAAACACACAGTGAGATAGAGAAAATCGATTTTCTGAATTGAGAAGCTCTCAGGAGGAAAATCGATTGTGGAGATCTCTAGCAGCAGAGGGGCAGGGATAGTTGGGTTGGGGGATCCCGAATACTCAGTAGCGCAGTGTAAGAGCTGTCCTCCTGCAGAAATCCGAAACTAGCTAGGGAGCAGCTGGATTAGCTGGGAAGGTTGACGTAAGAGCTCTAGAAGGCAGTGAGACCCAGCGTAGAGCTGATGCAGAGCCTCATAGAGCTCCACACAGGCCCACGCAATTACTACGAAGGGGCAATGCAGTTGTAGTGAGGGATAGTCAGTTCAGTTGTTGGATTAGAGGAATTTTCCGTGTGGAGTGAGGTAATCCCACTAAGTTTTCTTCCAGTGATTGCCAGAAGGGCATCCAAAGATTGTATTCAGAACTACTGCTTAATAATAATAAACCCTCAGAGATGCTGCACCGTTTTCCCACATTGGGTTTTTCCGAGGTCTATTTGTCCAAAAATAACTGTGTCCTATGTGTTGTATTTTTCTTTCTTGCTCAATATTTTGTTTTCGCATATAGGTAAATTAAGTGAAGGCTACAGATGTATTTGCTTCGATGTTTACAATAGAACACAGTAAATAACTTGCATGATTGAATCAAGAAGGTAACATCAATTTGCTGCAATAGGGATTCCAGTTGAGGTTTTATAAAAAATGTGTCAATCTGCATCCAAGATGTTGATAGTACTTACAGGAATATGTCATGGTGAAAGATCATCACAAAGGTAATTCTAATTTGAAGTGTTCATTGATTATTTTTGAACTAATATCTGGTTGGGCTTATGTAGAACTATCAAAGGGAAGATCCGTGTATGACTTCCAAGAAGACCATATAGAAGGATGTAATGTCCTTCTGAAAAATATGGCAGGAAATAAGAATGACATGAAGCAAAAGGTAGATGGAAAATCTGATGGATCACTTTCTGATGAGTTAAGGACATGACTAACTCATGGATAAAAGTGATGGATGATTTGTGCCCTATATATAGAAGTTCCCAAAAGTTGAAGACTCCTTAAAGAAATTAATGACATTGAAGAAAGGAGCTCTTCATGCAGCGAATTGTTTTAGGATCTCCACATGAAGAGCTGCTATAGGTCCCTGGTTAAGAGGGAGCTTGAGAAGACCTTTCTTACTTGGAAGAAACTCGGAAATTCCTAAACCAGAAGCTTAGGTTCATTCCTTTGTGATAGGAATGAGTACATTCCTTTAATGGAATAAAACCTCCTGGTATAAGAAGGAGCAATAGACATGTTGTTCTGTGCTTCACCTGAAAAGACAAAATGAAGGATTGTGTAATCATTTGGCATCCGATGCTCTTGTGGGATGAGATAAGGAACCCCATGAAAGAGTAGTTGTGGAGGACCGATATTCTTTTGGGACTGTGGAGTCCAAGAAAAGAATAGTCCTTATAGAGCATATCCTGAGAGAACTCGGGTGGGGCATGTTCTGAGAGAGACAATGACGAGTATGTTTATAAATCATTAGTCTCGCTAGCATTTTGCTTTGATCTTGTGGAGAGATAGAGTTGGTAGTCAAGGCCTTGCTATATAAATGTTGGTTAGTATGATGCTATACAAATGAGTTACAAATCCGAATTCCTCCTATGAGAGATTCTTCAGATTGAGAAAGTCCAAGGTGCCATTATGAATACCTTCCTAGTTAAGAGGGAGTGTTGAGAAGTGTAACTAGGTTCGGTCTTCATAATGACACATAATTATGATTTTACGTAAAGAGATGTAAATAAGAAAAATGTAATTATTATGTTGACTTGCGTCATGGGTTTCATGAGCAAGGGCTTTTGTTTTTGTGTCAAGGCTCCCATTGAGAGTCTTTAGGGTTTATTCATCTAGACATAAAAGAGTCATTGTCATGTAAATGAAGTCATGTTACACTTTGTAGTAGGTCAATATTGTCTATGTAAAGTATCCTCCAAGAACTTGTCACCAAATCCCTTCAAGTCGACCTACAAACTATGAAGAAACTGCAAGATGAAGTTGGCCTAAACTCCAGCTGTCAAGTCAGCCTAAAGGGCAGCGAAGAAGGGTATATATAGCCCTACTTGGCCTCATTTGGAGACACACAATTTGAACAAGCATTCACTGGATAAGTGCGAAAAGGAAGCAAAATAAAGTCACCAAGAAGAGGGCTAAAAGGAGAGTGAAGAAGCAGCAAAAGAGAAGTGCGAAGATTCTTCTGGACATCATCTTTTAGGTATAGCGAAGATTCTTCTGGGAAGTGCAAAGTCTGGGTAGTAGATTCTTCTAGGCAGTGCGAAGTTAAGGCAGTGAAATTCTTCTGGGGCAGTAAGAGAGAGACTCTACTAAGTGATCAAAGTAGAGACCGAGGTTCTCTCTAGAAGACCTAGAGACCGAGATTCTCTAGGGAAGTTGTGAAGGTGTAGTATAAGAGATAGAGACCAAGTTTCTCTAGGAGGAAAGGCAAAAGAAGGAAGAGGCAGAACATCAAGGTGGGTGACAAGGTTCTTGGAAGGATACTATAGTCAAGGGTCCGAGTCATGGTCTTGGTACTTATCAATTGAAGATCTAGAAGAAGAATTTTATCGGGTTTTCCTCTCAAGAGGTGAGAGGTTTTGGCCCTGGTTGGAGAAGCCTATATACTGTGTCACTTGTCTTTATTTATTGATAATTGTCTTGATGAAAAGAACACACTAAGAAGATAACAAAGAAAGATCATAAGTTAAGAAGTAAAAACATATCACAAGCAATTATCAAGCAGAGAAATTGTTAACATTGAATGCCCTAGATTTCTCAACATGTAGTCCCACTTTGAACATCCACTTTTGTATTGAGCAATCCCACTGACCTACTTTTCGTCTTTTTTGGGACATCAATAAACTTATCTTATCTCCCCTTAGTGTTGCAAACATCGTTGATGTGGGGATTCTTTTGTGATGTTTGTTCCTCCTAGTTTTTTCATTGCAAAAAAAGTGAACTTATTCAAAAGATCACCATATCTTAGTATATTCAAAAAATTACGTTTCTTTCTTAAAATATCATGCTACGATACCCAAAAAATTGGCAAGGCATTAAAAAAACATTAAAAGGGTAAATCCTACTTTTTTGGTTTATTTTTGTCTCTAGCAAGTGGGGAATGAGAGAAAAGAAGTTTCTCATCAACTTCCATTGGAGGGCTTGTTATTACAAAATCTAGCACCTTAGTGCAAAGCCTCCCACAAGGTGCTTAGACTAGTGGAACATGGAAGTATTACCAATGTCATCTAGGAAATGACTTGTTAATTTTCCAATACTAGATCTGATTTATTATTCTCAACTATTTATCTTTATACCTAGAAATTAAATTCAAGGCAGCGTTTTTTGTTTTGTTTTGAAAACTGCTAAATAAAAAATACACTGGCATTTAACTTAAATAATTTGCAACGGAAATTCAGTCACAAGACACAACAGAAATTTGCCCAACAAATTCTTCTTCACTTATTTATTACTCGGGAAAATTAAGGCTCCTTAATAAAGAAAATAATCCTCAGATAATACACAAAAAATACAGCAATTGAACTCGGCAACTTGGCCCCTTAGAAATTCAGCTTGCACCTGTGCTGGCTGTTCTCCACAGTTTCGGCACCCCTATAACAACTTGGCCCCCCCACAAGTTTGGCATCAACCATCTCAGGCTCCCCAAACTCTCAGCCTTCCTGCTGGAACTCGACCTCAATAGTTTATACTTCCTCCTCCAGGTGGCACACCATTGGCCTAACCACAGAGAACTCTCAGCCCTTCTCTTGCGTGCTCAACCTGCAAAACTTGTGCCACTTGAACACTGTAGCTGCACACTTTTTACTTCCCTTCAGTCTTGAGTCTATCACTGGCCTGTGGAATTCACTGTCCCAAAAAATGGATGTGTTCCTCCTTTCCCTTAAGCTTCTTTTATAATTTTCATCAAGCCAAATTCTTAACCCTAATCTCCTAAGTGATGAGTGGCTAGGATTAGATCCTAAGCCTCACCTGAGATCAACGATACAGATTAGATATAATTCACTAAAATGAATTAAATTTATTTTTCATTAGAAACTTTAGCTTAATATCCAACATTAATTAAATATGCTTTTCTTAAGTTAAACTTAGGAGTGAAATCATAAAAGTCACTTGCTCAACCTAAGCAAGTGCTTGTTATCCACCAAAATGTGGGTAACCTCATAGGAGAATTTTTTTTTCCTTCTTTGGACAACCAACCAGCCAACAACCCTATATTGCTCAATACATGACATTATGCTAGGAACCTCCACCATTTGCAACGGTTAGACACCTCTCAGCGTCCGATATTCCTCTTGAAGGAAGGTGGGGTATCAATTGGTAGGTACCATGTTAATTTTAGATAACAATGGTATGTTCTATGCTTTAGCACAATTTACTTCAATGTTCCTTTAACAGCCCAATGACAATTTCCAATTATATCTAGTAGCGATCACGTTAAATTTAACACATTGACAGTAAATGCAAATAGAACATAAATACATGTGCAGAAGACAAGCCAAGATAAGAGGGCACAAGATGTGGCGGATGCTAGGGACACACGAATGTGGGGAAACTCTTTGATCAAATCTTCTTATTATTCTTCAATAGTTCAGTAGAGAGAGTGAGAGTACAAATATCAGAATTACATGCCCAAAACAGTCCTGCCAAATCAGTAGTCAATGCAGCCCTAACTAGAAAGTCAACGGTGGTCAAAGCTGCCCCAAAAGGTCCTCCAAGCAGCTTGGTCAACAGTAGAGAATGTGGCTTGCAAGGGGAGTCAAAGTCAACCCAAAATCAGCTCGTTCAACCTAGTCAAAGTCTGCTGTTATTTCTGTGGTCAAACCAGAAAGTCAACACAACAGTCAACTCGGTCAAACTGTCCCCAAACACCTCGAAACTCGTGCCAATGAATGCGGCCTGCAGAAATCAGAATTCTTCCCTCCAAATCGAAGTCAAAGGATGGCCAAACAACCTAAATCAACGCTGCCCTAATGTCTGAAATTTTTGGCCTCCAAGACCAGTCCAGAAATTCATCCTCTTCCATATGTGCAAAGTAGAGAAGCCTCCAAGGTGTACGAACCAATCAAGAGAGGAGAGAGAAGATGATGTGATGAGTTGAGATGATGTCCAAATGAGAGAAGGGTCACATCTATTTATACACTTCGTTGAAGGTGAGGAGACACATTGATTGGGCTTCATGAGCCTACATTTCACTGAGGCCGACCTTGACAATTTGTCCATAAGAAAGAATAAATTCAAAATTCTATTTTTGCTTGTCAGAATAAGATGATCTTTATATCAAAATTGTACCTCTCGAAAAGAGGAATCCAATGCAATAATCATCTCCATCATATGAGCGGTCCTAAGGTGGAAGTTGGCCCTAGTTGCCAATTTTAACATACCATGACCATCTTGCAATCATGTGCTTTTACTTACTGGTTTGAGCATTCTAACATGGATTAATGGGTGAGCTGGATGATTGACTGATCTTGATTGTATACCTGTTCTCCCACTTTACCAGGGAGGTTAGTTTTTTACCCTAGTCCAGTGGTACCTCCCCTGATGCCTTAGGGTTATAGAATGGACACTACTTCAGAGACTTGGATTAAAGTAGCATGTCCATGGTATTCCATACTTACCACTTTCCATCATCCCCATATTTTATCTCCAGTCTTTTGGCTTATAGTCATTGGTTTATTTGGGATTGGCACCATCTTATCCTCAACCTTGAGTTCGGGCCATAAACTTTTCCTTGGAGGTTGATGTAGCTAAAAGAACATTAAAAGCATAAAATGGCCATAATGGAAGAAAAAGAAAGTTAAAATGCAAAATATGGCCAATACAATAATTAGTGCATGGGCAAAATCCTATCATGAACTCTACCCCCCTCATTAGCCATCACCCAGTTCCTTGAGTAATTATGCCCCGTCATGTAATAAAGGAACTCTTGCACGTCCCAACCCTAACGAATGAGAAACTGAATCATCATTAAAGGATAAATAAATGCTAAATCATTAAAAGTAAGCTTGGGCTCCTAAGCTATGCTCCCATTCAAAGCATTAACAAAAAGAAGTAAAGACACACCCAAGGGGTGGAAAAGGTAGGCTGAGGAAAGGCGTGACTCATGCCTCCATGATTTCTCCCTCCTTACATCTATACATTCAAGATTATGGACATCCATCAACTCATCCCATGGCCTGGCACCTTGCCCCGAAGTCCTTCCCCTCCATTGTCAATATTATTACAAGCACCTATGGATTGAAGGGTTGAACTAGGATTTGTCACCTCCCCTTAGGGGTTGGAAATACCTAATAGGGTTGACCATCTAGCCATCCCTAACAAAAGTAGGGAACACTTTTACAGGACTTGGTCTAGTTAGATATTTGAAGGTGATCTCAATTTGAAGTGTTATTATGCCCTTAACAATCAAATATGGCCCACTATGATGCAATTATGGTCATTGTCCCTAATGATTGGTGACTTTCACTTGATCTTGAGATAGTTTTGTTAAGGGGCCCTTCACATAGCGACAGAGGCCTTTGAGGGCACCCTACATCACTCCATTGCACAACATGCCTAGTGTCATTTTGCATCTTCCAGAGAGTAGTGATGACCTTGAAGATGCAACATTGCCGCTTTAGAGTAGAGCATTGGGCACTTTGATGGTTCCATATGATGCTTGACACCCTGCAATACCCCTAGATGCTGAAACATGGAGCTCCTCTTGCTTGGTGTTGGATTTACTTGATATTGTCCCCAATGGACCCAGGACATCCCTAGGCTAGACTTGACACTGTTTGACGGGTGTTTCTTGTTCGAAGTCCAGATCATGATGGTCACCCCTAGGATGATAAGGGATTATTTCTACTCATTCTTGGAGCCCCAATGTTGGAGAGAGTTAGTGCCACGTCACCCACCTTGCTCTTGAGTATTGAAGAATGTAATTAGGTTCGGTCTTCATAATCGTATAATGTAATTTATTTGTCAAAAGAATTTAAGTAATGACTTACTAAAGCATGGGTTTCATGCTTGGGTCTTCATGTTTATAGGTCAAAGCCTCCATTGTAGGCTTCTAGGTTTTATATTGAGTCAATAGAATCATTGTCAATTTTATTAGACCCTTCTTGGGCTTTTGTATCATGTAAAAATAATTATTTTTGAGTCAAATAAGTCATTTGACACCTCCACACCAAGTCGGCCCTATCCTGATGAAGTCAGCCTACATTAGGGCAATTCGACCCACAAGAAGGCTATATATAAGAGGCAATTCGATTCATTTGCTACACCAACTCAACAAGTTCGATAGTCAAGAAAGAGAGGTAGAAAAAATGTGAAATTCCTAAGGAAGGAAGAAGTTTGCTGGAAGGAACATATTTGATGTTTTGGGCTATCAATTCCTCACACGTGCGAAGTTACTGGGCATTTACTGGGGCTGAAATTCTGAACTCTACTATAGGTTGAAGTTTTGCTGCTGGGGAGGTCGAAGTTCTGCTGCTGGGGAGGCTGAAATTCTGCTGCTGCAAGGTTGAAGTTGTTGCTGGGAAGCTATCATTTGGAGAAGAAGGAAGGGCTGACTTGGTGATTGGAGGAAGTTTGTGTCTAGGTCAAAGAAGTCTTGGTCTATCTCATTTTGTCTTTGAATCTACTGAAGGAAGAGTTTTGACTGGGTTTTCCCATTTATAGGGGTTTTGCCTTGGTTGTCCGCCTACATCTTGTGTCTCTTGTTTTTGTGATCTTCATAGACACATAAATTGGTAATTTCTTGATGAAACATAATATAATAAAGAAGTAAAAGAAGCCATCATAATTCAGAAGTAATTATTAGAGAAGAGGAATCAAACCCTTATTACTACTAGCATTTATTTCTCAACATTGAGAGCGTGGCATAGGGAACCCAAAGGATGGTTTTTGGACATGGAGGCACTTTGTGAGGCTTTCCCTTATAATAAAGAAGTAAAAGAAGCCAACATAATTCACAAATAATTATCAAAGAAGAGGAATCAAACCCTTATTACTACTAGCATTGATTTTTCAACATTGAGAGGGTGGCGTAGGGAACCCAAAGGATGGTTTTTGGACATAGAGGCACTTTGTGAGGGTTTCCCTTAGGATTTGGAGCTGATTATTATGGGGGAGTATCTCCTTAGCCCATTCCACACCTTGTTGTGGAATTTATTGCTCAAAAAGGAGATGACATCATGCTTGGGCATTTATGGCATTATTTTATTGTTTCAAGCTATGAGGTTGCATTGTAACCTCTTGTCTTGTCAAACACTCTTAGGATCTCCAATCCATTTCTACTACCATTAGGATCTCCAATGCATTTCTTTTCATGCATATGCTCAACTAAAATTCTTTTCTACAAGTGTTTCCAAATGACTGTAATATGTTTTCTAACAAACCATCCATAAGTTACTACCTAGATTAAAATCACACTTTTAAATTCCTAGTATACTTTTCTCTCGAGATTCCACATTTGAATTCCTTCTAGACAGTGACAGCTAGTCCACGTCTCTTTGTCAATAATATATATTCCTTTTAACTTTTTTGTTAAGATCTCAACAATGCTTTCAAAATTATGGTTGCACTTCTAAAATTTTTAGGCTTTGTGTGTTTGGAAAGCATTTGTCACCAAGAGAATTCCACAAAATGTTGGCTCTTGTTTCTTCCAATATGTCAATCTATCCATGGTCTCTATGCAAGTCAATCTAAGTTGCATGATACAAGGAAATGGGTACACATGTCTAAAATAGAAATGCACTGGAAATATGACCCACCCAAAATTTGGAAACGGGGAGAGTTGGAAAGTTGGAAAGAAATCATTATGAATAAATGAGCAAGAACATTTAAATGGCAAACATAAATCACAAACAATGTTCCACCATCACTTATATTGGGATTTAGTATTACCCTTTGCCTCTACCTCAATTCTCTAGGGACATTGATCAACAACACCCAATTTTGATGAAACTACCTAATCCAAGCTTTAAAATATGCTACGAAATGCCTAACATGCCTGATCAATGATTTTGATTTGAGTGAAGGGTACATTTTTGCTAAGGCCACTATAGAGGAGTCCAACAAGCAATATCATTAACATTGAGGTACTTAAAGGGCTTGGTGCTCTTGATTAACTACCAATTGCATACCCTCTACATGATATAATTTGATGAAAATAATTATGAAATTCTACAGATTTTTAAGTTTACGGAAATTTGAATAGGATGAAATTCTACTTTCTCCATATGAAATCTGATGAGGTTGGAGACACTCTCAAACATCTTGAAACAATTAATGGTAATGTTACAAATTTAAGTAAAAGTGATATTTCTTTTATTTTAAGAATTTAACATTACCATTAATTAACAACATGTTGGTGCAAAATGAGAGTGAAACCCTTTTTAAAGAAAAAATTCTAGTGTTAGAGGTATCAATGGGATTGTGACATTTCATTAGATTATATCATATATGAGGGTATATGATTGACATTTAACCAAAAGCACCCCATTGTTAGTGGTGTTGATTGTTGAACTCCTTTGTGATTGCCTTAGCAAAAATGTACCCTTCGCTCAAGTAAAACTCATTGATTAGACATGTTAATCTTTTTCTACCATATTTTAAGTAGGCTTGGATTAGGTAGTTTGATCAAGATTGGGCAATGTTGATGAATATGTTGGAAATACTGGGAGGGGGCATGAATCGGTATTCCTTATCAATTAGCACCTTTTAAATCTTTCAGAGCATTAGTTAATCTTCAATTATTATTAATGTTTATGCAGTAAAAACAGTAAACAATAGAACACAATAGGCACAAGAATTTTAGGTGGAAAACCCCCTCCGAGTCAAAAACCACTGAACGCTTATCTAATAAATTCTTTAATCTCCAGCCCCAACTGAAATGAAAGTTACAACTTCCTAGAATTCTAGAAAAGCATTCTTCTCCAGCTTCCACTGGAAGGACGCCCTAATGCCCTGATTTCTTCAGTAGTCAATTGAATGGATGCCCCAACATCTTAGACCGACCTACCACCATAAAGGGTTCACAGGCTCCAACCTGTAGGTGACTTCATGCACCTGCCTAGCACCTCCTGCCACCCTATAATGACTGAAATGAGACAAGAGTGTGGATTCCCGTACCAGGGACAACGATCCATGATACAATATGATTTACAATGATTTTGACCGAACACCCAATCACACTATGACCTGCAACCCAACCATGACATCAATTCAACAGAGACTCCTATGCCTCCCAACAATGCCCTTTCGAGTCTAGGCAGATTGACTCTTTTACAATAATGACTCTAACAATGATGACACTTTTACAACTTTACAATGATGACTCTTGGCCTTGACACTTCTTCACAGTATACGAATCGCTGTCATGTCTTCAAAGGATGTCCCGCTGCAATGCTTCCTTTGATTTGATACTTCAACTCTTGAATACTCGCTTGATGCTGTCCTTGAATCTTCTTCTACCTACATTCAAATTTGCCCAGCAAAACCCAATCCCAAAAGGAAAAACAAAATACCCTTTAACTTACCTCTGCCTGCAAACACACATGTAAGCACATAATAATAAATCAATAAAAATCAAATGAATACAATGCGTACTTGAAATGTGCTTGTTGTTTGTGATTGTAGTTGGCTTGTTGCAGCTGCAGAGACCAAGACTCCCCACTCTTGATATAGACCTAGACTCTATGCAATACTATATACAAAGTTGACTACATGCATTAGAGATATCCTCAACCAGCCCTTATGATAGTTCTTGACTTCTACTTATAATCAACCTAAGACTATACTCACAAACTTAGAGACAACAAAACAAGGAAAACTACACAGATCCTAAAATAGTGACAAATTTAGACATTATTGAGGTTTTAATATTATAACACAACAGAGCAATCCTACAACCGTCCACACAACATAGCATAAAAACGTACCTATCATGTAGCATCCGAGACTGACTGTGGAACCCTTTTGTCACGTAAAAATACATTGTGGCATCCAAGATACTGATTGTGATATAGCATATCACTGTGGCATCAAGAACTTGTTTGAAAGACATTACCATGGCATCAAGGACGGATTGTGGAACATCACCATGTCACTGTGGCATAAAAAGATTCACTGTGACATATCATTGTTATGTGAAATGTCACTGTGGCATGGAGACAACAATTTGTGGTATTGAAGAATTGTAGATCCGAGATGCAATGTTAGAGTTCACTGCAATTTTATATCACCGAAGGCAAAAGGATAGCAGACCTGAGACACAGATCCAAGATATGTAATGGTATCTAATTTTATTTGTTTGATAGCGTAGAAGGGTAATGATACCAAGAAAAAAAAATTCTCTGCAAATCAAACGACCTTTCCACTGTAATACTACTACATATTTTCCACAATAATAATTCCAATGTGCAAACTTCAAAGGATGGCTCAGAATTGTGGCCAGATTGCACTGAAAATTCCAACGAATCACCCAAGACAAGATGACAGAAAACCCTAACCCTCACGAAGAATGCAGCTTTGATGATCCAGGGTTGACGAAAATTCTGAGCTGTATATTCACCAAATCTTCGTTAAATATTTTTTATTTACCTTAGGAGGATTTCATGGTCTCTTTTATAGAGATGTGATTTATCACTTGAACGTTTAGGAGGGGCTGTGAGGTGAACGTTGGAGAACAAATATGGGCTCCATAATTATTGGATAGGGCTTCATTTTAATTTTCTATTTGTTTTTTTTTTTATATAATAAAATTAATTTAATTTAATAGTTTTGATAAATTGTTTGTTTAAGCTCTAAGGAATTGGTACACTAACCCTTTTTGGTGTGGTTGTAGGTGACAGATGAGTGTATTAAGTCAATGATTAGTTCACTATCTTTGGATTTTCAAGTTATTCAACTTCTATGAGGTGAGATTATGGTGAGAATCCCTGTCATATATTGACAACCGTTGGTGAATAAGGTGATGTATCAACCCCTGGGGTTTTAGCCCACTATTGGGGGTTTCCGACTTCAAACACAAATAACTCTCAAACCATGAAGAACTAGAAGGCGTACCATATATCAAAAGAAACATCTCGACGAGTAAATCCATCGAGAAGATCTTTGACGCAAAATAATATGAGTTGTCTAGTCAGAATGCCCATGCAAGATCGGGGTAGCCCATGGTGCTGCTTGGGTTGACATCAATGACAACCACTGATCAGCAATATCCCCCTTTGGCATTGATGGCAACACAGGTACTCCCTCTGCAATCATGACACCTCTTCCTACTGCCTTCTCTCCCCCTTGTCATTAATGGCAAAGGGTAACTCCCACTGACAAGCAACCATCCTGCGGACCTGTACACACCTCCACTCCCCCTTTCTACTCGAGTAAATAAGAGAAAGAGTCTAATGAAAACTTGGGAGAATCTCAAGCTTTTGGCAAAGATACTCAAATGCTTCATGAGGTAATGGTTTGGTAAAGATGTTAGCAATTTGTTCCTTTGTGCCAACATATTCAAGTTTGATATTCTTTTCGGCGACTTTCTCTCTAACGAAATGATATTTAATCGGAATATGCTTTGTTTTGGAATGCATCACATGATTCTTGGAGATACTGATGGCGCTGGTGTTATCGCAAGAGATGGGAATAGGCTCATCAAACTTGACTTGAAGATCTTGCAAAGTTTGCTTCATCCAGAGAACTTGAGTACAACAAGTTGCTACTGCGACATATTCTGCGTCTGTTGTGGATAACGAGATTGAAGACTGCTTTTTACTTAACCATGAAACAAGAAAACCACCTAGATAGAATGTTGCTCCACTGGTACTCTTACTTGTCCAACTGCCTGCATCACATAAGGCCAGGAGGCTGTCGCATATAGGAGACTACCAATCATGATCTATACAACCTTTGGTCCACATCCTTTGACAAATCTTCTAAGCTTAACTTGCAACTTGTTATCATGGGGGTAAGGACTGGCTTGCAATCTTCCATTTGGAATTTTTTGAGCATTTCCTTGATGTACTTGGTTTGATATATGAATATTCCTTTATCCTGCTGAGAAATCTGAAGCCCCAAAAATATGTCAGCTCGCCAAGCATAGACATTTCAAACTCACTTTACTTAATCTGTCATCATTGCTTGCAAAGATGATATCATCCACATATACCTCGATAATCGTTAGGTTATCTTGATGCACTTTCACATAGATATTACTATCAGTGCTTCCTTTCTTGAATGATTGTTGATGTAGATACCTATCAAAACGAGCATTCCAAGCCCTAGGAGCTTGCTTGAGACCATATAGTGCCTTCTTTAATTTGCAAACGTAGTTTTCTTTGTCAGTGAGCAGAAAACCTTCGAGTTGTTCGATGTAAACTTCTTCCAATTCATCATTTAGAAAGGTTGACTTAACATCCATTTGGTAGACCTTGATTTTTCTCGAACATGCATAAGTGAGAAACATCCTGATAGCTTCCATTCTGGAAACGGGAGCAAATGTTTCTTCAAAATCGATTCCTTCAACTTGTGCATATCCTTTGCAGACTAATCTTGCTTTATTCCTGGTAACCTGTTCGTCCTCATTCAAATTGTTTTTGAAGACCCATTTAGTTCCAATAACATTTTTATCCTTTGGTCATGGAACCAATTCCCAAGTGTCGTTCTTCTCAATTTGATCCAGTTCTTCATTCATAGTTGCTACCCAGTGTTCATTTTGACTAGCTTCCTCAAAATTGTTAGGCTCAAAAGTCGCTAAAAGGGCAAGACAGGCTTGCTGTGATGAATGAAGCTGTCGACTTCTTCTGGTTCCAATTCCTTCATTTATGTTGTCGATGATTTGATTTGATGGGTGATTCTTTTGATACCATTCTTTTGAACCTTTTGGAGAAACTTCTTGTACATCCTGTTGATCATTTCTTATTTCTTCTTGGTTGACTGGTGTTTCCTTATTTGATTGGTCTTGTTCTGGAGCTTCATCTTCATCCTTCACAGATTCTACCTCAAGCCCCTCAGATTTTCTTAAAGAGATGATCTCATTGTTATCCTTTAGAACATAGTCTTTGTCAAAAGAAACATTTATACTTTCAACTATTTGTTTTTGCCTCATATTGTAGCATCTATAAGCCTTTCTTTTGCGTGAATTACCAACGAAAATACCTTCGTCAACATGGGAATCGAACTTGCCCAATTTTTGGTTTTCTCTTTTGATGTAGCATTTGCTTCCAAATATTTTGAAGTATTTGGCGTTAGCTGGTCTTCCTTTCCATAGTTCGTACGGAGTCATGTTACAATTGTTCTTGAGCAGGCCTCTGTTTATAATGAATACAACAGTATCAATTGCTTGAACCCAAAATTTATCGTCTAAGTTTGAGTCTTTTAACATGGTTCTAGCCATTTCCTGTATGGTTCTGTTTTTTCTTTTAGCTACTCCATTTTGCTGTGGTGTTATGGCTGTTGAGAATTTCCTTTTATTCCATGTTTGTCACAGTATTGCTGAAATGCTTTGGACGTGAATTCTCTGCCATTATCTGATCTTAGACATTTGATCTTCAAATCAGTTTCATTTTCGACCAATTCCTTGTAGATTTTGAAATATTCGAATGCCTTAAACTTTTTCTTCAGGAAACTGACGGCTGTCATTCTGGTGTAATCATATATCATTAACATAAAGTATAATTCACCGTCTAAACCTTTTGTTCTCATAGGACCGCATAGATCAGTGTGTATTAAATGGAAGTGATGTAAGATGTTCCTTTGTCTTGTGCCGACAAGATTCACATATCGTATTGGTAGGTTTTGAGATTTTTGACATTTCTCTTGTTGCTTCCTTTTTGTTGATCTTGACCAAATTCTCGAAATTTATATGTCCCATTCGTTTGTGCCATAACCAGCTCTCGTCTTCTTTTGCCAAGAAACACCCTTTAGGTGTCTCATCCAAAATATGTATGTTGTTTGGAGCTTTGCTTGCTGTAGCCACAATTTTACCAAACTTGCCTTTCCTGATTTCACATTTCTTCGAGTTGAATAACATTATGTGTCCTTGATCACACATCTGTCCAACACTGAGCAAATTGTGATTCATATTTTCAACCAGCAACACATCCTTTGCTAATGCATCCTTGCTTCCAAGAGTGACCGTACCTGCTCCTATGACGTTTGAAGACCCAAATTTCCAAAAGACATTGTTCCATCCTTCTTTTCTTTCAAGGATATGAACTTATTTCAATCTCCAGTCATATGCCTTGAGAGACCACTGTCAACATACCATACGTTTATGTTGCTTTGAGCCTTGAGAGCGAGAGCACACTTTTCAGTTTTCCTTTTCCATACTTGTTCATTCTGATTTTGCGAGAATTCCTTTGAAGAACTTCCAAGTCTACAATCTTTGGCCAAGTGTCCAAAATTGTTACATTTGTAACATTCGACATCATCTCTCAAATGATCAAATCTGTTGATATTCTGCTGAGTTTTGGAATATCCATTTCTGAGAGATCTCCTGGAATTATATTCATTCCAAACATACATGCGACATTCTGCAACTCTATGTCCAAACCTTCCACATGAATAACAATGACCATAAAAAGTAGGTTGATACCTGGGGGGAAATCTTCTTCGAGGAATTGTCTTCCAAGGTTCTTCCTACGAGTCTTGATCTCTTGATCTAGCTGGGAGATCTACTTGCTTGGTAGATTTTGCATATCCATCTTCTTTAGTTGTCATAGAAGGACTTGACTCCTTTTCGAATTTTTCTTTGTAAACAAGACCAGTCTTGTCACTACATGATCGCTGGTTGCAGATGAGTTCATCCAAAGTCTTTGAGCTGTTGGCGTAGTTTTGAAGAGTTTTTCCATTTTTTACTTCCTTTCGTAAAGAAACGATTTCAGCTTCCAATGCTTCTTTTTCCTTGTTTATTTCCTTGAATTCTTTCCTGAGCGATTCTTCAATTCGTTTGTATTCTTCAACCTTGATTTTAAGATTTAGGACCTGTTCCCTTTCTGTCTTTAATTTTTCTTCAAGAGTGTTGATGTGCTTCTTCTTGACCTTGAGCTCTTTGATAACCCTGATCACTTCATTTTGAAATTCCTCAGTCATTTCTTCTTCTTCGTCTCCTTCTTCATCAGGTGCCTCTCGCTTATTGTTCTTGGCCATAAACAATACTCTTCCGTTGAATTCTTCTTCGTTATCACTGTCTTCTTTAGATCAGGAGCTATCTTCTTGGAGAAGAAACTTTTTATTAAACCATTTCTTCTTTCCTTTCGTAACAACCTCATATTTGTGAGGACATTTGGCAGCAAAATGCCCAACCTCACCATAATCAAAACATGTTAATGGAAGTTTACCTTTGAATTTTCCCGTACCTATTCTCATTTTCGCGTGAAGTAGGCAAACTCTTTATCTGAGAATTCTTCTTCATCTTCTTCCTTGTCCTCATCCTTAATTGCAAATTTTTGCTTTCAGAGTTTGCCTGTCCTTACTATTCTTCTTGGATACGGCAAATGATGTTTCTAAGTGAGATGTGCCATCCTCTTCTTCAATCCTCATTTCATATGCTGTAAGAATTCCATGCAATTCATCTATCCTGAGATTGGTCAGATTCGATCAATCTTTCAAGACAGATACCTTAGGGTTAAATCTTGCTGGCAAGGTTTTGAGGATCTTTCAGACAACAATTTTCGTTTCAACAGGTTCTCCCAAACCTTCTAATGTATTTGTTGTTTCATCAACACGTTGGAAGTATGCAGCAATATCTTCATCTTCCCTCATTTTGAGTAGCTCAAATTTTGCCCTGAAAATTTGAAGCTTTGCTCCTTTCACCTTTGAGTCACCTTCATATGTAATTTCAAGCTTGCCCCATACCTCTTTGGCAGTTTTGCAACTCAATACATTAAGATAAACAGATTCGATAAGCCCACTGATAATAAGATCTTTAGCCTTTGCATCATATACCATATTTTTCTTACCTTGTTCATCCTGGGTTGGTGTGAAGCCTTTGTCAACGATTTCCCATTCTTCGCATCCTTGCGCCAGCAAATGAACCTGCATTCTTCCACTCCAAAGCGCATAGTTATTTCCATTGAACAAAGGAACTCTATTCTTAGTATACTCCATGATCTCCTTCTAGTTGTTAAACTGTTATTGAAGGAACCTCCCTCAGATACCAATTGTTGGAAACACTGGGGGGGTGGATCAATATTCCTTAGCAATTAGCACTTTTTAAATCTTTCAAAGCATTAGTTAATCTTCAATTATTATTAATGTTTATGCAGTAAAAACAGTAAACAATAGAACACAGTAGGCACAAGAATTTTAGGTGGAAAACCCCTTCCGGTTCAAAAACCACCGACCACTTTTCTAATAAATTCTTTAATCTCTAGCCCCAACTGAAATGAAAGTTACAACTTCCTAGAATTCTAGAAAGGCATTCTTCTCCAGCTCCCACTGGAAGGACGCCCCAACGCCCTAATTTCTTCAGTAGTCAATTGAATGGATGCCCCAACATCCTAGACCAACCTACCACCCTGAAATGTTCACAGGCTCCAAGTTGTAGGCAGCTTCATGCACCTGCCTAGCACCTCCCTGCTACCCTATAATGACTGAAATGAGACAAGAGTGTGGATTCCCATACTAGGGACAACGATCCACAATACAATATAATTTACAATCATTTTGACCGAACACCCAATCACACTATGACCTGCAACTCAACCATGACATCATCCCAACAGAGACTCCTATACCTCCCAACAATGCCTTTTCGACTCTAGGCAGATTGACCCTTTTACAATAACGACTCTTCCAATGATGACATTTTTACAAATGATTCTTTTACAACTTTACAATGATGACTCTTGGCCTTGACACTTCTTCACAATATACGGATGGCTGTCATGTCTTCAAAGGATGTCTCGCTGCAATGCTTCCTTTGATTTGATACTTCAGCTCTTGAATGCTCGCTTGATGTTGTCCTTGAATCTTCTTCTACCTGCATGCAAATTTGCCCAACAAAACCCAATCCCAAAAGGAAAAACAAAATACCCTTTAACTTACCTCTGTGTGCAAACACACATGTAAGCACATAATAATAAATAAATAAAAATCAAATGAATACAATGCGTACCTGAAATGTGCTTGTTGTTTGTGATTGTAGTTGACTTGTTGCAGCAACAGAGACCTAGACTCCCCACTCTTGATATAGACCTAGACTCTATGCAAGACTATATACAAAGTTGACTACATGCACTAGAGATATCCTCAACCAACCCTTATGATAGTTCTTGACTTCTACTTATAATCAACCTAAGACTAGACTCACAGACTTAGAGACAACAAAACAAGGAAAACTACACAGACCCTAAACTAGTGACAGATTTAGACATTGATGAGGTTCTAATATTATAACACAATAGAACAATCCTACAACTGTCCACACAACATAGCATCAAAAACGTACCTATCATGTAGCATCCGAGACTGACTGTGGAACCCTTTTGTCACGTAAAAATACACTGTGGCATCCAAGATACTGACTGTGATATATCATATCACTGTGGCATCAAGAACTTGTTTGAAAGACATTACCGTGGCATCAAGGATGGATTGTGGAACATCACCATCTCACTGTGGCATAAAAAGACTGACTGTGACATATCATTGTTATGTGAAATGTCACTGTGGCATGGAGACAACAATTTGTGGTACTGAAGAATTGCAGATCTGAGATGCAACGTTAGAGTTCACAGCAATTTTATATCATTGAAGGCAAAAGGATAGCAGACCCGAGACATAGATCCGAGATATGTAATGGTATCTAATTTTATTTGTTTGATAGCGTAGAAGGGTAATGATACTAAAATTTTTTTCTCTGCAAATCAAACGACCTTTCCACAGTATTAAATCTGATGTACAGACTTCAAAGGTTGGCTCAGAACTGTGGCCAGATTGCACCAAAAATGCCAACAAATCACCCAAGACAAGATGACAGAAAACCCTAACCCTCACGAAGAATGCAACGTTGATGCTCCAGGGTTAACGAAAATTTTGAGTTGTATATTCACCAAATCTTCGTTAAATATTTTTTATTTACCTTAGGAGGATTTCATGGTCTCTTTTAGAGAGATGTCATTTATCACTTGAATGTTTAGGAGGGGCTGTGAGGTGAACGTTGGAGAGCAAATATGGGCTCCATAATTATTGGATAGGGCTTCATTTTAATTTTCTATTTGTTTTTATTTTTGTAATAAAATTAATTTAATTTAATAGTTTTTGATAAATTGTTTGTTTAAGCTCTAAGGAATTGGTACAGTAACACTTTTTCGTGTTGTTGTAGGTGACATATGAGTGTATTAAGTCAATGATTGGTTCACTATCTTTGGATTTTCAAGTTATTCAACTTATACGAGGTGAGATTACAGTGAGCATCCCTGTCATATATTGGCAACCATTGGTGAATAAGGTGATGTCTCAACCCATGGGGTTTTAGCCCACTAATGGGGGTTTTCGACTTCAAACGCAAATAACTCTCAAACTGTGAAGAACTGGGAGACGTACCATATATCAACATAAACATCTTGACGAGTAGAATCCATCGACAAGATCTTTGACACAAAATAATATGAGTTGTCAAGTCAAAATTCCCATGCAAGATCGTGGTAGCCCATGGTGCTACTTGGGTTGACATCAATGACAACCACTAATCAACAAAATACACCTTGAGAATTGAGGTAGAGGCAAAGGCTATACAAGGGGAGAAGAATCTAGATTGTAGATGGTTGATGCTTGAATAATTAATCATTAATGTACTATGGATGCCATTTCGATCTTGATTTGTGTACAATATGCATACTTTGATATATTCTGCAACTAATTTGGCATTCTAGATGTTCTTTTTAATATAAATGCAACGATATATATATATATATGTGTGTGTGTGTGTGAGAGAGAGGAATCATGCTTCTCGAACACCCCCAAGGTGCTCCCTTAATGCTCCTTAGATGCTCCCTAATGGTAATGTTATCCTTAAATTTTTAACATTACCATGAAATGATACAGGGTGTTTGAGAGTGGTTCCAGCCTCATTGGACTTCATATGGAGAAAATAGAATTTCATATTCCATTCAAAATTCAACAAACTTAATAGTTTTCAGCATTTCAGGATCAATGGGATTGTGGCATTTCATTAGATTATATCATATATGAGGGTATGTGATTGGCATTTAATCAAAAACACCAAGCTCGATACATACCCTATTGTTGATGGTGTTGATTGTTGAACCCCTTTGTCATGGCCTTTAGCAAAAATGTACCCTTCACTCAAGTCAATATCATTGATCAGGCATGTTAAGCTTTTTCTACCATATTTTAAGGCTTGGATTAGGCAATTTGATCAAAATTGGGCAATGTTGATGAATATCCTATGCTGCACGGGTTCCCGACTTGGGGGTGGGGTTCTCGAACCGGTCCCTAAGTACTGGATTCGGGTACGAGTTCTTCTCAGAAGAACCCATAAGAACCGGGTTCTTCTATGAAGAACCGGGTTCTCCAAAAAAAAATTGGGTTTTTTTCCTTTAACGGGGTTCTTTGGGTTCTTCAGAAAAAAATTATATTAAAAATTTAATTTTCAAATAATTTCTTTTTATTGAAATTTAAAAAAGAAAATTTAAAAATTAATAATATGATATTTATTATTAACAAATGTCAAAAACTTAAAAGTTAAAACCTAAACTTTTAACTAACCCACAACCATCGAATGGTGGCTTCATGGTGTTGATGATCCTTAGTTGCAACAATTTGCCACACAGTTACTTGGACAAGTAGCTAGTTTGGAGTTCCTCATCTTATTCAAAATTTGAAAAATTCTCAATTAAACATAGGAAATAAATTTTAATTTTAGTTTTAGTTTTTTATATTTCAGGTAGCTATTTCTTCATCTTGTGAGAGGAATTGGAGTACTTATCCCTTTATTCATTCAGTAAAGAGAAATAGGTTGGGCTCAAAGAAGGCAAAGAACTTAGTGTACATTCATAGCACACTTCGTATCATATCTCGAAAAGACCCTGGGGACAAGGAGGGTCCTTTCAAGAGATGGGACCAACACACAGATGATGCTATGTGTGTGGACGAGGAGATACAACTAGACGGCCTTATTGAGCTACCTCCAATTGCTATGGATGAGCAAGAGCCTCAAGATGAGAGTGATTCCTACCTGGAGAGCATGCTAGCTGAAGATCTAAGTGATGTTGGTGACATGGATGTTGATGACATGGCTTGAGTAAGCCATTGTTCATTAGGCTTTAGCTATTTTTATTTTAGTATTCTAAAATTTCCTAGTTCATGTTTGGAGATGCCTTAAGGCAAATTTTGGATGTAGTATGACAATGGACATATATCATGATTCATGATTCTTATTACTATGTAAACACTGAACAGTTTTTTGGTGATAAATTTTGAAATTTCAATGTGAATGTTCAATGTTCAATGATGTGCATGTTTAAATGATTAAAGTTTTCTTGTTTAAAGTTGAAAAATATACAAATTCAAATTTCGTATATATTATTAATTATAATTTATAAAATATAATTATTAAAATTTAATATTATTATATTACCCAACAAACCCACGCACCCTGTTTCAAAAAATGTTGTCCCCATCCTTGTCCCCGAACCCACGTTTCCTGGTAACATAGTGAATACCCCTCGAGAATTGAGGTAGAGGCAAAGGCTAGACAAAGGGAGAAGAATCTAGATTGTAGATGGTTGATGGTTGAATAATTAATCATTAATGTACTATGGTTTCCATTTCTAGCTTGATTTGTGTACAATATGCATACTTTGATATATTCTGCAACTAATTTGGCATTGTAGATGTTTTTTTGAATATAAATGCAATTATACATATAGAGGTTTTTTTTTAATATAAATGCAATGATATATATATATATATATGTTGCACGAAACTTCAAGGAACTCGTCGTTTCGGGCCGTACTTGTACCCAAAACTTCGAAACTTGACTGAAACTTGACCATCATGTAATCATCTATTAGAGTTAATATAGACTTGTTTTACTTTCTAAATTGTCATCTATGGGTCTTATTCTCTTTTTTCTTGCAAGATAATGTGTTATTCACTTATTTATTTATATATATATTTTATATACTTTCGGGTTGTAAATTACCCATACCATGGAACCAAAGTTGTAATGTTACAAAAGCGCGACAAGGTCAATTTGCGGAAGATAAAACCTGCACGGCCCAGCATAAACTCTTCAAAAAAATAAACGTTCGGTAAGTATGCTATGCGAAGGTACTGAAGAGTGGTTTTTAGTGTGATTTTTTGTTTTTTGGGAAAAAATTGAGGTTAAATTTTGATTTGGGTTATTTAAACTGGTTTTTTTACTGTAAATACGGATTCAGCATTCTGAAAAACCTCTAGGTCACTTTGATTGTGTAGGCTTATCCATCAAACTTGGGATTTCAATAAATTCCTGTCAAATTTAGAGAAATTAGATCGGAAAAATCCATCTCAAAAGCTTCCAAAAAAATCACACTAAAAAATCTGACTAAAGACAACTCCGATATTGAACATAAGAGATCCATGTAATTACTGCTTTTATGATAACTAGAGCTCCCAGGCGCTATAATATTCGTCATCACAGAAATTTAACTAACATCGAGTCTAGAGCTGAAGTACATCCTAAGTTCTTTGTAAGACGCAGATTCTAATCAACATTTTATGGCATACTTAGTTAAGTACAGAACAAACAACCATGAGTCGCATCTAAAGCTACATTTCCGCCCTCGTTTTGTTGTGACTTCGCTGGCAAACTTCATTCACAATTGGTTACGGTTAAACAAACCTAATATATTTATAACTTTTACTTTATTCATGTAGATGATTCTGTATATACATATATAATGTTTTGGCTGACGTTCCCATTTTTGGGAGGTGACATTTCTAAGCGTACCCGTTTCGGAAACCATGAAACTTTTCGGCATTTCGTGTAGCTTATCTATATATATATATATATGCTTCCACAATGCTTCGCTTTTGAGGATTTTTGGAAAATGACACTTCCGACGCTTCACTTCCAAAAAATGCACCTGCTTTGCCCCTGCTTTGTGCAACATCGTTCTTGATCGCTCTTGTCAAATTCATTGTAATTGAATTTTAAAGATCATTATAAATAGAGGATGTAAATCCCACAGGTTTTCAATACACGTGGATTAGATGGGGTCACTTGAAAGTAGATTTTCCAACAGGTGGTCATGAAGAGTTATTAGAGTCAGAACACACTTGTATACGATATAAGCTTTAAAATCATGGGTGGATTCACAAAGGCTACCTGTAATTTCTCTATTTCAAGCCATGGTGGTTTCCTTTCATTCTTTGTCAAATTACATTGTGCAAAGAACTCTGGTAATGGGTGTAAAATGGACAAAAGTTGTTAGAAACATTCTAGAAGTGAATATTGATATATTCCATGAAACTCATGCTTGGTATCAGAAAGCACTGATGGGTGGTCCATGAAGATCTTAGTGCATGCTAATTCAAAGAGATCTGCAAATAAGGCCTTCCTCGACTAGTTGTTTTATATGTTTATATTTCTGAGTAGATCTTCTAACCATCACCCTATTTTATTTTTTAAGCGTTTGGATTATTGTCAAAATTTTTTCCCTCAAACTTGAATAGAAACCTTGTAAAGTTTGTATTGGTTCTTGAATGAATTAAAATAACATGTTCTTTATATGGTTTCCCTTGACAACTAAATGTTCGATGATTCTAAATTGAGCTGTTATTAATGAAATGTAATGCATATTCATCCTATATGTGAAAGCAGTTCATTTCTCATACCGTCAAAACATTGCAGATTAAGGATTCAGTTGATGAGGATGGAGCATTAAGAGTGGTCCAGACTTTCACTTTTGATGTCAAAGAACCAGAGGTATGACCATGGTGTTTTGTAATTGATTGGGAAGGCAGAACTATCTCAATGTCTTTTCAGTCCAGACTCCAAACTGTTCACAGATGATTATTCAAAAATATGATGCTATAAGAACTTCCTTAAGCATCCATATCTCTATTTTGTATCTCAGAGTGCCCAGTTAATAGTACAAGTTTATGGCAAGGGCTTGCTTGGATATGACAAGCATATTGGAACATGCCAACACATGCCTGTAAAACTGTTTCTAGAGGAAAATGATGGTAAAGAACTTCCTTTCTCTCCCGACACCGAATTCACAACATTCATTATATCTTACGGTGATTTTTGATTGGCGGACATAATCTTTGGAATTTTTATTTGAAAAATGAAACATTTTTTTATTCAGGCTTTAGTGAAGCAGAAGGCAAGTGGTATGATCTTTACACAAAAGATGGAAAAAAAAAGGTTCCAGGGAAGGTGTGATCCTTTTGGTCTTCATATCTATTTATTAATGATCAGCCATTTTATCAATTTATTTGTACTATGTACTGATGTTGTCATTATATGTTTCTTCTGTTTGGCAATTGGCAATTGCACAAATTACCATTTTGCATTAATTGTAATTGGAATCCTCATATACAAGTGTTGTCTTTTGTTTCTTGACTGATTAGCCTCCTTTGATGCCAGATTTTGATGAACATTGTGGCAGGCATAGCTGAACCTGAACAAAAGATACGTCTCTTTGTGGGAACCTGGAATGTTGGAAATTCCAGGCCGGTAAGGTTTAGACAGGAGTCTCTCCTTTTTTGACTTTGGAAATTGTCCACTCTGATTGCAAGTAGTACCATGATCATATAATATTTATGCACTTTGAAAGTTATGCAATTTGAAAATTGAAAATCATAGTTGCATTTTGTAAATTTAATCTGCAATTGTAACATATTTCCTCAAATCAACACTTGCTTCTGAAGGACAGAATAGATATTTTCTTGTATGTTTTCATTCCTAGTGGTCCTTACCAAATTTAGTTAAGTGCTATTTAAGTAAGCATGCAACTTATTACTATTCATGAAAATTGAAGTGATGGTCAATGAAAGCATGAGCTAATGAAAAGTGCAGAGATTGGGAGGCATGAATAAAAAAAATGTGTGGATATGACTAATGGAGGAAGAGTTTAATTACATATGAAATTTAATAGAAGCGTGGGTGTAGGGTAAATTCCAAAACTTGTAGGATTTTTGGACTATTACCGCAAAATCTAGCAGGCCTAGTGCAAAGCCTTATTGGGAAATTTAGGTCTTATGGAAAGAAAGAGATTAGCCACCACTGTCACCTCAAGGGCCTCTCTCTTGTTACTCAGTCATTGGATGTTATCACCACAAGGAAGGCTTCTTTGGCAAGACATAGAGGTTAGATGATTAGGGTTCCAAGATAAATGGCTCTCTAAGAATCTTGCAAATAAATCACCTAGAAAAGTCTTCAATGAAAGAGGGCTTAAGGTTGATTGGGGTCTCATGGTTATGGGAGAGGTACAAGCAAACCCTTGGAGGCCAAGATAAGGATTGCAAATGTTCAAGTACACTATCAACCAGCTCCATCCCCAATAGACTAGAAGAAGGCTGTAAACTAGGGTTTTATTGGTATGCAAATACATAGTATGCAATAGCATATAACAGCTAAGAAATAGCATCCAAATGATAAAATCAGCAATGGACTAAAGAGTATTAGAGAGGTAAGAAAGGGATGGGTCTAATTTAAGTTTCTAATAGCTGAAAATGCATATAACAACAATAAATATCCAGATGTCAACCCTACTTTTAGGGGTAAAAGTAGCAATTAATGCCAGATTTTTCCTTTTTAAATTTATTAAATGCAATTCCTACCAATAGAACAATAACATATAGATGTAAAATTGCTATAAAATGCAGATTGAGGCCAAACCCTAACCCTAGTTACCAAGAAATAAATGAAAGGAACTTTGCAAAGTGGTCCAACAACTAGATTAGTGCCTCTATTCAATTGGGCTATGGAGTCAAAGAGGGCGAGGTCAATGATGGAATTATTTGTATGAAGAGAGTGGAAGACTAAATATCTTCTCTTAGAAACCCTAGTAACTTGTAGTAGGAGATTTAAGGTCAAAGGATGCATGCATCGAGTTCCTTTGATGGAATCTTGAATAACAATTTTTTCATAACATGTAAAAACAAGATTTTATGAATGATTTTGCATTTATTAATATGGCACAATGTTTGGTCAATTTAGAGTGTCCTAAATTGCTATATTAATTGTTAATCCGGGAGTCGTAAACTATTGAAGTGTGGCGCACTATATGTGCAAGATAACCTATTTCTTACTTTTTGTCGTTTTTGGTTTTTATTTTGTTTTTGGGTTTATTTTCGTTGATTTCTTAATGTGAGATAGAAATTCTAAAAGACAAGTATGGATCTAAATGTTCAAGGCAATGATGTCTTTTAAAATGATTTTCAAAACTTCAAACTTTTCAAAAAGGTTTTAAAATATGCAATGATAAAATTAATTCCTAAAAGAGAATGAAAATGTGCCACTATTCTAATTAAACAAACAGTGAACTATTGATCATGAAACCATTATCCTTGCTGCTGTCTAAATACAAAAGAAACTGTACTCAAAGAAATCCAAAAATTGCAAGCAAAGTAAAGCTAAAATCAAATTACATCAACTCATATTCTGACCCCTCACCATTAGTCTCGCTATGGCTTTCGGAGGTAATCATAAACAACTTGAGCAATCTGATATCTAATTTGCAGAAAAATAAACTAATATCAAATTACACACTCATACTTCAATCCCTCACCATTAGTCTCGCTATGGCTTTCGGAGGTAACTGATAATGACATGAGCAATTTAATATCTAACTTGCAGAAACATAAACTAATATCAAATTACACACTCATACTTCAATCCCTCACCAATAGTCTCGCTATGGCTTTCGGAGGTAACTGATAATGACATGAACAATTTAATATCTAATCTAACTAATAAAGCCAATGAACAAAACTGAAATAAACAAAACAGTGCTGGAATTAAAAAAAAAAAAAAAAACTAAGAAAAAAAATCAGCAGAAAGATAAGACTGATCCCATGTCATTAGTCATTGTGAAACTATGTGCAAATGCCCGGGCTGCCTACTGTAATCTGGAACAAACACACTGATCAGTTAACAACAATATAAAGCATATAAAATTATGGACAAAAATAACACGTTAATACCATAAGAAATGAAATATATACAAGTGAATAATTATGGCATAATGAACGTAAAGAAACACAGCGTAAAAATGTACAGCAATATGAAACAAAACCTTGATATGTACAGGGGCCCTCTGCACAACCTCGGGCAACAGCTATCAACCACGAATTATGCTTATAAACAGAGTCTTCTCATGTATTCAAAATGCAGTCATAGCAAAGAAATAATGTCATGGCACAGTGGGCTTTCTTAACAGCAAAATTACATTACCAAAACTAACTATTATGTGTATGGAAATGCATTATTTATAGCAAAAGACTACATAACTAATTTCCTAAAGACTGCGCTGATAGAGGACACGTGAACAACAACGTCCAGGGATCTAGCATCATGGCTGCCATGATGATTAAATCTATTGAGGGTGGCTGTTGGATTCGCCTTATGGAGCAGTCCACAGGGGTTGATATGTCCCCTGAGATCTAGGAACAACCACGCAAGTCTTCACGTGTTGAAAAACGGAGTCCTGTTACTGTAGGACTCTTATATTTGACCACCGCTTGACCACCTTTGACCACGGCCTTCTTTGATGAATTCGACTAAGCCAATAGGACTCGGTCCATGTACACGTCATTTCCAACTTGCCCATGTGGCTCGATTTGCTGAAGACACCTGCAATATAGACTTTAACAAAAAGCTTGCGGAAAGTTGAACCGGCTGCGGAAAGTGACAAGATTCCGCAGCTCAATGAGCAAAAATCTAATTCAAACAGCAAACACAAAACATAGTTAGGAAACCACTTTATGTGCTCTTTTAAACTCAATATGCAATGATGTTGACAACTTAGGAGGTCCAGGTAAATGGAAAAAGTCTAGAAAGGTGTATAGGAAAAATGCAAGTTTGGGGCTCAACATACCCCACTGTGAAAGTGTTGCATGTCCCCATGCAACCAAAATTTTGATCATCCTCCCTTTAGTCCATGTGCTCTGAAGCTTCTGCCAGTACATCCAGCCCTCTTCTCCTCTTCCTTGGTACTACTACCATCCTGGGCTTCCTCATCAAGCATCTGAATTTGAGGTTGACAAGTGCTGTATTCAACCTCTTGCATTTCTTCTTCAATTTCCTGTTCTTTTTCTGCCACAGTCCCAGATGTAACATAGTGTTGTCATGAATGATCTTGTCCAATCTGCTTTGCTCCTTTAATGCTTCATTTTCATTTTTAATATGTCTATTTAAAACCTCCAATTCAAAGACTTCTTGTTTCAACGATTGGACTAGAGTTTCTTGTGCTGTGTGAGGCTGAGTGGATGATGTGCTTGGACCTGCAACTGTCTTCTCTAAGGATTCTATATAATCATACATTTCCTGTTGATTTGGGTCCACCTCGGGTGTATCCTTCCTTGGCTGACCCCAAAATCCTGTTGAGAGGGACTGATTTCAAACTTTGGCCGAGAAGGACTCATGTCAACATCTGGCTGTGAAATGGAAGTATGGTGTGGGCTATGGTCAGGAGAGGTTGCTGGAGGCTTTTCTGGGGTTTCCTCCCCCAAATCAATAAAGTGAGGCCCTTTGGTTTTTACTGTCTTTAATTTCCCTAGAGCTTCTTCTTACATGCTGTGGACTAGTATCTTCCCCCATACCCATAATCTGTTTTCCTTTTCGTTTCTTCTTAGCTGCAACCGCTTATTCTCTAAGATAAGCTAATCTTTCGGACAGTGTTTGGTGGTCTTCTTTTTGAGAAGGCTCTGAAGTTTGATATACAACTTCTATGTTTCATTTCCCTTTGATTTTCTTTGGTTTCTACCCTTGGTTCTTTCCAGCCCCTTTTCTTGATTAACTTCTTTGGTTTTGCTAATAGGAGGGTCTTGAATTCTTGCACTTGTTTCCTTCTTCCTACTCCTTCTTGCTTTACTGCTCTCAGGTACCTCGGGTGGCTCTTGAAATTAGTTTCTTACCAAAAACTGTTCCCAGGTGTCCCTATTTTTCTTCAATTGGTCTTCAATTAGAATTGTCACGAGCCCATGATGATACAAATGTGACTCTATGTCTTCTATATTCTTTTGCACTGTTGTGCACATCTTTTTCAAGCTCAGCAATAAAAAGTAGGGTAGATTGAGGGTTTGGTTTTCTAAAAAGTTCATCAACAACCGGGTATGATACATATACATTGCCCCAAAACGGCCTTCACAAGTAATGAACTTTTGAATAATTAATAATAAGTTGGCCCACTCCTCTTTTAAAGCATGGACAGGAATTCCTCGTTTGAATACAGTTACATCCATATCTAGATTGCGTAGTATGACTCTCCAAGCTTGCTCGTCAAAGCTCTTGTTCTTGAACCAATGTTCACCTTCCTGGGGAAGTTTTGTAGCAGCTGCTATGGATGCCTCGGTGATTGTAAACTTGAGGTCCCCAATCTCCACCTCCTGGCTGTTAAAAGACCTCGCAAAAGCCTTTGTAATCTCCTTATTGTGGCCTTTGAATTTTTGTATAAACCGTAGCCATCTTGCCTTCTTCAGTATGTCTTTCACTTGCGGGTATCCTTCCAAAAATTTGGGCCCTTCTGGTTCTACCTTCAACAACAGACCCATCCTTCCTTCTGTTCTTAAAACTCGTTTGCGTGAGGAGGGTTTAGCGGAAGTGAGAGGGCTACGTTATGGGAGTGAACAGAGTTTATGGAGAAAACCAGTGACTGTGAGTGGAAAACAGAGGACAGGCAGCGGAAGTGAATTCGTGAAATGGGCAAAGGCTTATGTGAGCAAAGTGGAAATGCAGCCGTGATGTCAATAGAACAGTAGGAAGAGTACAGTGCATCCGGCGGAATTTTAAATTGGGTGGCTGCAGAGTAGACGCAAACACGTTTATGAACCGGTTGCGGATTTTATGTGGCTGAGAAGAGCCGTAGTCAAATCGACCACGTCCTTATGATTACAGGTGGAGTGTTAAAATGCAGCCAACACAAATTAAATCCGAAGCCTAATTATAAGACCGTTTGGAAAATAAATGCATGGTTCGTGGAGGAATGTCGTGAAATGGTTATGGAGGCTATCACGTCAATCATTGCATATAGTGGAGCTCATGGTTTAATAACTATGCAAAAATGTGTTTTGATTGCTATTTGAAATAAAATTCTACTCATACCTTGGAATTTTTGCCATTTGTTTGTCCATTAACCCTTGATCAACTGCTCCTTATTGATACCTTTAGGTGCTCCATGTCTTCATAATATGTCCTCGGTCATACCTGCATTTTCTTTCATGATTATTGAACTAACATCTTGACTGTCAATTTGAAAAACAGAGTGGTGGCTGCGGAAACTGCTTCTGGCTACGGAAACTAGTTTCAGCTGCGGAAATTGACACAGCAACCATTTGACTGAATGAAGATGGATAGATGATAACTGACTGAATGAAAATGGTCATGAAAGAAATTTTTATTGGTGAAATGAAATGAAATGGATGAAATGGAGTGGAATGAATATGAAATGGAGTGGAATGAAAATGAGGTGAAGTGAAATGAAAATGGGAAAGAAAGAGAGATTTTTTTTTGGAAAATATAGGTTGTCAGGGGTTCCTGTTTTTCGCTCTATATTTTCTGTATAAGACTATCAATCAGTGATTGGTTTTTAGGCTTATACAATTTTATTTTATTTTATTATTATTATTTTTAACAGAAAGGAATAAAAGCTAGGCTGGTGGAGAAGAAGGATTCTTCTTCACCAGCCTTATTGCAGAATTATCTTGAAACATTGACAAATTCCTCTTTTGAGAGTGAGGAGTTCGAAATTCATCAATGGTCTTGATTCTTACCGCTCCATTGCTAAAGATTTTGTCAATCTCATATGGCCCAAGCCAATGAGTCTGAAATTTTCCTTTAAAATCTTTAAACTTGGAATCAAATAGTAATGCCCAATCTCCCTCTTGAAACTTTTTCTCTTTGATGTATTTGTCATGCCACTTAGCTCTTTGATATTGAACTAGATCAGTTCTTAGGATTGCTTCTTGTCTGATCTCATCTAGCTCATTCAACTGCTCCATTCTGTGCTTTTGGGCTTCTGATAGATCCATCCCCAACTGAACTGCCATCTTGAAAGTTTTGACTTGGAACTCAATGGGAAGCAGGACTTCTTTCCCATAAACAAGTTCATAGGGAGAATGTCCTGTTGTATTCCTCCATGTAGTTCTGTAAGCCCATAAGGCTTCAGGAAGCCTTTCTGCCAATCTCTTCTGTGTAGATGAATAGTTTTGGTGATGATGCCTTCAATAACTTTGTTTGTAGACTCCACTTGACCATTTGCTTGCGGATGGTAAGGAGTAGATTTTCTATGCTTGATTTTGTATTCTTCCATCAACTTCTCCACCATGTTGGATGTGAATTGACTTCCTTGATCTGTCACAATTTCTCTTGGAACACCAAAGCGAGTAAAAATATCCTCATAAAGAAAACTAACAACTAAATTTTCAGTAGTAGAAAGTAATGCTTTGGCTTCTACCCATTTAGTGACATAATCAGTACATACCAATATATACTTATTTTGTTTAGATGGTGGATTAATAGGTCCAATGAAATTTAAAGCCCATTTTTCAAAGGGTTTGATGAGTACCTGTGGTTGTAATGGCATTTCATTTGAAAGAGTCAGTTTCCCTACTCTTTGGCAGCTGTCACACCTTTTGACATATTCTTTTGCATCTTTGAAGAGGGAAGGCCAATGATATCATAAAGAGAGGATTTTATAGCCTGTCCTTTTGTTAGCAAAGTGTCCGCCGCATGGTTCATCATGACATGCCTTGAGGATGTCAGGCATTTCATCTTCTCTAATACATCTTCTGATCACAAGATCTGGCCCTGTTTTAAACAATTTGTTAGAAATCCATGAATATTTTAAACTTTCCTGAAAAATCTTTCTTCTTTCACTAGGAAATAGATGTGGAGGTAGTTTCCCTGTAACCAAATAGTTAGCAATATCTGCATACCAAGGGGTCTTAGTAGTTACTGCAAATAAATATTCATCAGGAAACTTGTCCTCTACAGGAGGATCTTTTTTAGTATTCTGGATCCTAGACAAGAAATCAGCTACTGTATTTTGTTTCCTTGGTCTATCCAACACAGTAATATTGAATTCTTGTAAAAGTAAGAGCCACCTTGTAACTCTGCCATTAGTAACAAGTTTGTTCATTAGATATCTAATCGCAGAATGATCAGTATGGATAAAAGTTTCATAGCCTGTTATATAATGTCTAAACTTATTGATTGCATGAACAACAGCTAAGAACTCTTTTTCAGTTACAGTATAGTTCAACTCAGTGGGAGTCAATTTTTTACTGGTATAGTAAATGGCATAAGGAACTAAATCCTTTTGACCCCAACACAGCTCCTAGAGCTGTATCTGAAGCATCTGTAGAAATATGGAAAGAAAGTTTCCAATTTGGCCCTCTCAAGATGGGTGCTTCAGATATTCTTGTTTTCAAAGTTTCAAATGCTGATTGACAATCAGGATCCCATTTGAATTCACAGTCTTTTGTGAGCAATTTGAAGAGAGGAGATGCTATTTTAGTGAAGTTCTCTATAAATCTTCTATAATACCCAGTAAATCCCATAAAACTTCTAACATCTTTTTGACAATTTGGAATAGGTAACTTGGAGATGACTTCAACTTTTGATTTATCAACTTTAATCCCATTCCCTGAAATGTGATGTCCCAAAACAATACCTTCAGTAAACATCATAAAGCATTTTTCATGACTTAATGAATGTTTGTTTCTTTACATCTTATAAGGACTTTTTCCAAATTCTCTAATGCCTTTTCAAATGAATTACCATAAACTGTAAAATCATCCATATAAACCTCTACACAATCATGGATTAGATCAGAAAAGATTCCTAGTACTGCTCTTTGGAATGTTGCAGGTGCATTACATAATCCAAAAGGAAGCACTCGATAAGCAAAAGTTCCCCATGGACAGGTAAATGTGGTCTTATCTTGATCTTCAGGTGCTACCTGAATTTGATTATAGCCACTAAAACCATCCAGAAATGAAAAGTACTTTTTGCCTGCTAATGTATCTAATACTTGATCGATAAAGGGCAAAGGAAAGTGATCCTTCAAAGTTGCTTTATTCAATTCCCTGTAATCAATGCATACCCTCCATTTACCATTCTTTTTAGGTACTATAACCAAAGGAGAAACCCATCGGCTATCTGAAATTGGATAAATGAAGTTTACATTGAGTTGTTTTTGGAGCTCTTCTTTCACTATCTCCCTAGGGTTTGGATTCATCTTTCTCTGAGGTTGTCTAATTGGTTTACTGTTTTCCTCGATGTAGATGTGATGAATGCAAGTCTTAGGGTCAATACCTTTCATATCAGTACACTCCCATGCAAACGCAGTAGAATGTTTTTGCAAGATTTTGGTTAGCTCTTCCTATTGTGACTTTTCGAAATTTTTATTGATATTTAATGTTTTACCTGGAAAATCTCAATGGCGGAGCTACTGAACTCTTCCATAGAGTAAAGAGACATTTGTCTAGATGATAGATATTCAATGTCAGAATCTAACTGAAATTGTGTGTGGTCATATTCTGAAGATGTTTTAAAATTTTCTAATGTGTTCAGAATTTGACTATCTTCACTGATTTCAAAATGGTAAAGACAGGTTGTATAGTGTCCTCATCATCGACCATTCATTATCTCCTACTTCTGTAATTGCTTTTGCTGGAGGATACAAATTGAATTTCTTTGTCGAATTACCATCAGAAATGTACATATCTCCAGATCTACAACTAATGAAAGCATCAGTTGTGGCTAGCCAAGGTCTTCCTAAGATGAGTGGGTGCCCTCCTAAATTACTTTTGGGAGTCAAAATCATGAAATCTACTGGATATTCCCAAGAATCTAAGGAGACTTAGATATCTTCTAATACACCATCTGATTTGATTATTGATCTATCTGCAAGTTGCAGTAGGGTAGGTGTAAAAACAAGATTAGGAAGTTTTAGCTGTTCCATAGTCTGTCTACTCATAATGTTGATAGCAGCCCCTAAGTCAATCAAGGTATTTGGAATTTCTACCCCATTTATATATGTCTTGACAATTGGACTACCGGGATCTACATACTTCTGCATGGTAACTTTTCCCATCATGATATCTGCAATTTTTCCTACCAGGTGGATTCTTCGTGTATCTCTTGGTTTCCTTCCTGGTCTTTTGAGACTCAACTCCTTTATTGTTTTTGCTAGAATAGGAATCTCTTTAATGGCTTGTAGCAAGGGAATCTTGATACAGTCATTCTTTAATTCATCTAGGAAATCATAGTCAGGCAACAAGATTTGTTTTTCCACCCCTTTGTCAATTTGTAATCTTTCAAGGAAAGGAGGTGTGGATGAAGATGCAGGTTGCTCAACTATAGGAGTTGTGGGGGTTGACTCTTTTCCTTTTTCTTTTTGAGTATTTGGGTCTTGAAGAGATGCTTCAGAACCTTTATTGACTTTAAGAGAATCTTCCTCAGAAGTACTTTGCTTTTGAGCATCTATAGAAGGTTTTTCTAAAACTCTACCAGACCTAAGTTGTACATCATTGAGAGGAACAATCATATAGGTAGGAAATTGTTGTCCTTCTACCATGTAAGCATTCTGAGGATTTTTATTATTGGGATTTGGCAATGGCTGGGATGGTAGTTGAGTTGTCTTTTGTTGGAATGGAAGCAAGAGTTGAGAATTTGGATTTTGTTGAGAAGGTTGTTGTTGTGGAAATGGCAATGAAAGTTGTGGATTTTGGTTTGGAAGTTGTGGAGCTTGTTGATTTTGAAAGGATGGAGGATATTGATAAAATTGAGCAAATCTCCCATAAGGATTTTGCATACCTTGTATCCATGATTGATATGGATTTTGAGGTTGGGAACAAGGTTGTTGCCAAGGATTCCAATTTGGTGGGGGTTGAAAGTTCATAGGATTATTAAACCCTTGATTTTGTTGCCCCTGCCAAGGTCTCTTTAAAACAAAACAGAGAGACTCTATTGAATTTGGGTCTTCTTGAAAGACAGCTTTGAGCCCAGGAATTGAAGGACAATCCTTGGCCTCATGGCTTTCTGAGCAAATCATACATGTTTCTACAACTTTTGCATCCAAGGGGCATTCCCTTAGAGCATGTTTCTTCCTACATTTTGGACAAAAGATGGCCAAAGCTTCATCTTCTGCTTTCTGCTTGTTTTGTATTTTAAGGGTGTCTAGTTGTTCACTAAGGGTCCCTAAAATATCGGTTTTGAACTCATCAAGCATATTGCCAATCTCTGCCCTACTTACTGATCCAGTTTCAGATTTGTTTGATCTAATGAGAGAAGGATCTCTAGGCCCTTTTCTAGTTTTAGATTTTCCCCTTGAGAGATGGACACATAGTTCTGCTATGTCATGAAGTGGAAGTTGAGAAATATCTCCCTTTCCCATCATGTTTAAAATATCTATCCATTCATCTCTAATGGATTTTAATAGAAGGGCTTTCAAGGTCTCCTCATCTAAGTTACTCATTTTTGCTCTTTTCAGGTTGTATTGAAATCTTTCAAGTTTTCATCTTCTTTTTGCACCATTTTGAATACCTCATCCTTATGGTTGGTGGGCATGCAATAGTACAGGTATCTATCCAAAAATGTTTGTTTCATATCATTCCAAGTCTTAATAGATTGAGTGACTAATCCCATGAACCATTTCAAAGCAGCTCCCTTCAATGTTGAAGGAAACAATTTGAGTTTTTGAGAGTCTTCCATATAGTCATAAGTTCGGCACACGACTTCAAACTCAAATAGAAATGTTTCAGGATCCTCACTTCGCAACCCATAAAAGTTTGGGAGGACAGATGGTGAGATGTTTTTCATTGTTGTACGAGATTCCTCATCAACTATAGGAAATCCAAACGAGTTATCTCCATCCCTATTTCCCCCATTGTTACCTCTACCTCCTCCATTGTTTCCTCCTCCTCTACCTCTACCTCCTCCTCCTAATCCGTTTACTACTTCCTCTGTCATGATAGTTTCCTCAGATATTTCAGAGTCCTCTGGTTCTTCTATTAATGGCGAACGAGGAGGAATTTCTCCCTCTTCTTCTTCAGGTGATTCTACTTCTTTGATTACAATATGTTCCCCTGTAAAAGTGAAGAAAGGTTCTTTTCCTAAGTCAGAATTGGTGGATAGTGTGGGAGAGTCTCCTAATTCAGCTGCTGCCCCTTGAATTCCAGGAATCCTAAGGCTGGGAGTGTGAGTTGGAGATAATGGAGGTGTATCTTGTTTATGCCTTGAAGTAGATGGAGTTGTAAAAATCGAACTCTTGGCCCTAGCTATAAACCTTCCCCTAGAATCTCTTGCTCTATGCATGTCATTTTTTATTTTTTATCTTCAAGTCGGGCTAATAATTCTCTTTTTGATCTTCCAGATCACTCTAGGTGCAAGAAGAGAGCATACTCAAGAAATTATTAAACCAATAACTCTCTTTTCTAATCCTCCAGATCACACTAGGTGCAAGAGGAGAGCATACTTTGAGAAGTTATCAATTTTTACCTTCCTTGAAATTTTCTCTTTTTTTTTAAGAAATTGGATACCTAGTTACACTTCCCCGGCAACGACGCCAAAATGTTTGGTCAATTTAGAGTGTCCTAAATTGCTATATTAATTGTCAATCCGAGAGTCGTAAACTGTTGAAGTGTGGCGCACTATATGTGTAAGATAACCTATTTCTTACTTTTTGTCGTTTTTGGTTTTTATTTTGTTTTTGGGTTTATCTTCGTTGATTTCCTAATGTGAGATGGAAATTCTAAAAAACAAGTATGGATTTAAATGTTCAAGGCATTGATGTCCTTTAAAATGATTTCCAAAACTTCAAACTTTTCAAAAAGGTTTTAAAACATCCAATGATAAAATTAATTCCTAAAAGAGAATGAAAATGTGCCACTATTCTAATTAAACAAACAGTGAACTATTGATCATGAAACCATTATCCTTGCTGCTGTCTAAATACAAAAGAAACTGTACTCAAAGAAATCCAAAAATTGCAAGCAAAGTAAAGCTAAAATCAAATTACATCAACTCATATTCTGACCCCTCACCATTAGTCTCGCTATGGCTTTCAGAGGTAACCATAAACAACTTGAGCAATTTGATATCTAATTTGCAGAAAAATAAATTAATATCAAATTACACACTCATACTTCAATCCCTCACCATTAGTCTTGCTATGGATTTCGGAGGTAACTGATAATGACATGAACAATTTAATATCTAACTTGCAGAAACATAAACTAATATCAAATTACACACTCATACTTCAATCCCTCACCATTAGTCTCGCTATGGCTTTCGGAGGTAACTGATAATGACATGAGCAATTTAATATCTAACTTGCAGAAACATAAACTAATATCAAATTACACACTCATATTTCAATCCCTCACCATTAGTCTCGCTATGGCTTTCGGAGGTAACTGATAATGACATGAGCAATTTAATATCTAATCTAACTAATAAAGCCAATGAACAGAACTGAAATAAACAAAACAGTGCTGGAATAAAAAAAAGAAAAACTAAGAAAAATAAATCAGCAGAAAGATAAGACTGATTCCATGTCATTAGTCATTGTGAAACTATGTGCAAATGCCCGGGTTGCCTACTGTAATCTGGAACAAACACACTGATCAATTAACAACAATATAAAGCATGTAAAATTATGGACAGAAATAACACGTTAATACCATAAGAAATGCAATATATACAAGTGAATAATTATGGCATAATGAATGTAAAGAAACACAGCGTGAAAATGTACAGCAGTATGAAACAAAACCTTGGTGTGTATAGGGGCCCTTTGCACAACCTCGGGCAACAGCTATCAACCACGAATTATGCTTATAAACAGAGTCTTCTCATGTATTCAAAACGCAGTCATAACAAAGAAATAATGTCACAGCACAGTGGGCTTTCTTAACAACAAAATTACATTACCAAGACTAACTATTATGCGTATGGAAACGCATTATTTATAGCAAAAGACTACATAACTAATTTCCTAAAGACTGCGTTGATAGAGGACACGTGAACAACAACGTCCAGGGATCTAGCATCATGGCTGCCGTGATGATTAAATCTATTGAGGGTGGCTGTTGGATTCGCCTTATGGAGCAGTCCACAGGTGTTGATATGTCCCTGAGATCTAGGAAGGACCACGCAAGTCTTCACGTGTTGAAAAACGGAGTCCTGTTGCTGTAGGACTCTTATATTTGACCACCACTTGACCACCTTTGACCACGGCCTTCTTTGATGAATTCGACTGAGCCAATAGGACTCGGTCCATGTCCACGTCATTTCCAACTTGCCCATGTGGCTCGATTTGCTTGAAGACACCTGCAATATAGACTTTAACAAAAAGGCTGCGAAAAGTTGAACTGGCTACGAAAAGTGACAAGATTCCGCAGCTCAATGAGCAAAAATCTGATTCAAACAGCAGACACAAAACATAGTTAGGAAACCACTTTATGTGCTCTTTTAAACTCAATATGCAATGATGTTGACAACTTAGGAAGTCTAGGTAAATGGAAAAAGTCCAGAAAGGTGTATAGGAAAGATGCAAGTTTAGGGCTCAACACACAATAGAAAGCCCAATTTTAGAAATAACATGCAAAATGGAAGAAAAATGGCAGTAAACTTACACCATTCAATCAAGAATCACTTCATCAATCCAAATATAGTCTCTCCATGTAGAGATATCTCTCCTAAGACAATTCTCTCTGTCATTCCATTAATTTTAGGGTTTAATTGCTTTATATTGTAGATAATTTCATTTTCAAACTTTTTTATCATTTAAACATTACATTCACCCCATAACATCATATCATCATTAGCAATTATGTAGAGAGAACAATAAACATCAACAATGCAGTGGAACAGAAAGGAACAATAGAAGAAAAGCATACACAATAGAGACACTAGGATTTAGGTCAGAGACCAGGGAAAAACCCCATAAGGGGGAAAACCCAACCAGATTCTTCTTCTATTAGATATTCATCAATTGTTCAGCTGAGATACAAAGTACAATGAGATACAAAAATCACAGCAAGCCTGCTAGAGCTAACCCAAGTTAGTTCACAACTTCGTTTGTGAACTAATCAATCTGATCTCCGATAATCAACCAAGTCCAAGAGAGTTGTTATCATATCACCGTCTCAAGTAGCACATTCATGTCACTGCAATAAGTGTCATCAATACCAGGAGTCTATCAAGGAACATCATCACTGTCAAGTGTCATACTTTTTATTATGTATCATAAGAGCAAGGGCACTGTCATCATAAGAGCATAGTCATTATCTTCAAGACCACATTAGGTTACAACTATACATACTAGGTCACTGCCATAGACTTCCATATAAGATCATTACCATATCATAGGTTACTGCCATACCGTGTCATCATAATGTTTACTGTCATCAAGATAACAAGGTGACTTTCATCACATATCATCATAATCAACACTATCATACGAGCAAGGTCACTGTCACATTAGCATCACAAGTATCATGGAGAATGTATACATTTCACCATAGTGATTATATGCAATCTACAGGACTGGCCACGAAGTGAGCCACAAAGTTATGTAAACGATCCATCAACGAGTTACCACTGTGAGTATATGCGAGCTATAGGACTGGCCATAGATCAATCCACAGAGGCATGTAAACGAGCCATCAACGAGCCACCACTGTGAGTAAGATGTTGAGAAATCTAGCGCAAAGATTAGTTTAGTGTTTATTAAATGATTTCTCTTAGATTGACAAATTCTTGTGATATTATTTTATTAGTGTTCTTTCCATCATCAAGACAAATGCCAAAAACAAATGAAGATCACAGACACAAAAAGAGGAACACCAGATGTGGGCACACAACTAAAGAAAACCCCCTAGGAAGGGGAAAACCAGCCAAACTCTTCCAATAGATTCAAATCAAGTTGAGATGACCAAGACCCTAATTTACCAAGAACACCTTCCATCCATCAAGTCAGCTTTGTCCAGAGACAACACATCTGCTAGTCCATTTCTTCATAAGTCAACGACAAGTAGTTCATCAAGATGCCTATCCTTCTTCATGTAACCTTGGCTTCTTACATTCATATATAATTTCGGTCCTGTGATTATAGAGAGCTTCGGTCCTATAGTTTCCTAATACTTTGGTTCCGCAATAACATATTGCCTCAGCCCTGAAGTCACCCAAGACATTGATCTTGCGATGACGTGATGCCTATAGACATCCTATACTTCGATGTCTTGTAATAACATGACACCCAATACTTCACTATCCTGCAATAACATGACACCCGATACTTAATTGTTCTGCAATGATATGACACCCAATACTTCATTGTCTTGTAATACTTTACTTCGTTGTCCTGTAATCCATCCGAACTTCCTTGATTTCTCTGCAATTGGGTTGAGTTCACATTGGTATTTATAGTTGTTTCTGCCTATATATTGACCCGACATGAATAATAGTAGAGGTCAACATATGTTGGAACCAATTTGAGGCTGACTTGATGGATGGAGGGTTTGACATAAAATAAATTTCTTTCTTTGACATAATGAGGCCTAAAAAGGGTCTTTTACATAAAACTTTGACTTTGACTCAATAAAAGAATCCTAGAGCACTCAATGGGTGCTTTGACGAATTAACCATTGAGCCAAGCATGAAATGCATGCTTTAATAAGTCAATAAAATTTTCCTTTTATAAATAATTTTTCTTTTCTTCTTTTGATAGATATATGACTCGAATTCAGTTATGAAGACTGGCACAAATTACATTCCTCAACACTCCCTCTTAACTAGCGAGGTCTTCATAATTACATACACATAGAGGTACATGGAAGATCTCAAAATGATATGAACTACGAAGAGTTATAGCACACATAGTGCTACAGATTAGATACCTAACCAGGGTACTTTAATAGGGTGGGACTAAAGTGGACTCAAGCTTTAGCCACTCTAGGTACCATCAGGATTTTAAGCTCTACCACCAACCAAGGGATCTAAGTGCATATCCAAGGTCGAAGCTCCATGACCAACACAACCCACCCTACTTCAAGATCTAGACATCAACACATAGGGTGGCTAGATGTCTTTCCAAGCATCTTTCCATAGATACTTCATCTCTCCTTATAAACTAAATCATATATATATATATATATATATATATCTGCCACTCCAAGCATGCTTCAAATGTTCAACCTTTTTATGGAGAGATCCTGCACAATGACAACTCCAATCAGTAATAAACCTTTAAAGACATATTCAAGCAAACACAAATCTTTGAGGTCCTTAATCATTCAGATGTTGCTTATATCATCATCAAGTTATCCAAATACATCTTGTCGGAAGCTTTCTTCTTTCACTTCTTCAGCAACACCAAATACAATTTCAATATTTCTCAAGTCTTTTTCACGAACATCCATCTGCAGTTCTTTTATTCATTCTTTCTTCGAGGTATTCATTATGACTGTCATAATATGCCCTCGTTCTCAACTGGGGAGATATACCTTTTCTTCTATCCAAGCTCCCTCTCAACTTAGGGAGATCAACAACTTCCTTGTTTTATAATATCGGAGAAACTTCAACCTTTCAGTGCTTCATTATTTTTTATGGCATCAAGGTCATCTTGATCATCATCATTCTTATAACTTCCTTCATCATGAACATCTTCAATTGAAGATCATGTACCTGCAACCTTAACAACAAGTACAACCAAATACAAATATACGAAGTATGTAGTTAATCAAAATTATACCATTACAATGGAAGCATTAAAGCGTTCAAACTTTAGACATAAAATACCTAAATGTAGTTAGGTTTATAATCAACAAAGGTTACATCATTTTATATACTAGACTTCAACTTCTTGCTAAGGTTTCGTCATAAACCCTAGATTCCATCTTCGACACACAAAACCTTAGATATCAACAATTCAATCAAATAACAATCCTAAGGTTTCAATAATATGTTTTTACATGTCAAACTTCTACTAAGGTTTTTTTCAAACCCTAGATTTTATCATCAAAGCTAAATCATATTGAAAATAATATCATATCCTAGAATATCAATCTTTGCTAGATAAACCCTAAATCAAGACAGTTTTGACGCGGTTAGGGTTGATCATACAGTGAAATGTACACCTAGGGATTAATTCCTAGGAACTTACTAAGGTTATTGCAAGGGTTTTATTCATAAACCCTAATTTACCAAACCCTAAAAATCTAAGGTTTCATAATTTAGACTTTAACAACAAACCCTAAAAGACTAGGGTTTTTACCAAGACATTATCCAAACCCCAAACTTCAAAATAATAGGATTCCATCAGATGTTCTAGACTTCATCAATAACCCTTAAGTAGACTAGGGTTTTGCTGTGAATATCAACATACCCTTAGCATTGAAAGACTAGGGTTTCACAGTGAACCCTAAAGGTTAGGGTTTCACCAAAGTGAGCAAAACAACAAGAGATAAAAGGGTAGATTCAATCTAAAGATTAATCACTCAAACAAGAATCATCATGATTCAAAAACCTAGACATGAAAGTGTAATATTCCTAATTAGCCATGGCTAATTGGAATATTCGATTTTGTTCAATATTTGCCTTCTATAGTTAGTTGTAAATAAAAAAAAGTGAGGACGGGGGACATAACTCACTTTTAGAATAAAAAGTCACTTCCTTGTACCACAACGTTGTGACTTAGAGGGGAGCCAAGGGGGTCAAGGGGGGACGCAGAAATGGAGCCCACGCAGACACATGGAGAGACTGCGCAAGAGGGAAGGAACACGTGGCAAGAGGAGAACCACGCAGGAAGAGGTGAGCCTTGGGATTGAGAGAGGCGAAGGCTATAAAAGAGAGAGGAGCCCCCTCATTTGGATCGTTCAGTTATGTGAATTTTGAGCTATTGTTTCAACTTCTAAGCACGCCGGCTGTTTAGCTGGTCTGCAACACTGTTTAGTGCATTGAGTGTCTCCGTTCAGAGATCTCACCCTTAGCCCCGGGGGACTTCGAGTGTTTGCTCGGGCAAGGTATTTCCATTGGCATTTCAACAGTAGTTTATCAGCATTTCAGCGACAATTTCATCAGTTTCCTAGAGGATTGCGCAGCACTGAGAGAGGGACGTAGTTCTTTCTGGCAGTAGTGTTGGATTGGGGTTTCTGCAGGAGGGTTGATGTTGGGTGATTGAGCAGGGGACCTGCCCTCGCTTATTGGAGGATTTTTGGTAGAGTTTCAAGCAGAGTTCTGGAGGGGTTTCTTCAGTGGTAGCGCAGAGCATTGAGGAACTGCACAGATCCCCAAGGGGGTGATTTTCGGGGGTCGGCTATTCCAGGAAAGCTTTCTGGGTTTTTCTGGGTTTCTTGAGTAGAGCCCGATTCCAGAGTTTCAACATTTTCCGAGGAGGGGAGCAGCCCCAAATCATCATTTGTTTCCTAGCAGCAGCAGTAGCACGACAGTTCTCCAGCAGCATCCACGCAGAGAGGCCATTCTTTGTTATTCTGAGAGTATTTCTTCACTTGCCTTGTGCAAGTCGAGGTGCCATCTTTCTGATCACCTCCTGTACTCATTTTATTGCTCAGTATAATAAAATGGCTTAGCATTTCACGCTGCATTTTTGAGTATCTGCTTATATTTCTTGTCTACATTATTATATGCTGTACCACTGTTATTTTGTCATCTTTGGGTTATTATTTTATTTGCACGTATTTGGTCGGAGTTTTGCTGGGGTTTGAGGGATATTCCGGGTTATGGATAATACAGTGGTATCAGAGCATAGATCTGGCTCAGCCTGTGGAGCTAGCAATCTATGACATCGGGGGAAAAACCCTACATTTGTTACAGAGGTAGGAGGTACAGAGACACAGAGCGTAGGTTGGAGAATACCTACGGAGAGGGAGACTGTGTTCCGGTGGTGGACGCAGAACAGGAGGAGCCTGTGGTGGACGCAGGACAGAGGGATCTGATGGCAGACGAGGATGGGAAGAGATTTGCGGATATGCTCTTCAAATCAGTACAGGATCTGTCGAGGCAGATTGAGGTGATGGGGTAGAGATTCACGGCAGTAGAGGCTAGATAACGTGCGAGCCCACTGGTTTTTCAGGTTGGTGAGGGATTAGGCGCATCCCACCATTTGCCGGAGCAGCGTGATACTGCGCAGCAGGTGGCCTCACATGCCCCTACACGCTCTACCATACCCACTTTCTTAGGAGCAAACATGGGGGCCGTAGGCCAGCAGGAGGCAGAGCCGGGACAAATGGGCGATTATTTTGCAGAGTACCAGGCCTATGGGCAGGAGTTCAGGGAAGCCCTCCCATTCAGAGACTTTGTTTAGCTCCAGCGGGATAGTAGACCCCGCGACCATCACAGATGGTATCGGCATTACCATGATGGTGACACCCATTGTGCAGGTAGTAGATTCCACTTGCCTACTTTTGACGTTCATCAAACAATTCGGCAAAGTCTTGGGTGGAGAAGCTGGACATTTATTTCCAGCTTAACTAGATGTCGGAGGCAAAGGCCATCAAGGTGGCAACGTTGCATTTGGAAGGTGAGGCCCAGGATTGGTGGTTTCACGGGATGGTTACTCTCGGGCACTCTACAGTGATGACATATGCGGAGTTTACCAGGAGATTGATGGAGCGATTTGATCTGAGGGATCCAGAGCAGCATTTTGTTGCGCTGACAAGGCTCAAACAGACAGGGAGTCCATAGACCTACATTGCAGATTTCTTGAGGGTCTCCGTGATGGTGCCAGACCTATCCACGGCACGGAGGGTCTATATGTATATTGAGGGGTTAGCAGAGCCACTTCGGGGTCTAGTCCGATCCACTAGACCAACCACACTCCAAGATTCTATCAGTAGGACCCGGGACTTATAGGATGTCTTACCCAGGACCCGGACACCTTACCCCCAAAGACAACCCTTTTAGTGTAAAGGGAAGGATGTGAGGATTCCACCTCCAAAGGGGAATCCAGGACGAGTACAGATTGAGGACGATGTCAGGAGGGAGCTGAAGAAGAAGCGGTTGTGTTTCACATGTCAGGAGCCGTGGGCACTGGGACATAGATGTGCTGCTGGCAAAGCACATTTTATTGAGGTCATCTCCGAGAGCAGTGGAGAAGAGGATGACGAGGATGATGTGGAGGCAGGAGATAGCCATGCCATACAGGGACCTTTGCCACCTCCACCGCCAGCAGTAGGTGGTGCATCTTTTGCACCTACCGGAGGGGCCCTTGCAGCATTGCGAGTAACCAAATATCTGACACTACGCATACGAGGGATAGTACGTGGCCAGCGGGTATTAGTTTTGGTTGACAGAGGGGCGACCCACAACTTCATCGATGCACAGATGGTTGAGCGGAGAGGTATTCAGAGAAAGAGCTTCGATGGGTTTTCAGTCTTGGTCCCAGGAGATCAGACCATGACGTGTGCTCGTTATGTTCCAGAGCTTTCAATGAAGATGGGCACTTACACATTGACTAACCATTTTTTCGTGGTCGATATCCTGGACACCAACATGATACTGGCTGTTCTGTGGCTTATCACTCTAGGGAAGGTCACGACAGATTGGAAGACCCTAGAGATGGAGTGGGATGATGAGAAGACAGGGAGGCATGAGAAGATACGGGGACATCACACATATCCGCCTCAGACCATGTCGGCTCATCGGATGGAGGCAGTCTTCTGGAAGGGAGACATAGAGTGGGCAGTGGAACTGCGTGCATCAGAGGCAGGGACTACAGGGCAGACGGTACATCCAGAGATATAGTCCATCCTTGATTGGTATGCCATAGTGTTTGGGGAGCTTCCACTAGGACAACCACCGGATCAGGGGTTTGAGCACACCATCGAGCTTGAGCAGGGCATACAGGCAGTGATCACCACCCCCTATAGGCATCCCAAGGCCTATCGGGATGAGATTGAGCGGGCTATCCAGGAGTTGCTGGTACTTGGGCACATTCGACCGAGCACGAGTCCTTTTGCTTCTTCTGTAGTGTTGGTGAAGAAGAAGGACGGTACATTGAGGATGTGCATTGACTACAGGGCCCTGAACAAGAAGACCCTGAAGAACAGGTACCCCATACCCAGGATCGATGAGTTGATGGACGAGTTGAGGGGAGTACGATTCTTCTCAAAGATTGATTTGAGATCTGGGTACCATCAGATTCGAGTGAGGGAGCAAGACATTCCCAAGACCGCCTTCAAGTGTCACTATGGGCACTTTGAGTTCTTGGTGATGCCTTTTGGGCTAACCAATGCCCCCGCTACATTTCAGTCCTGCATGAATCACATCTTCTGTAGTCACTTGAGGAAGTTTGTGTTGGTATTCTTTGATGACATTCTCATTTACAATAGGACTTGGGAGGAGCATCTCCAACACATTGAGACGGTATTGCGTATCTTACAAGAGCAGCAGTTCTATGCCAAACTCTCCAAGTGTGAGTTTGGGTTGACGGAGATGTTGTATCTGTGACACATCATAGGAGTGGACGGAGTGAGAGTCCACGAGGAGAAGATCGGGGCCATCAGAGAATGGTCGGAGCCGAGAAATGTGACGGAACTTCGAGGATTCATTGGCATTTGTACTTACTACCGAAAGTTCGTCAAAGGTTTCTCGCAGCTTGTTGCACCCCTGATAGATTTGACGAGGAAGGGGGCATTCAGTTAGTCAGATACAGCACAGTGAGCCTTTGACAGGCTTAAGGAGGTTATGAGCAGCTGCCCAGTGCTTGCGTTGCCAGATTTTACGCAGCCTTTTGTTTTGGAGTGTGATGTGTTGGGAGAGGGGATCGACGCAATATTGATGTAGAGAGGTCACCTTATAGCCTTTGAGAGCCGGAAGCTCCTTCCGTACGAGAGGTTGTATTCTATATATGACAAGGAGATGCTGGCCATCATGCATGCATTGGCTAAGTATCGGCAGTATCTGGTGGGTAACAGGTTCAGGGTGAGGACTGATCACAACAGCCTCAAGTTCTTTTTGGAGCAGAAGTAGCTACAGGAGAGGTAGCAGAAGTGGATCAGCAAGATCCAAGCATATGACTTTGACATTGAGTATGTCAAGGGTAAGAACAACATGGTAGCAGATGCCCTTTCACGTAGACCAGCCACGTTGTTTCTTGTGAGCTTGGATATAGACTGGAGGGCTCGACTCTTAGTAGAGTACTCCAAGGACAGGTTTGCATGTGAGGTTCTGGATGGGCAGGTGGCAGATGACAGGTACAGGGTGGTCGATGAGATCATCTATTACAAGGACTGGATCCTCTTGACTGAGGGGTCTCAGCTCAAGAAGAAGATACTCCAGGCATCACATGATTCACCATTGGCAAGACATCAGGGATTTACCAAAACCTACAGGGCCATTAGGGAGAGGTTCTCATGGAAGGGCCTCAAGGAGGACGTACTCCAGCACATCCAAGAGTGCGATATTTGCCAGAGGAACAAGGGAGAGATGAGCCATCCCGCGGGATTATTGCAGCCTCTTCCCATTCCGGAGGGGAAATGGGAGAGTATTTCGATGGAATTCATCACAGGGTTGCCCATGGTACAGGGCAAGGATTGTATCTTTGTCGTCGTTGATCGACTGACGAAGTACACACACTTTTTTTCCATATCCGCACACTATACAGCAGCACAGGTGGCCGAGCTGTTCTTAAGAGAGATCTTCAGGCTACATGGTCTTCCTAAGACCATCGTCAGTGATAGGGACAACCGTTTCATGGGCGGGTTTTGGCAGGAGCTTTTCCGGCTGGTGGGGATAGAGTTGACACCGAGTACCAGTTATCACCCACAGACGGATGGACAGACAAAGATAGTTAACAAGTGGCTAGAGGGCTACATGTGTAACTATGTCAGTGGGCAGCAGCGAGCATGGTTGAGGTGGCTGCACCTAGGGGAGTACTGCTACAATACTTCACATCACATGTCCATCGGTATGTCACCATTCTATGCCTTATATGGGTATCATCCCTTATCTTTTGCTGACGTGATGTTTGGTGATAGCAAGGCTCCTAGAGCCAAGATTTGGATCCAAAAGAGTCAGGATATTCTCCGAGCTCTCAAGGATAACATGGCTACAACATAGAACCAGCAGAAGCTGTATGCCGACAGGGGTCGGGTGGAGAGATAGTTCGAGGTGGGGGACATGGTTTACCTACGATTACAGCCATACCAACAGTCGTCGCTAAAGCAGAAGGGGGCTGAGAAGCTCAAGCCTTGCTTTTATGGGCTGTGCAGGGTGATACATAGGGTTGGACATGTTGCATATGAGTTGGAGCTGCCCCAAGGCAGCAAGATTCATAACGTTTTTTATGTATCATGTCTGAAAAAGGCATTGGGGCAGCAGGTGACAGTGATAGATGAGCTACCACCCATGGATGACGAGGGGCATTTGGTATTGCAATCGAAGGCTATCATTGATACCAGGGAGAGGCAGCTGCGGAGCAGGATGGTCCGGGAATTCTTGGTGAGGTGGAAGAATTTGCCGGATGAGGATGCCACTTGGGAGAATTAGAAGATCTTGTAGCATCCATCACTTCAGTTGCTTGAGGACAAGCAAAATTTTGCCAGGGGAGACTGTAATATTCCTAATTAGCCATGGCTGATTGGAATATTCAATTTTGTTCAATTTTTGCCTTTTATAGATAGTTGTAAATAAAAAAAGTGAGGACGGGGGACATAACTCACTTTTAGAATAAAAAGTCACTTCCTAGTACCACAACGTTGTGACTTAGAGGGGAGCCAAGGGGGCCAAGGGGGGACACAGAAATGGAGCCCACGCAAACACATGGAGAGACTGCGCAGGAGGGAAGGAACACGTGGCAAGAGGAGAACCACGCAGGAAGAGGTGAGCCTTGGGATTGAGAGAGGCGAAGGCTATAAAAGAGAGAGGAGCCCCCTCATTTGGATCATTCAGTTATGTGCATTTTGAACTAGTCGTTTCGATTTCTAAGCACGCTGGCTGTTTAGCTGGTTTGCAGCACTGTTTAGTGCATTGAGTGTTTCTGTTCGGAGATCTCACCCTTAGCCCCGGGGGACTTCGAGTGCTTACTCGGGCAAGGTATTTCCATTGGGATTTCAGCAGTAGTTTATCAGCATTTCAGTAGCAGTTTCATCAATTTCCTGGAGGACTGCGCAGCACTGAGAGAGGGACGCAGTTCTTTCTGGTAGTAGTGTTGGATTGGGGTTTTTGCAGGAGGATTGATGCTGGGTGATTGAGTAGGGGACCCGCCCTTGCCTATTGGAGGATTTTTGGTAGAGTTTCAAGCAGAGTTCTGGAGGGGTTTCTTCAGTGGCAGCGCAGAGCATTGAGGAATTGTGCAGATCCCCAAGGGGGTGATTTTCGGGGGTCGGCTATTCCAGGAAAGCTTTCTGGGTTTTTCTGGGTTTCTTGAGTAGAGCCTGATTCCAGAGTTTTATCATTTTACAAGGAGGGGAGCAGCCCCAAATCATCATTTGTTTCCTAGCAGCAGCAGCAACATGGTAGTTTCCAGCAGCATCCACGCAGAGAGGCCATTCTTTGTTATTCTAAGAGTATTTCTTCACTTGCCTTGTGCAAGTCGAGGTGCCATCTTTCTGATCACCTCCTGTACTCATTTTATTGCTCAGTATAATAAAATGGCTTAGCATTTCGCGCTGTATTTTTGAGTATCTGGTTATATTTCTTGTCTACATTATTATATGCTGTACCACTGTTATTTTGTCATCTTTGGGTTATTATTTTATTTGCACGTATTTGGTCGGAGTTTCGCTGGGGTTTGAGGGATATTCCTGGTTAGGGATATTACAGAAAGAGTTAGTACTGTAGAATAAACTTTTAAATTGACCGTACGTTGTAATATGAATAAGAATTATTATAAATTATATCCCTTGAGTTACTCCTTTTACAAACTCGGTAGTTTTTCCTTAATGAAAGGGCTCCTCCTTAAATGTGATAACATTTTCATAGATCATATCCTTAATTGTCAATTTGTGCTTTTAAGGATTTTACCAAGTCACCAATCTTAATATGTCCCTGCAACATTTCTTGACAAGTACACCAAAAATATGCAAGTACAATATTGTGACGGTTATCTAGAATCTAGAGAGAGTTTCTAACCAAGAATCGTCATATCTCATAGACTGATTGTAAACCCTAGACAATTGTGAGATAGGATTTCTTTAAAGAGGGAACAAGTATATGTGAGGGGACTGTCATATGTATTATTCCTAGAAATTATCAGGATTTGTCACGCTAGGCTCTAGAAACCAATTTTTTGAAAAGAAGCAAGTTATATGTACCTCAACACTTACATACCATAGAGATTGTTACCTTTTTTCTTGCAGATCGAAGACATGCTGAATGCTTTTTATGTCAGATGAAGAGGTTCCACAGGTCGGCTCATTTTTCTGTCATCTAGGCTTGGACTATAGATCTTTCAAGTTCATCTTTTATACTACAGGTAGAACAATTGTCTACAAGGTGAAAAATTTGGCTTAGAGTAAATTTACATGCACAGGTTCTTTGATGTGATGGTTGCTTCTGAGTATACTTAGATTCAGAACTAGAGGAATTCTTGGCTCCCTTTTTCCATGGATTGCAGTCTTTCAAAATATATTATGCACAAAACTTCAGTATAGGAGACTCGACTCCTCTTTAGGACAACTGTAGCTTCTCTTCAAGTCCTTTAACTAGGTTCATAGGGTCTTTAATAAGGCGGATTGCTTGTTTTATTTGCTTATGATAAAGACTGCTCCTAACCTTTCAAGAGAAACTTCAAACAATTTGATCAACCACATAGTGTTACTGAAGTTTAGATTTTAGAAAATGATGATCTCAGGCCTTTTATATTGTGTCCAGAACTGCGTTCTCTTCTTCAAGGTGCTTAGGCTTCTATAGGCTATTAGATTAGCCTTTCGAAGTTTCAGGACATGGATTTGGAGCCTCTTTAAAATTTTGCTATTTTCTCCTCAGTCCTGCAACTTAAACCTAGTGACAAGGGGTTCTAGATGTGCCCAAAATTTTGATTTGTTGCCTCTAGGAGCCCGGTCCTAGGTAATTAGGTTCCTTTTGACACCTAGAAGATTTTTGGTGATCTTCTTCCTGCCCTTACACGAACCAAGCTCTGATACCATGTTGAGAAATCTAGGGCAGAGATTAGGTTAGGGTTTATTAAATGGTTTCTCTTAGATTGACAAATTCTTGTGATATTATTTTATTAGTGTTCTTTCCATCATCAAGACAAATGCCAAAAACAAATGAAGATCACGAACACAAAAAGAGGAACACCAGATGTAGGCACTTAGCCAGGGAAAAACCCCTAGGAAGGGGAAAACCCAGTCAAAATCTTCCAATAGATTCAAATCAAGTTGAGATGACCAAGACCCTAATTTACCAAGAACACCTTCCATCCATCAAGTTAGCCTTGTGCAGAGACAACACATCTGCTAGTCCATTTCTTCATAAGTCAACAACAAGTAGTTCATCAAGATGCTTGTCCTTCTTCATGTAACCTTGGCTTCTTGCATTCATATAGAATTTCGGTCCTGTGATTATTGAGAGCTTTGGTCCTGTAGTTTCCTAATACTTTGGTTCTGCAATAACATATTGCCTCAGTCCTGAAGTCACCCAATACATTGATCCTGCAATGACATGATGCCTATAGACATCCAATACTTCGCTGTCCTGTAATAACATGACACCTAATACTTCGTTGTCCTGCAATAACATGGCACCCAATACTTCGCTGTCCTGCAATTATATGACACCCAATACTTTGTTGTCTTGTAATATTTCGTTGTCTTGTAATCCTTAACTTTGTTGTCCTGTAATCCATCTGAACTTCCTTGACGGCTTTGCAATTGGGTCGAGTTCACACGGTATTTATAGTTGTTTCTTCCTGTATATTGAGCTGACATGAATAATAGTAGAGGTCGACTTATGTTGGAACCAATTTGAGGCTGACTTGATGGATGGAGGGTTTGACATGATAAAATAAATTTCTTTCTTTGACATAATGAGGCCTAAAAAGGGTCTCTTACATAAAACTTTGACTTTGACTCAATAAAAGAATCCTAGAGCACTCAATGGGTGCTTTGACCTATTGACCATTGACCCAAGCATGAAACCCATACTTTAATAAGTCAATACAATTTTCCTTTTATAAATATTTTTTCTTTTCTTTCTTTTGATAAATATATGACTCGAATTCAATTATGGAGACTGACACTAGTTACATTCTTCAACATAAGAGACACTGTGTAGTGATGTGATGCCATTGAGAATACGAGCAATGCAATGCCACTGTGATTCAAATGCGTGCCTTGTGCCTCAGAGATCGATAACGTGCCTCAAGTATCGATAAAGTGCTACTGTACTTTAAAATTTAAATGCAAGCCTCAAATATCAATTACATGCCTCAGAGTAATATAACGTGCCATTGTAATTAATTCAACATATTATGATGAGCCATTGTAAGCTTGCTATGCAAGCCATTATATGTTTGTCTGACAGTGTTGAAAATATCGGTATCGGAAAAATATTTGCGAAGGTCCGGAAAACATCTTATCGGCAATATCGACGAAAATATTGGCAAACATAAAAAATGCAAAATATAGTCATTTTTTTCATATTTTTAAACATATAAAGCAATAACAACATGAAATAAACACATTGGCACATAAATATGAAGAAAGCACTGATATATATGATATAGTGGATGTCAAATAAAAATGATATATCAAAGGCAATACCAAATCTCGTTGATCTCTGATAATTGTCCAATCAAGAACTCAAATGTGGAAAACCGATACAAATTAACATCACATATGTAAAAGTATCTCATCATCATGAGTTATATGTAGCAAAACAAATAAAACTAGCATCTATCTATCTGAAATCAATGCCCTCTCTCCCTTTTATGGGAAAACATGATGGGTTGTTTGCCAGGCTTGCCCCTAGCAGTAGAAGGCCTTGCCCCTACACCTAATGTCAAATAATGACTGCTGGGTATGGAGTTGTGCTCTCCTATATCTATAGAAGATGGTGCTGACGCTGATGCTCCCACAGTCTCCTCCTCCTCTTTCTCCTCTTCCTCTTGCTCCTCCTCCTCGTGTTGCTCCTCCCCCGAGTTCTCCTCTTGCTGCCCCTGTTTTAATGGTTCCCTTGGCTCTAACCATGCAGGTGACTCCTCCAAGATGGGCACCTCAGACTCCACCCTCCAATGAGACAATACATCAATATTTTCTAAGGAAATGGCATCTGGATCCATTGGTGTTTCTATTTGCTTCACTCGAAGTCAGATATTATAATGCACATACACTAAATCATTGAGGCGTGAGAACTCCAACCTGTAAGAGTGTCAAAAAAAGTAACGAGTCTTGAGTCTTGACACTTGAGGGTCATAAATTAAAATTACAATAAACGTAATTGCTCAATTGAAGGTTGAAACTCAAACTTATACTTGTTGCACTTTTTTGAGTGTATTTTCTCAAATACACTCCAATTGCACTCACACCTTGAAAAGCTACATGTTTGACTCAAGATTCTTATGGCTAATTTCTGCAAATTTGGTGCCCTTGCACCATAGTTTCGCCACCAAATATCTACAACAAAATAAAGAATAAAAAAGTCAAAAACTTAAAACATAATTAAACTTTCAAATAAAAGTTACATAATTGAATTTTAAAATCTAGAATTATAAATAAGTAAATTGAAATTCTAAATTGAAAATTCTAATGAGTGATGACTTGTCACTTATGTGGCATGAAGAGGTCCTTTCCTTAATACCATCATCAAAGCCAAATAGGCCAACACAATCCCGATAAAACTGTATCTCGTGATTAATTTTGCTACGAAGCTCAGGATCAGGTACCATCCTCTGAATATAGGAATGGAACCCTTCAATCACTTCACCATCAAAATCAAAGGCGCATTTGTATGAAAATGTAGGGTTGAGGAAGAGTGCCAATGCATGAATGGGTCGATGAAGCATCCTTGTCCATGGACTATCAATCACATCCCATAACATCATATGTCTATCAAGCTCAACAAAACCCTTGTTTGCATAATAAGAACGAATGGCCTCCTTGGCCCTATCCATGGCCTCATACAAATGAGCCATTGTAGGCTTGTCCCCATCTACCAATCTCAAAAGTTAAAACCTTTACTATAGGTTCACTAACTGAGCACACTTCTTCTACTCCCTGCCAAACTGTGTCAGTGTACACCATTTTTGCAATGGATCTCTTGCCCTGTCTCCCACTGTATCTACAATCATGCCACTCATCAGAAACAAACATTTGCTTCAACTCAAACTGGTATCGAAGCAAAGATTGAAGAGTAATAAGGTTGGTGGCAAAATGCATGATTGCAGGACGCTGCAACTCCTTGTTTCTAGTGTATCTCCTCATGAGGCTAAGAACAAAAGCATGGTTATATATAAACTTGGGGGCGCTCCTAGCCATATCAATCACTTCCTTAATGAAGGAGAGTTTCCCCATATCCTCAAGCGGCAAATCGATACAATGTGCTGCACATGGAGTCCAGAACAATGTGTGGTGCCTCTCCATAAGCATCCTGCCTGCAGACACATAATTAGTTGCATTATTTGTTATGACTTGCACCACATTCCACACACCAATCTCTCGGATCAACCCATCTAACAACTCACATATCATTGCTGCATCTTTTATATGTGCCAATGCATCCACTAATTTAATAAACATCGTACCTTTAGGACAATGTACCAAGAAATTTAGATGGGTCCTACCCTTCCTATCTGTCCAACCATCAGAGATCACTATGCATTCAGACACTTCCCATGTCTGATTCAATTCCGCCAATCTAGAGTTGATGTCTTGCTTTTCTGCTTGAAGGATTGGCCTCTGTGACTCCTCATATGTAGCACTTTAGTACCTTGGGCCCACAACAACAATAACATCATACATTGGCTGCCAAAATGGACTGGTTTTGGTGATGCTGAGAGGTAAGTTGCTCCAGAAAAGACACCTCCCCATAACTTTATCTGCTTTTTGCTTCCCCCTATTTTAACAATTGATTTTGTGGAAGGTTGTGCTCCATGTCCTGTTCGTGGAACAAAAAATGATGACCCCCCACTCCTAGTAACATTAGCACTAGCAGGTGACGCTATGGAGCCCTTCCCACTACCCTCAGCCTCAAAATCAGAGGAAGATATCTCAAAAGATCTACCTGCACTTTCAACCTTGTTTCTTTTTGCCTCTTCCTTCTTTCTGTCTTTTTCATCAATTACTTCAAGAGATTTTTGTATAAGATCCGCATTAGAAACCATACAAAGCCCAACATCATGTCCAGAGAGTCTAGCCAGATGGTATTTCAATCGCGTAACCCCTCCTGTCATCTTGGTCCCACACAATTTGCATGATAGATATGTCAGATTTGTCCCACCATCAAGCTCCCCATACTCCCAAAATGGGTCCAAGTTTTTTGGCATATTTGTAGTGAACTAATTGAAACCAAGGGCACCAAAAAAACAAAAAATTGGCATTAAACACCCATACACAAAAAATAACAAGTAATAACCACCTCATTTAAAAAAATATATATTTTACTACATTATTTGCAATGTGAATTAAAAATGGCAATAAGAGGGTGGATAAGAAAGTTAAAAAAATGAAACTTGCTGTCCAAATATGGAGAAAACCCTTGCATTAACATAGGGGTTTTTAAGAACATACTTGTTAATGGAAGAAATGAAGTTTGACTCACTGTTATTCAATCTTTGATCCACCAAAAAATTCTTATTTGGTGGTAATAATGGCTGATTGATCCTCAATCCCTCCTTGACAACCACCACAAAGCTCTTCCCGTTCCTTCTCTAAGTCTCAAAAACCAAAATGAGCAAATGAAATGACCAAAATTGCTTTTTCTAGCTGTGGCCTAGCTTGCTCGGTGATTTTTTGGGTCTTCGCGCGATAATTTGCCGAAATATCGCGATATTTTCAGGCAAGGAAATATCGTGATTTTTTCTCAGCAATATTTCGGCTTGCCAAAAATATCGCGATATTTCCAAATATCGCCGATATTTCGGTGATATTATCACACTTTGTCATGCGAGCCATTGTATGTAGTGACACCACTATAAAGCGAGGCATAGTCATTAATATATGAGATAGAGTCATTAATATATGAGACAGAGTCACTAATATGTGAGACAAAGTCATTACAATAAACATGTTGAAGTTTCTAAGTTTACTTAGTTTAGAAACCCTTTATGTACTTTTTTTGATTTATTCCTACTTTGTTATTTTTTCTTTAACAAGTTATTTACAAAGTAAATACTGAAAATAAACACCAATGCATGTTCAACATATTACAGAGTAGCAACTAAAAGAAAAAGAATAAACACACCACATGACACCATTCTTTTTGGACCAATGTCCCCGAAAAAACCCAATGTGGGAAAACCGGTGCAGCTATCTGAGGGTTTTCTTATTAAGCAATATCAGAGTACAAGCTGGGTGTCGACACTGGCCTGCCCAACAGAGAATTTCCTTAGCAGCTATACCTCACAGTTTGAGAGAAATATCTTGGTTGAAACTCCGAAAAATCCTTCCGACAGCTCCTCAGCACAAAACAGCTCTGCAACCCCAGCGTTTGCCCAATCTGGACTGCGTCAGCCCCTCTCTGTCTCACGCTGGCCTTGCATCAGCCTTTCTTGGCCTGCGTTAGCCCCAGGAGGCCCAGCGTCAGCTTTGCCTCTGCGTCAGACACACTAGCCTCTTTGGTGCTCTGCGTAGCACTTGGCTGCCTCAGCGCGGCCCTGCGTGAGCCGTTGTTGGCTCTGCATCACTCTTTTTGGCTGCTGCGCTACTCTCCTGGCACAATCTCTGCTTTCTCTGTTTTTCTGTACTCAATGCCCCTCAGCTGCTCTCTCGATCATTGATTCTATCTCTCTTAGCAAACTCCGCTCTAAAGAATAGAATGATTGATCACTCTGGTGTATTCTCCAAGTGACCCTCAAGCCTCCTCTTATACTTTTTCTGTTGACATATGAACGGCCTAGATTAAGTCCCTAATCAATGGCTAAGATTAGATCTGGCTTGATCCATGTCTTTTGGACCACTCTAACACAGATTCATATTAATACACATTAATATTTTATTTTCCCTAAGTTTAGACTTAGGGACTCCATTAAAAATATTAATTATTTTAACATCTCCTGATCTGTTTAGAATCTGCGCAAACCCTTTCTAGGTATTGGAGATCTCATGCGACCCAACCTCTCCACCAAATTTCGTGGATAGAGCACATCTGATGCTACCCCAAATCAACACTCCCTCTTAGCGAGGACTGTGCTCTAGCAATACTCCTCACTGAGTATTACTCTGATCATCCGGCATCGGTACTTGTGCTGATGCTAAGCCTTCCTGCCCAACATCCTCTGCACTGCTGCCTCCTATACTGCTGCCCATGGTTCTACCACTACCACTATTGCATCTGTACGACAACTCCCTCTGTATCCGTGTTGTTGCTAGTCCTTTCTCCCAGTACTGCATCCGCACTGCACCTCTTCTCATCATGCTGCATCGTGCTGCCGACTGCTGCACTACAACTCAGTTACTGAGAAGTAAGTAACTGATCTCCCAACTGACCTCCCTGTTGGGCTAGAGACATCCACTGATGCTGAAGCTCCCTCTGCTGCTGACTAGTGCTCCCTCTCTGACCTCTACACTGTTGCAACAACTCCCTGCATCTCGCACTGTTGCACACCTCTCTGTGTCGTCCTGCACTGGTGCAACACTCCTGTGCCTCTCGCAATACTGTAACCTGCTAGCTCTGCGTTGTCTCGGGACTCCTGCACTGTAGTTCTCTCTGTCGCTCCATTCGCATCCGTCTCTACGCACTCAGCTAGTCCTGCTACTCCTCGTCGGGGCTCCCGTAGCAAGGTCTAATCCAACTCCAAGAGGCCAGGTACCTTAAGGATCTTGCCCCTCATCGTCTGTAGTCCGCCCGAGTACAGCTCGATGTCTCCCCACTTCCGCTCAAGTGGCACGTGTGCACTCATGGCACAGGCATCGTCTGTCAAAACTTCCTTCTCTGCCCGTGCTGGCGCTGCCTTAGTCTTGGAAGACTCCCCTTACTCTTCTTCCTTGGGCACTGGGTCGCATAATGACCCATCTCCCCACAATGGAAGCACTTGATCTTGGAGAGATCTTTCTTCTTTCGCTTCTCCTGCTTTCCCTTAGATGCTAGAGCCACATCCTCCTCCTCCTGCTTGACCTTGATCCCTTTGATGCTGCTACCTGTCTTCGCCTGCCGTCTGATCTCTTCTTGGCAAAGAGCTGCCCACATCTCGTCCCAAGGTGGGAGAGTCCCTCTGCCCATGATACTCTGGACAAACACTTCCAATCTTCTAAGACAACATTCAGGGTTGTCCTCACCATAAGCTCCTGATCCGGTGTCGCTCCTATAGCAGTCAACTGGTCTCAGATCTCAGGAAGGTGTCAATCAATTGAGCCTTCTTCATCTGATACAACCTCATCTGGTTCTCGAGCAACATTCTTCTTTGCACAAAAGTATGCTGGTACAAGTTCTTGAGAGCCTCTCACATCTCAACTGCCATTTCCTTCTCGGCTATATGTGATACCACATGATCCTTGACCCCGTCAAGGATAATGCACTTGGCCCTCGCCATCGTCTCTTCATACTTTTCGTTATCATTGGGGTCGACTGGGATAGCTATAACCTTCAAGGCAAAGTTCTTGACACGATTCCTGTCAAGCACTGATAAGATTCTGGTCTTCCAGACTACGAAGTTCGATGCTTTGTCTAGTCTATCTTGGTCTCTTACCCTGTGTAGTGCCATGACGCTCCTCTACTTCCCTCCTGGAAGTTCTCTGTTCGACTCCTCTGAGTCTCTACTTCTCGTCTGGAAGTTCTCTTCTGGACTTCCTCTGAGTCTTGATTTCCCTCCTGGAAATTCTTCTGTTGCTTGTCGAGATGCCCCCTACTCTGATCGTCTTGTGCAACTGCACTGCTGATCAAGGTTCCTCGGCTAGAAACCCTCGGTAACAACTCCTTTGGCCCTGCTCTGTCAGGTATTGTTTTGACTACAGTACCTCACCAGCTCCACTCTGCAATATTTCTGCAGCCTTCTAGACTCCAGCAACTGCCTCGTTGTGAACTGTGTCAGCCCCTCTCTGCCTCAGCCCTCTGGCTCTCTGCGTCACCAACGCTAGCCTCTCTGAGGCTCTGCACAGCTCCCACCTTCTTTTGCGTGGCTCTGGCTGGCTCTGCGTCACACTTCTTGGCTTCTTTGCTGCTAGAAACAACTTCTGTCACCTCGGGATAGCTGTTTTCTGCTGCTATTGCTCCGCTCAGCTGATGTCCTTTAGTCCTCCTGTGATCTGCAATCACGCTTTGATACCATGTTGAAGTTTCTAAGTTTACTTAGTTTAGAAACCCTTCATGCACTTTTTCTGATTTATTCCTACCTACTTGTTATTTTTTCTTTAACAAGTTATTTACAAAGTAAATATTGAGAATAAACACCAGTGCATGCTCAACATATTACAGATCAGCAACTAAAAGAAACAAGAACAAACACACCACATGAAACCATTATTTTTGGACCAATGTCCCCGGAAAAACCCAATGTGGGAAAACCAGTGCAACTATCTGAGGGTTTTCTTATTAAGAAATATCAGAGTACAATCTGGATGTCGAAACTGGCCTACCCAACAGAGAATTTCCTTAGCAACTATACCTCACAGTTTGAGAGAAATCTCCTGGCTGAAACCCTGAAAATCCTTCCAGTAGCTCCTCAGCACAAAATTGCTCTGCAACCCTAGCGTCCGCCCAATCTGGACTGCGTCAGGCCCTCTCTGTCTCACGTTGGCCCTGTGTCAGCCTTTCTTGGTTTGCGCTGGCCTCTTTGGTGCTCTGCGCAGCACTTGGCTACCTAAGTGTGGCCCTGCGTGAGCCCTTGCTGGCTCTGCGTCACTCTCCTTGGCTGCTGCGCTGCTCTCCCGGCACAATCTCTGCCTTCTCTGTTTTTCTGTACTCAGTGCCCCTCAGCTGCTTTCCCAATCACTAATTCTATCTCTCTTAGCAAACCCCGCTCTAGAGAACATAATCACTAATCACTTTGGTGTATTCTCCAAGTGACGCTCAAGTCTCCTCTTAGACTTTTCCTGTTGACATATCAACGGCCAAGATGAAGTCCCTAATAAACGGCTAAGATTAGATCTGGCTTGATCCATGTCTTTTGGACCACTCTAACACAAATTCATATTAATACACATTAATATTTTATTACTCCATTAAAAATATTAATTATTTTAATATCACCTGATCTGTTTTGAATCTGCCCAAACCCTTTCTGGGTATTGGAGATCCCATGTGCCCCAATATCTCCAAATTTCGTGGCTAGAGCACATCCGATGCTACCCCAAATCAACAAGACACAAATCATGAGTGAATTTTCATTGTGTGATCTGTAGGGAAGATTTGCGAAACATAGAATGAATCACTGAACCATACTTATACTAAATACGAGCCACAAAATGTAGTGATGCCATAGGGAGGACAATGCGAGCCTCAGTGAACCTGTGCATGCCATATACAGGAAATGCAAGCCACAGTGATCTTGTGGCTGCCATAGACGAACCACACTCAACGAATGTGAACCTCAGAATATAGCCAAACGAGCCATAGACAAATGCGTGTCTATATTGTAATGATCCTTGTTATCGCTCAAACTAGCAGGGGTCCTAGGAGGGGGTGCTATAGAGCAACTACTAGGTCAAGGGAAACAATGGAGCGATAGCCTACTGTCACCTTAGCTAAGGCTCCCCGCTCTTTATAGACTTTCACCGATGGAAGGAGACCCGGTATAAGGGAAATCACTGGATGAATAGATCAATAAGAGGATGAAGAGTGATTCCTAAGGCCTATTCACAAGAGAGACTCAATTACATGGATCTCTTGCCCGGAAGCAAGGTGATATTCTCTCTAGAAAGGGCTAGGAGGATTCTCAAGGCTAGGGTTTGGGAGTATATCTTGTAAAGGTGATTTCTAGGCCTAGAAATCCTTATGGAGAATTGGTCTTTATGTTATCTTTGTGCAATTAGAGTTGTAAGGTTGCGAGACCACAAAAGACCAAGTGGACCTAGAATTAGGTCAAGGATATGAAGTTGATCAACCAAGGAGGGGCTTGACCTAATTATGGAAGAGAAGAGGATGAAGGGACAAATTTTCTTTTTAGGATTGAATGCAATGATCCTAATGAGGACACTAGCCAAGAAAAACCTAAGGAAAGAAATGGTCCTCGAGCTAGGGCTTGCTATATCTCAAGATCCCATCGACAAAATTTCTTGAAATTTGGAGGACCTATAAAGAAAACCCTAGTGTGGTTATGGACAAGAGATTGAAGTTTTTTTGATGGCTACAATGGGGGAAATGTGATGCCCTATGGTGGCTAGGCCTAGAAAGAGAGATAGGAGGCAAGAAAGATAAGCGTTTAGGTGACCACCAGTGGATGGATTAGTGCCTTGCCTTTGGAAGAGATGGTGTCAAGGAGAATTTATTGTTTGGAAAGGATTTACCCAATCAAGGAGGCCTTCAAGCAACTTCACATGGCATTAGGGCATGAGAGCAACTACTTAAGGTCTTTATACTTCGATATGCAATAATCGATGACTTATCAAGATATATTTAGCAAAAATAATCTCTAGGAACATTCACCCATTCATACATGGCCCATGCAATTATGCTACAAAAGATGAAACTTTCCACAATTTCGCATAGAAAAGCAGTAAATTTCAGACTTATATAGTAAAATCCCAGCAACATTCATGTGACAAAGTAAATAACAAGAAGAAGCATGAAAAATATTACTTACATGTACAAATGAGTATATCCAATTATCAAATTATGCCAATAATGAAGCTCCAAAACAAGAGAAATAGATCCAAACATCAAAATTCATCCATGCAATCCAAACTCGTACTCCAAAAGGGAATGCGAAATTCACACAAGAGCTCATAACCCAATCCAAGTGATGATGAGAGGATGAATCAACTCTCATTTATTTAAACAATTTCTAATGAGTTCAATTTATCTAATTTGGCTTAATTAAGCCCCAAATAATAAAATAATGTGCTACAATAACATTCCTCGGTGACAAGCCCACCAAGATAGCTCAATAACATACGAATAAGCCTCTCAAGAGGGCAAAATGATCAATATAGTGAGTTTTTGGGGCTTTGAGGAGGCCTAATGAGGTCCAAGGGGTGCCATGATGTGAAAATGGACTCCAAACACAGTGGACAAGGGGTTGGCCCTTTGTTTTCCAAGTAAGAACCTGTGATGCTCCCAAGTGGGTGTGAGGGAAAAAGGACATCCCCATGGGTATCCAAGTGGATTGAAAATGACATAAGCCCTCCCTCTACAGCGGGAGACATCCTCTAGACCCTGGAACATCTGCCAAGTGTATGGTGCAAGTGTGGAGCCGGTCGAGCATAGTGAACTAAGTGCATCATCCTCATCCAAAAGGTGGAACTCAAGCAATAAATGATCAATATTGGGGATCCATGAAGTATCTCTACTGTGGTGGAGGCCCATGGCTCTCAATGCTCACCCTACAAGTGCTCATGTGGCCCTTTGGATGGTTAGGACCCCGTATAGGGAGACCAATCTCCGAATGGAAACCCACCTGCAATCCTGCATAAGATCCAATGCGCCCCCTTTCCCTCCAGTACAACAAATCATTAGAATAATCAAGTAAAAGAGCTTACAAATCATGGAATCAATGAGGAACTTGATGGTGGCATGCCCTTCCATGGTGGGCTTTGGCATGTACAAGTGTCTCCAAGCTCAATAAGGGGGTTATCCAAGGACCCTATTAGGTGGTTTCAGCCTTTAAAAGGGGTGACATGTCCATGGTACATCCATCAAGTGGAAGGTGGAAAGTGATATAATAATGGAACGGTGTGGGAGGCAAGGGAAGGATCTGGGCCACATGTCATGGGACAAAAGAGTAACTATAATGAGGGGAGCCCACACTTGGGTATATGATTGTAGGAGGGAGAAATCATGGTACATAAGTTACCCCGACCTTTGTTTTTCCACCCTTCTTCATATTCCTTTTGCCTTTTATTGATTTTCTTCATAACTGTTCGAGGCTCCAAGGGGTGAGAGCATGATGTGTGGTATATAGCAGTAGGTACCCCCTTTTAAGGTGGGACATTTCATTGCCTACCAGGGTTTGGGACAATCAGGGTTTCTTAATGTGGAGGGGGCTCATCTAGTGCCCATAGGAACCAGGGTGATAGTCATATATAAGGGGTAGAGCTTATGGTTGGCTTTTGCCTATGTGCTAAATTTGTATGTCCCAACCATCTTTTGCATTTGGTGGTACATTTCCTATTGAGAGTGGCCAAATTATGCTTTTTTCTTTTCTTTTGAGCTGCATCAACCTCCGGGGCCTCGTTCCAGGCCTGACCCAAGGTGTGGGCAAGGGGAGGGGGAGGCTAACCCTATGTGGACCCAGACGGGAAAAATGATGAATGGGGTCAAAATGAGCAGAAAAGAGCGATGTATATGGTGTCGGGAAGCGGGACCATGCAACCAACATTGGGATTTCTCATGTAGTGCCAACCCTAAAGCTAGTGGCCAATAAAGGAGATCCCATGGGACTAGGATACAAGGCTAAACACGAAATCGGGTAGAGGAGGCAAGAGCACAGACCTAGCCCACTCTTTCCGCCAAATCCCCCCACCAATCCAAGCCCAAAAGCGTCAATGAAAAGTAAACAAAATTACTCAACTAAACCAATGAGAAGTCATACCTTTGGGGTCAGGAGGCCCACCCTCAAACATACATTCATAACAGATGGGCGAGGGACCACATGGCTGACTCAAGTGATGGAGAAAACGACACATCGAGCTAAATGGTCGCTGCAAGGGGTTGCTGGCTGTCGGCCAAGGACCATCTAGGATAAATTTTTTCTCCTATGTATACTAGCCACAAACAGTGGGTAACATCTGGCTTGAACTGGGACATGAGCTCTCAGGAAGGTGCGCAAAGTTACTCGAACGTGAGGTCATGAGAATGCTAACAATCTCTTGGTACCACAAACCTGCTACCTGCACATATCAAAGACCAAGCACACGGGGCATCATGCTTTTGTGGTGTCTTATGATCACCCATGCTTAGTATTAGGCCCAATGTTGCATGAAGCGGGGGCGAAGTGGAAGCGTTTTTGGAAGCAGGGATGCGGAAGCGTCATTTTCCAAAAATCTAGGAAGCGAAGCGTCCACGGAAGCGTCTGCTATATATATATATATATTTTTATATTTTTTTGCATTTATACTCAAAACAAACATCCCAAATACCAAATTAATTGTAGAAGACATGAAAACATGCATATTTTTGGAATCAAGATAGATATAACATCCATTGTACATTAATGATTAATTATTCGAGCATCAACCATCTAGAATCTAGATTCTTCTCCTCTTGTCTAGCCTTTGCCTCTACCTCGATTGTCTAGGGATATCAGTGAACATTGCCCAATTTTGAGCAAACTACCTAATTCAAGACTTAAAATATGGTAGAAAAAGCTTGACATGCTTGATCGATGATTTTGACTTGATTGAAAGGTAATTTTTTGCTAAGGGTGTGCCGCGTGACAAAGGAGTTCAACAATTAACACGACCAACACTAGGGTACATATAGGGCTTGGTGCTCTTGATTAAATGCTAATCGCATACCTTCATACTTGATATAATCTAATGAAATGCCACAATCCCATTGATCCTGAATTCCTGAAAACTGTTAAGTCTGCTGAATTTTGAATAGGATATGAAATTCTATTTTCTCCATATGAAGTCCAATGAGGCTGGAACCACTCTCAAACATCCTGAGTCATTTCATGGTAATGTTAAAAATTTAAGTAAAAGGATGAAAATGAAAAATAAAGGAGAATGTCACTTTTACTTTAAGAATTTAACATTACCATGAGGGAGCATCTGCTATATTTATATTTTTTTTGGCTTCATTCGTCACCCTAACCCAAGGTGGACCCACCCCCAACAAGCAAACTCACCTAAAATTAAAAAAAAAAAAAAATTGAAAAAAAAAACGATTTTCTAAACGCTTTTCCGGAAGCTTTTTCGGAAGCGTACACTTCCTCCTTTGAAGCGCTACGCTTCCGACGCCCGAAGCGCCATACGAAGCGCGCTTCGGCGCTTTCGTACCACGCTTCCGAATTTCCAGGAAGCGGCAAAAAATTTGGAAAAATTTGGAAGCGCGCTTCCGGCCAAGCTTCCTAGGTGCTTCCTTATGGGACGCACTTCGGGGCTTGGAACCTGGGGTGGGGGGGGGGGGGGCGCTTCGTGCAACATTGATTAGGCCATAAAATCAACAAGAAAGTAAAATTTACTCTAAATGCAATGAGTCTACCATGAAAGTATCATATGATGTTAGTTCTAATGAAGAAGTCAATACGTAATGCATCCTACCCTAACATGAATATGATATAAAGTTAATACTAAGTGTAATCATAGAGCTAGGGTAGCCAACATATTAGCATATCAACATAAATATGCCTGTCTATATGATTACTTATGTAGGAAATCCCAAAGCGAATGCAGACACAATCACATGGTTGTCATGAAGCATCTAGATGCTATAACGATAATCCAATAATCATAATGTACTAAGGTGGTGTGGCCAGGAATTAGGATTCCCTCACCCTTGAGAAGCTTGTGGTTCCCATGCAATTCCTTAGTTCCTCCCTCTACTCTCTCTTTTTAGCAGTATTAAGAATTTAATTTTTTACAATAAGGACAATGTCTAGGTTAGATATAGGGAAAATATTAACTTCATGCCCTAGGATTTTGGCAAGGTGGTATTTCAAGTGGTGGATTCCGCCAAACATTTCCATTCCACATAGCTTGCAACTCAACTTTGTTCTATTATCACCTTCACATGGTTCACCATACTCCTACATTTGGTCAAATGGGTGTTGGAAATTGGTAGCTATGGTCGGAAATTTCATTATCAAAATGTTGCGGGCAATTCATATTTTCACTTTGACCAAGTCGGCCTAGAGAAAGACAAGTTGGCCCCACAAGAGGAAATTGACCCTCCAAGTCCACATATAAATAGACCTATTATTGGAGCTCATTTGACACATCACATCTTCACCAAACAAGTTCGATCTGATCTGAAATGGCAGAGGCAAGTTCACACGTGCGAAGGAGCTAGAAGACATTTTTCTATTTTGCGTTGACTTTATGTTTTTGGTCTATTTTGACCAGCATTGACTTTTGTTGACTGAGGCTATTCTCTGCTACTTTGACTAAATTTCTTGACTATCTTGGAAGGTTGAATTGTAGGAGACTTTGGCCAAGCTTTTATGGGAACTTTGTTTGAGGTTGACCATAGACTGGACTAGGGTTTGAGTGCAGGTTTGATTGTGGAATTTGACCGAAAATTGCAAGAGATTTTGACTCTATTTTCACTGAATCTTTGACTATACTTGGAGGCTGAATCATTGACTGCGTTGACCAAATTTATGGGCTATTCTTCTAGGAGTTGACCGTAGGGTTGATTGGGCTTCAACTGTAGGTTGATTGAGGCATTTGGCCAAACCTCCATAGACTGAATTTTGGCCCTTTGTTGCAGACTGATATATTCGACCAGATTTGACTTTCTCTCATTATTGACTGATTTTGGATTGGTCGACTTGGAGAGTCAAAGTATTGACTTTGACTGGTTTATGGATGTACTATTGGACTGGTGTATCTCATGCTGAACATTGATTGACTAATAGAAGAAGAAGAATTGATTCTAGGTTTTCTCCCTTGTGGGGTTTTTCCTTGGTCTTTGAGCAAAATCTCTGTATCTCATTGTGCTTGGTTGTCTTCTATTATGCATTCATTGTTTACTTTTCTATCTATAATTGCTTAACTGTTATTGGGGTGATTGAAATTGGAAGAAATTGTTAAGTGATTATAACATCATAGAACTCTATGAAAATTAACATGGTATTACAGTTGAGGTGAAGGTTAGCCTAAGGAGACTAAAAAGCACCCCTTTGAGACACTTTTTTTGCTAATTGGTGATCAACTCTCTCTTGGACAAGATGACTAACTTCTACTTAAAGATTGAAGAGAAGTTGAATGGTGCCTCCAACTTTTTAGCGTGGATGGCTAGATTGGATCTTACTCTTGAAGAGAATGACGTGATGGAATATGTGCAAGGCCAAGTAGTTGAACCTTCTGAGAATGCCAATGCTAGTGTCAAGTCCAAGTACAAGATGTTGAAATTTGTAGCTAGGTTCAGTCTTCATTAATGTATTTGAGATGCACTTATCAAAAGAATGAAGAAAATATTATTATTATTATTATTATGACTTATTAAAGCATGGGTTTCATGCTTGTGTCATCATGTTTTAGGTCAAAGTCCCCATTGAGGATTTCTAGGATTTATTCTGAGTCATTAGAGTCATTATACATTTAAAGAGACCCTTCTTGGGCTTTCAGATCATGTAAAAAGAATTATCTTTGAGTCAGAAATGGATTTAGTCTGCTCCACACCAAGTCGGCCTCAAGACAAGTAATTTGACCTCATAGAAGCGCTATAAATACAAGGAGTTCGAATTCATTTGGAGTATCTCATTCTCTCTCACATAGTTCGATCTTTGAAGCTGGAAGCTGGAGAAGTGCAAAATTGTTTAAGGGCTGGAAAAGAAGTGCGAGTTTTTGGAGGAAGATAAAAGGGCTCAAAATCGAAATTTCGGGACAAATCTCACTCCATTCTGAGGTGTATCAAGGGAGATCAAAGTTCTCCAAGTTTGGTTGAAGTTGCTACTGCTACTACTGCTGGGTCGAAGCTTCTGTTGATGCTGCCAGGTCGAAGTTGCTTATGAAGGGTTGTCATTTGCAAGAACGATTGAGCGCTGACTTGGTGTGGAGGGAATCTCTGTCTGGGTCTAGAGTCTTGGATTATCTCGAGAAAGTATTGAAGGAAGAGTTGTTGACTGGGTTTTCCCCTATAGGGGTTTTTCCCTGGTTGTCTGCCTACATTTGTTGTCCTTGTGTTATTGTTTTGGTAATTGCTTGGTGAACTAAAAGATGAAGAACATAAAGATAAAAGAATCACAAGTAATTATCTATATAAGAAAATCTTTCTGCCTTTCTGATTTTCTAACGTGGGATCAGAGCTAAGGTGGAGTAAAAAGGAAGTCTTGAGTATCTACTAGAAGGAATCTAAAGGATTTATCTCGGGATCATATAAGGAGCTCTTATAAAAGAAGAAGCTTACTATCTTCAAGGACAATGTCTAACACATTAAAGAGTGAGAACAAGTTGGAAGGAGCATCAAACTACAGATTTTGGAAGAAGAGGATTGATCTCATTCTTAAAAAGAACAAGATCTTGGATGTGGTTAGAGGGAAGGTAAAGAAACCTACCGTAGAATCCAGTGATGCAGACAAGGTGAAGTATAGGGAATTGGAAATACTGGCTATGACTCTGATGGTAGAAAGCATTAAGGACAATCTTGTCCCGTACATTTTCAATATAGGCCATGCTCAAGAAATGTATGAAGCATTGACAAAATTATTCACTATCAATAACGTAGGTCAAGTAGCAAGCTTGCAGAATGGGTTGAGGACTGCAAAGATGACTAAGGATGATATTGTGGCTTCCTTCTTTGTAAGGATATCAAGGATCAAAGATGAACTTCAAGCCATAAATGAAATAGTGCCTGAGAAGGAGCTAGTAATCACACACTGTTGGGATTACCACCTATTTGGAGCTTTTTGCCTTCAGGTCTCAATAGTTGGAAAGAAGCTCCCACCTTTGCACAACTGTGGAATGCCTGCACCCAAGAAGAAATGATGATTTCTTTAGTGTCCAACAATGAAAAAGAAAAGGTATCAAATGATGCTTACTCTGCCTCTCACAAGAAAGGACAATCCAAGAAGTCAAGAGGGCCAAGGAAGAAGGTTGATATGTCCAAGATAGAATGCTACCTGTTGTCGCCCAAAGTGTACACCTAAGGCGCAACGCTTAGAGTACAGGCTGTCACTCTGATCCCTACTCACTTCGTTTAGATTCTCTCCTAGCTAAGTCAAGGAGGGTAGTCCTTGCAGGTGGATGGACAATGGGAGACCTGTTGGAATAATAGGGTCTAGGAGATCTAGAGCAAGGCAACTTGTTATTAATGTAACTTTGTTATTAATTAAGGCAAGTGTTAATGATATGAGTGATTCAGTTAAGCTTGATTAGGCAAACCACAACATAGACCAGTGCCTTTATACAATGATGCTCAATGGTAAATGAAAGTACATGCTAAGAAATGATATCAGGCTACAAAATAGCAGGGCTACAAAGAGATGTTAGTATGAGCAGTAAAGATGATGATCTGTAACATGGATAATGGAAAAGTACTGCCACTTAAAAGATTACAGTGATGATAAAGATAAAGCCAAATGACCAGGATAAGCATAATAATTGTAGGACTTATCAACCAATTACCATTTTTCTCTTGGTTTTATGGGTGTCTATATATAACAGATTAGAGAAAAAGAAACCTTCAACTATTGTAAGCACATTAACTGAGTGATTTGAGAAGAAATGTAATAAGACCAAGATCTGAAATCTAATTTGAACTTCAGAAATGAAATTATCAAACCTTATATATCAGTCTATTATTAAGAAATATCATTCACAATAAAAGGAACTCAAAGTTATGCAACAAAGAGAGATACTTATTGATATTTTATGATTATTTTGTGTTCTTTAGGCAAAAATCTTGTGTGTGATTTGAATTATGAATTCAGAAAATTGTAAGCAGCAAAATTGCTGAAGTAAACAATCACCTTCTTTTGAATTTCAAAGACAATTTCAGGACAACAGTAAATTGTTTTATAACAACAGTGAAATTAAGATGCCAATTTAATGCCAAACCAACGAACAAATATGTCAAACAATTCCCAGTTAACTATTTCTTAGAAATATGCAAATTTCTGTTATGAAAATTATAGGACAACAAATATTAAAATATGAGTCCCTAGAATATGCTTCAGCCTTACTAGTGATGAAAAAATGATTAAAATCACTGGAACGACATTAGATCAAATTTATTTTCAGTGCTTTAAACTTCAGAAATGCATTCAGGACAGCAGTAAGCTAGCAATGAATTTTAGATCTATGCCAATGTGTTCAGTTAATGTCACTGTTTAGGAATTAATGTTTTAATTATTTAGACAGTGAAAGAAAAAGGGTTTAGAATGAAACCTAAGCCCTAGGCCTTGAAGTTACTTGTCAAAATCTTCAATGATGAGCAAATCTGAAAAACACAAATCTTCAACCAATCTTCTCTTTAAAAATGTGTCTGTTGACCTCTATTGGTCAACTACCCATGCAGTACCCTCCCCTTTTCTTTGCAAAAAGGGGCAGCACCTGATCAGCGTGTCCGTGCCATCCTGCAGTGATCAGCAGCTTAATCATTTTGATTGTAAACCCAGTCTGCATGTATGAATTGTAAATAATCTTAGCAGATATGAGTCATGTATGTAAAATTGCCTAGGTGGACCTAACTTTCTAGTGGTAATCTACGTCACGGAAGGTTTTTCATCTCACCGATCCATGGATCGGCAGAGTTTTCCTTCAAACCTGACCCCAAAGCCGGTATGGATTTTGTCATTAGAACTTTAGGAGAATCCTAGTGTGTTAATCTGCTAGATTATAGTTGTGTCGCATTGTGGCTTCCTTCTTTGTAAGGATATCAAGGATCAAAGATGAACTTCAAGCCATAAATGAAATAGTGCCTGAGAAGGAGCTAGTAATCACACACTGTTGGGATTACCACCTATTTGGAGCTTTTTGCCTTCAGGTCTCAATAGTTGGAAAGAAGCTCCCACCTTTGCACAACTGTGGAATGCCTGCACCCAAGAAGAAATGATGATTTCTTTAGTGTCCAACAATGAAAAAGAAAAGGTATCAAATGATGCTTACTCTGCCTCTCACAAGAAAGGACAATCCAAGAAGTCAAGAGGGCCAAGGAAGAAGGTTGATATGTCCAAGATAGAATGCTACCTGTTGTCGCCCAAAGTGTACACCTAAGGCGCAACGCTTAGAGTACAGGCTGTCACTCTGATCCCTACTCACTTCGTTTAGATTCTCTCCTAGCTAAGTCAAGGAGGGTAGTCCTTGCAGGTGGATGGACAATGGGAGACCTGTTGGAATAATAGGGTCTAGGAGATCTAGAGCAAGGCAACTTGTTATTAATGTAACTTTGTTATTAATTAAGGCAAGTGTTAATGATATGAGCAAATATTAAGATTGATTCAGTTAAGCTTGATTAGGCAAACCACAACATAGACCAGTGCCTTTATACAATAATGCTCAATGGTAAATCAAAGTACTTGCTAAGAAATGATATCAGGCTACAAAATAACAGTGCTACAAAGAGATGTTAGTATGAGCAGTAAAGATGATGATCTGCAACAGGGATAATGGAAAAGTATTGCCACTTAAAAGATTACAGTGATGATAAAGATAAAGCCAAATGACCAGGATAAGCATAATAATTGTAGGAGTTATCAACCAATTACCATTTTTCTCTTGGATTTATGAGTGCCTATATATAACAGATGAGAGAAAGTGAAACCTTCAACTATTGTAAGCACATTGACTGAGTGATTTGAGAAGAAATGTAATGAGACCAAGATCTGAAATCTAATTTGAACTTCAGAAATAAAAATATCAGACCTTACAGTCACTATATATCAGTCTATTATTAAGAAATATCAATCACAATCAAAGGAACTCAAAGTTATGCAACAGAGAGAGATACTTACTGATTTTTTATGATTATTTTGTGTTCTTTAGGCAAAAAGCTTGTGTGTGATTTGAATTATGAATTCAGAAAATTGTAAGCACCAAAATTGCTGAAGTAAACAGTCACCTTCTTTTGAATTTCAAAGACAATTTCAGGACAACAGTAAATTGTTTTATAACAACAGTGAAATTAAGATGCCAATTTAATGCCAAACCAAAGAACAAATATGTCAAACAATTCCCAGTTAACTATCTCTTAGAAAGATGCAAATTTCTGTTATGAAAATTATAGAACAGAAAACATTAAAATATCAGTCCCTAGAATTTGCTTCAGCCTTACTAGTGACGAAAAAATGATTAAAATGAATGGAACAGCATTAGATCAAATTTATTTTCAGCGCTTTAAACTTCAGAAATGCATTCAGGACAGCAGTAAGCTACCAATGAATTTTAGATCTATGCCAATGTGTTCAGTTAATGTCACTGTTTAGGAATTAATGTTTTAATTATTTAGACAGTGAAAGAAAAAGGGTTTAGAATGAAACCTAAGCCCTAGGCCTTGAAGTTACTTGTCAAAATCTTCAATGATGAGCAAATCTGAAAAACACAAATCTTCAACCAATCTTCTCTTTAAAAATGTGTCTGTTGACCTCTATTGGTCAACTACCCATGCAGTACCCTCCCCTTTTCTTTGCAAAAAGGGGCAGCACCTGATCAGCGTGTCCGTGCCATCCTGCAGTCATCAGCAGCTTAATCATTTTGATTGTAAACCCAGTCTGCATGTATGAATTGTAAATAATCTTAGCAGATATGAGTCATGTATGTAAAATTGCCTAGGTGGACCTAACTTTCTAGTGGTAATCTACGTCACGGAAGGTTTTTCGTCTCACCGATCCATGGATCGGCAGAGTTTTCCTTCAAACCTGACCCCAAAGCCGGGATGGATTTTGTCATTAGAACTTTAGGAGAATCCTAGTGTGTTAATCTGCTAGATTATAGTTGTGTCGCAGAAACTGGGTGATTTGTGAGGGTCTATGTTAAAGGGGTTTTTCCCCCTTAAGATGTAAATTGTAAAAGTCATCATGAAATGTGTCTTGAGGGTTGAAAAATGTTTTAAATCCCCTCATGAGTCCTAAGTCCTAGGTCCTAGGAGATTTTTCCAAAGGCTTAGTTCGAGGATCCATTTTAAAATGAATTAAGAAATTAAAAAATAAATAAAAATAATAAAATAATAAAATCAATAAAAATTAATAAAATAATTAAAAAATTAAAAAAATAAAAAAATATAATAAATAAAACAAATAATAATAAAATAAAATTAAAAAAATAAAGCAAAAACCCTAACTAATAAAATAATAATATTTTAAGTGAATGCATGCAAAATATTATTTTTTAATAAATCGACGGATGAGATCAAGAGATGTCTTGATCCTCATCAACGGTCGAGATCATTTCAGCATGGATCACTCGAACTAGCCGTTGGAGGCATTTCCTTTAAGTAGGGTGCTAGGGGTCATTTTCAGATAATGGGATCTGTGAGTCTAAGACTGAAGAAGCTCTCTTGTAAATCTGTTTCTGGTTAATAAAAGAAGACTTTGGGGTCCATATCTTGCTGGTGTTACTCTCTTGAAATGTTGTGAGATTGTTTAATTTTCTGCATATGTTATTTTCAGCCGTTGATAATAGCTTTTTGTAGAGTATTGTGAGCACATGTATCTTGTTCACTTGCTAGGGTTTGGGTGCTGTTAGGGTTTCTGAAGTAATGGCAGGTATCTCCATTACTTCCTGAGATCTAGCAGCATTTTTGCCCTCTTTACTGATGGTTGTTTTGAGCTGTGCAGAAAACATTTTCTGAAGGAAATTTGTGGGCATTCGGGGAAGTTCTCGGCTGAACCAGCCAACTCCCGCAAGCATTTTTTGCTGAGCCCAGTCGGATTTGATCCTGGGTCTATCATTCGGTTTATTTTTCTAATTTACATGAGAGATTTTCTGAAGTTCTTCACAGTGAAGACCTTAAATCTTTATTTCTTTAAAATATTCCTGTGCTCATTGCTGAATCTGGCTGTTAAGGGGCCAAATCTGTACATTAATCAATTAGCTGTTCTAGGGTTTCGATTTTTGCTTTATGCAGTTTTTATTAGGGTTTAGGGTTTTTAGGTTTCATTTTATCACATGAAAAATTTCGAAATCATTTTTGGCAGGTAAATCAGATTTCACCCGTGGCTCCCATGCCCTGTCAGTAGCTACCACTCTATCGATGCTGCCGTGCCCAGAACTGGCTTAGATTCGATTTCAATTAACACCGTTCCAGTTACTCAGTTCACGTGGGAGTAACAGTTCATAACTCACACTTCCTTGCGGTGAAATCCTTAGAAGTTTTCAGGATGTTGGTAGAGAGTAGGGTTGCTGACAGCGTGGGTAAAGAAAATATGAGGACGGGTCAAACGATTCAGTGTCATAACGCAGCCGCCAAGCAATTTTCACGTGGAGTCTTGCAAAGCCTGCGATCTGGTTTCAGTTGACTCCATCATATTGTGTATATTCACATTGACCTGCAAAGCATTTAAAAACTGTGCGTTTCAAACATCGATTTGCTCCAGGTTATCGATTCAAGGCCGCCATCGATCACTGCATATCTGGTAATGTTTGCTGCGTGAAACGTTCAAACGCCTGTGGATGACTGTCATTCTGTCTGCCGTCGAGAGCTGGAAACCACAATCACGCTCAGTTCAGCGCATCATCACCTGCATATCAGTTTCCTTGGGTAAGCTATTGATTCATGCATTGTATCAAAATCTTCATTCACGCAGCGTTATCGACATATATCGGCAGCAGGTAATTCGATTTTCATTACGCTCTTGTCACCCTGCCATTTTCGTGAAGATTTTTTTTAGCTAGTCGTTTTTTCCAGGCTTAGGTTCTGCATTCAACTTCGATGGAAATGTGTATGGCGTAGGGTAAAGCGTATTGCTGTCGGCTCATTCTTTTTATGTTCCGATAATCGTTTGCAGTTACGATTTAGGCTAGGGTAGTCACGTTTTTGTTATTTTGAATCTTTGTTTAAAAATAATTCCATTTATAACTTTTTGCATAGTTTAATTTAGGAATGAATTTTTGTTAAGTTACATTTAGATATTAGTTAAATTTTATTTTTTTTTAATTTTAATATCTAGAGTTTAGATTTAGGTTATGTTAGATTTTAGTTTTAGATTTTTATTTTTTTTTTAGATTTTTATTAAAAAAAAAAAAAAAAGGATTTATTTACGTTTAGTTTTATTTTTAATATAGTTTAGTTTTTAGACTAATTTCTAATTTTCATTTTTAGATTTTCTTTTTAAAAAAAAAATAAAAAAATTTGAAAAATAAAATTTTTTGTGGAAAATTATTTTTGCCAGATTCAGTGGTTTTCATGTTATATCTTTCATGCTGAGATCTAAAATTTTCAAGTCGAGATACGAAATATGATATCTGGTTAATAATTCATTATTCTCGTGGTGGCTTAAGGCATTTATCTCTTCAAGCTTTCAGTTGCCGGATATCGTTTTGGTCATGTGATTTAGCTGATGACAAATGATTGCTGTTCACGGTTTATGTTTTTATATCATTTAACAAGTAATCATTTTAATAACAATCTTTTAAGGCACTGGTCTGCTCAATTGATCAAATCATTTTAGTGCTTATCTTGATCGGGTCTCGTGTCTCCCAACCAACTAATCGACAGTTGGTCTCATCATCTCACAGGGACTACCCCCCTTAGCCACGGGAGACAGGCTTAAACGGAGGGATCGGGGATCAGAGTGACAGCCCCAGGTCTGAGCGTTGTCGTGACAATCTGTGCGACAACAGTGTCAATTCAAAATTTTAACTTCTCCCTTCAGTTCAGATTTGAATGGCAAAAAGCCTTATCCAAACTCAGAAAATATTTTGAAATTTTGCAATTTTGTATCTTAGAAATTCATGAAACCCAGATCTGAAATTTCACTGAATGATCCTTGAATTATTTGGCCCTGCAAACAAAAATGAGACTAGATCTTTCCCTCCAAGGCCTAGATTTATCTTAAAAGCCAAAACTTTCCTCAAATAATCTCAGATTTGAAGCCTTTAATGAAAGATCTTATCATTTCTTCCCTGCAAACAAAATTTTAAGGCTAGATCTTGCCCTCCATGGTTTATATCTAGCTCAGATCTGAAGATATCCTTGGCTGATTTCTCAGATCTATTCCTGTACAAGTGAAAAGAGAAAAACCTAATACCTAGTATGTACAAAAATAGAGAAAATTCCAAAAACCCAAGGGTTAAAATTCAAAATTATGTTACAAAATTTCAGATCCACACAAGTAAATAGCAGATTTATACAAATAATTTACAAATCTATACAAATAATTTTACAGATCTATCAGATCTGAGGAGTATGAGTCTAACTCCGCTCCAAAATCTGTAGATCTAAGGCTCTTTCTAGCTAGATCTAGCTATTTAACACAGTTTGTTAAGAGATAAATAATTTTAAAAGAGGTACTAGCCTAGGAAACCCTGCAAGAGAAGCTTCGTTAGATAAATCCCGGGGTTCTAATCAAGCGAGCTCTTCAGATCTTACGCTCCTGAGAAATTCTCACCTTAGAAAATTGATTTCCTCAATCTCTCTGTGTGTCTTCTCCAACTGACCCCAAGCTTCCATTTATACTTTTCCTGTTGATAAATCAATGAACGAGATTATGTCTCTAATCAACTGCTAATGTTAAATTAGATTTGATTCTCGTCTCTTAGAAGCTTCTCACCCATATTTCATTAATACCCATTAATATTTTAATTTTCCTAAGTTTAGACTTAGGAACCCAATTAAAAATATTAATTATTTTAATAAAATACAATCCGGATGGAATTTCACCCAATGGTTTTTGGGTTCTTTAGAACTCATGTGCCTTAGCCTTTCCACAAATTTTCAAGCCTTGAGCACTTCCGATGCTACCAAAAGCTAACATCATCAATCTCCAAAGATAAGTATCCTATTACCATTATCATTTTGAGTTTTCCTTACCATTCTCCTCTTATTTTCCTTGTTTAGGAAAACTTGTTGAAGACTCAAGGAAGAAGGCCTCACAAAAACTAAGCATTGGAATTACAAGGCTTGTTAAGAAACAAGAGGTATGTTTTGAATTACAAGTTTCGCTCTTTCCATATCCATTCTTGATAAGCTATTACTAACATCTGTATGTCTAGCTTTCCTTAATCTCAAAGATTCTTGATTGGGTGATTCATCATTAGATAAATCTACCCTCTTTATATCTCTAATTATTCTTGTGGAATCCTAGAAAGGTTCATTGTGAAAAACCCTAACTTAAGGGTATGTTGATGATTATGTGTGAAACCCTAATCTGCTTAGGGTTATTGTTGAAAGAAAATGTTTGATGATTTGATGAAGTCTAAAGTAATCAACTGATGCTTTGATGATGTCTTGTTTGGGGTTTTGGTATGGTTATGGAAACCTTAACTTGTTAGGGTTGAATGGTAATGTCTGAAATGTTGAACCTTCAAAGTATTGATAGTTTAGGGTTTGCTATATTTTGTGTTGAAACCCTAGAACATTAGGGGTTGGTAGAATGTATGAGCAAGACCCTTATAATGTCTTAAAATGATTTCCTTGGGATGAGTGTGTTTGTTTGATCAAACTCTAGTTTGATTAGTCTGTCATATGTCTAGCTTTTATTGATATTTGTGTAGCTCGGGTTTGAGTAACACATGTTGTGATATGCTTGTGCATGATGATGGAATCCTAGGTGTATGAGTTGACCTAATTGTTGATGGTCTAGAGTCCTGGGGTTTGGAACTAAGCCCTAGTCGAAGTTTGTTTCTCTAGGATGATAGTATTTGTGAATTCTAGGGTTTTGGAGCTAAACCTTAGTAGAAGTTCAAATCTTTGGTGTATGATGACAGTGTTGTTGAAATTTCTAAGTTTGACACGTTAGAAATCCCTACTGCGTTGTCTGGTTTAGTTTCTCCTACTTGTTTATTCCATTAACAAGTTATTTATAAATATAAATACTTAAATAAACACAAATGCATCCTTAACTCATATACAGCTCAGCAACTGAAATAAGTGAGACAACCACACAAGCGACATCGTTATTTTTGGACATTCGTCCTCGGAAAAACCCAATGTGGGAAAACTGGTGCAACAAATATGAGGGTTTTATTATTATGCAGTTTCTGAATACATCTAGGGTGCCAGAAATGGCTCACCCAACAGAAAATGTCCTCGGTAGTAGTACCTCTCCTCGGAGGGAGATATTCCGGCTTATCAAACACCAGATGAACGATCCCACAACAACAATGGCAGCTCCTTAGCTAGACAATGAAAGCTACTCCAAGCTTCTCTGCTGTTCTGTGTCACTCTGCAGGGACTGCGTCACCCTTCCCGGCTCACCAACACTTAGTCTGCCTCGCGAAAATTCTTCTGGCACTGCCTCTTGGCTTCGCGTCAGCTCTGCTAGCCTTTGCGCAGCTACTGAAGCCTTTGCGTCAGCTCTTAGACCCTCTGCGTCACCCACGCTGGCCTCTGCGTTGTGAAAATTCTATCACTGCAACATCTGATTTACTTTTCCTACTTATTCTTCAATAAATTATTTATGAAATTCCTTCAATAAACATTAAAATAAATTTTGCTGTAGATATCACACCATAATACAGAAACAAACACATGTACAAGAATCAACACATTGACCCCGATGTTTTGGACAATAGTCCTCGGAAAAAACCAATGTGGGAAAACCGGTGCAGCAAGGGAGGATTTTATTATTCAGCAATTCTTTAGTACAACAGGGTGCCAAACTGGCTTACCCATAGAGAGAAAAATTCTCCAGCACTTCTCCTAGTCCCAGCGTCAGCTTGGCTGACCTCTGTGTGGCTCCCAGAGACTCTCTTAGCCCCTGCTTGATTGCATCAGCCCTGGGCCTCTCTGCGTCACCCACGCAGGCCCTCTAGTGACTGTGCAGTCTCTTGCTGCCTCTGCGTCTACCTAAAATGCCCTGCATCTGCCTCTCCTGCCTCAGCGCTAGTCTCCAGTGGCTGATCCCTTCTCTCTGTTCCGTACTTGCTGCCTCTTAACTACTCACCAGACCACTAGTTCGAATTTCTTAGCTAACCCCGCTCCAGAAATTGAACTCACTGGTCTTCCTCAGTGTTTTCTCCAAGTGACCCTCAAGCCTCCTCTTATACTTTTCTCGTTTACAAATCAATGGCCAAGATTAAGTCCCTAATCAACGGCTAAGATTAACTCTGGCTGGATCCATGACTTTTGGACCCTTCTAACACAGTTTTATATTAATTCACATTAATGTTTTATTTTCCTTAAGTTTAGACTTAGGGACTCCTTTAAAAATATTAATTTATTTAATATCTCCCAAACTGTTTAGAATCTGCCCAAACCATTTCTGGGTATTGGAGATCTCATGTGATTTAGCTTCTCTACCAATTTTCGTGGCTAGAGCACATCCGATGTTACCCCAAATCAACACTCCCTCTTAGCAAGGATTGTGCTCTAGTAATACTCGTCACTGAGTATCACCCCGATCATCCGGTATCGGTCCCTGTGCTAATGCTAAGCCTCCCTGGCCAACATTCTCTACACTGCTGCCCATTGCTCTGCTACTGCCACTGCTGCATCTGTACGACAACTTCCTCTGCATTTGTGTTGTTGCTGGTCCTTTCTCCCAACATTGCATCCGCACTGCAACTCCCTCTGCATCCATGTTGTCATCACTCCCATTTCTGCTACTGAAACGGGTTCTTTCCCATCCCCATGTTTTCCCTGAAGTAGTCAAACTTTGTCTTTCGAAGGGCCTCGGTGAGGATTTCTGCCACCTGTTCTCTTGTAGGAGTGTAGCTCAACTGTACAGCTCCTCGTTGGACACAACCCCTGACAAAGTGACACTGGATATCAATATGCTTCGACCTATCATGAAACACTGGATTCTCAGAGAGCTTGATGCAACTCTGATTATCGCACATGATCCTGGTCGCCTCCATATTCCTTCTGAATAGGTTCACAAGCAGTTTTCTAAGTCATATGGCCTCACTGTAAGCTGTGCTTGCCACCATATATTCTGCCTCAGATGAGCTTAGAGCCACGGACTTCTGTCTCCTACTGCACCAGGAGGTCATTCCTGATCCAATGTTGAAACAGTATCCAGAGGAACTTTTCCGATCCACTGAACTTCTTGCCCAATCTACCTCAGTAAATCTACTCAATTTGATATCCTTACTCTTGGTGTACAAGAGTCCATAATCGACTGTTCCTTGTAAATACCCGAGAACATGTTTGGCTGCTGCCCAGTGCACCCTTTTCAGTTCCGCCATGAATTGACTGAGGGCGTTGACAGTGTAGCAAATGTCTGGCCTGGTATTGACCAGATACATTAGGGACCCTATGAGTTGCCTGTATAAGGTGGGATCAACATCCTTGTCTTCTGATGCATCAATCTTTTTCCAGTTGGTGATCATTGGAGTAGCCATGGGTTTATGGTCCTCCATCCTGAATCTCTTTAGGATTTCTGTTGCATATCTCCCTTGCCCAAGGAAGATCTCTCCCTTTTGTTGCCAAACTTCCAACCCTAGGAAATAATGCATTCGTCCCAAATCCTTCATATCGAATTTTGTGGCTAGATTCTTCTTGCAGTCGCCAATGAGCTTGGATGATCCTATCAAAAAGAGATCATCCACATACAATACTAAGATTAGCGGCTTATTCTCTACAACTAGATAGTAGAGATTTGGATCTGCGTCACTCTTGACAAATCCCATCTTCTGCAAGTAGTTGTCGATTCGACCATACCATGCTCTAGGTGCCTGTTTCAACCCATACAAAGATTTCTTTGTTGATTTGGGATAGCATCGGATGTGCTATAGCCACGAAATTTGGTGGAGAGGCTAAGGCACATGAGATATCCAATACCCCGAAAGGATTTAGGCAGATTCTAAACAATTTGAGAGATATTAAAATAATTAATATTTTTAATGGAGTCTCTAAGTCTAAACTTAGGGAAATTAAAATATTAATGTGAATTAATATAAAACTGTGTTAGAATGGTCCAAAAGTCATGGATCAAGCTAGATCTAATTTTAGCCTTTGATTAGGGACTTAATCTCGGTCGTTGATCTGTCAACGAGAAAAGTATAAGAGGAGGCTTGAGGGTCACTTGGAGAACACACCAAGAGATCAAAATTTCAACTTTCTGGGACTGGGTTTGGTGAGAAAGTTGAGAGAGTGATCAGAGTTGCAACTGAGGGGCAGTGAATATAGAAGCAGAGAGGCAAAGATAGCACCGGGGGATTAGCGCAGCAGCCGGAACTGCTGGAATAGTCGGGAAAGTTGATGCAGAGAGCAGAAGCCGGAACTGTCGGGAACAACCAGAATAGCCGAGAACGTTGACGCAGAGGGCAGAAGCCGGAAATGCGGAACAACCGGGAAAGCTGGCGCAGAGGGCAGAAGTCGGAACTGTCGGAATAGTCAGGAAAGATGACGTAGAGGGCAAAAGCTGGAACTGTCGGGAATAGCTGGAACTGCCGGAATTGACGGGAAAGCTGACGTAGAGGGCAGAAGCCGGAATTGCTGGAACTGACGGGAAAGTTGATGCAAAGGGTAGAAGAGGCTGACGTTGGGGTTTCGTGGGGCAGATTGGAGCTGTGGAGCTGCCAGAGTGTTTATCCCGGGTTTCAGCTGGAATATCTGCTTCCGAGTAGAGAGGTATTATTGCCGAGATTTTACTCTGTTGGGTGAGTCGGATTTGGCACCCAGATTGTATTCTGAAACTACTTAATAAATCAAACTCTCAGATAGCTGCACTGGTTTTCCCGCATTGGGTTTTTCTGGAGACATTAGTCCAAAAACAACAGTGTCACTTGTGTGCTTTTTTTTGTTTCCTTCAGTTGATGGTCTATAATATGTTGAGCATGTACTTGTGTTTATTTTCAGTATATACATGGTAAATAACTTGTTAATTAATCAAAACAAGTAGGAAGAAATAAACTAGTAAGTACATGGAGGGTTTCTGACTGTTAGACTTAGAAACTTCAACATTCTTCAACCTGCATACATGAGACTTTTTCTCATGTGTCTCAAAGCCCTCTGGTTGTTCAATGTATACCTCTTCTTCTATTACCCCGTTCAGAAAAGCCGTTTTGACATCCATCTGATGAATCTCTCATCCCATCTGAGCTACAAGAGATATCATGGTCCTAATAGACATATACCTGGGTACCGGGGCGAAGGTCTCCTCGTAGTCAATTCCTTCCTTTTGAGCATACCCCTTAGCCACAAACTTGGCCTTCTATTTCTCAACACTACCGTCTATAGCGTATTTGATTTTGTAGATCCATCTCGAACCTACCACTGATCTGTCTTGGCACTACCTCCTAGACATCGTTCACCATTATGGAGTTGTACTCCTCTACCATCGCGTCTAGCCAACCCTGATGTTGAGCTGCCTCCTTGAAACTGGCAGGCTCCCCATCTTGAGCTACTAATGCCTGATATCTATCTGGCTATTTTCGCTCCCTCTTATTGTTTCTTGATGCACTGATGAAGTCCTCCACATCTTGCAGAATCTGACAAAGTTCCCTGCTAGTTCTTCCTCTACTAGCAGGTGCTTCTGTTAGCTCCTCTTCCTCGTCCTGAGAATCTTCCTGACCCGAGGAAGAATTTTTTACTTCCGTTGGTTGAAGAGACTTAACCAGCGGCTCATCTTTTGACTGCTCCTCGGAAGGCATCTCACGAGATTTTCTGAAAGCCTTGTCCTCCATGAACTTTAAATCTTGTCGAACTACTACCTTCCTGCTCCCTGGAAGGCAGATTCTATATGCCTTAGCGTTCTCGCTATATCCCACCAGATATCCCTTTTCTGCAGTTTGATCCAGCTTCTTCCTCTTTTCCTTTGGTATGCGGCAATATGTTAAACTTCCAAATATCCTGAAATGATTGACTTTAGGTGTCTTCCCTGTGAAAACTTTCTCTGGAGTAATCTTGCCCAACGCCCGATGAGGAGTCCTGTTCTAAACATAGACTGCTGTGTTGCATGCTTCCGTCCACAGGATTTTCAGCATATCCTGATCATACATCATGGCCCTAGCTGCTTCTATAATAGTCCTATTCTTTCTTTCTGCTACTCTGGTCTGCTCCGAATTGTAGGGAGCTGTCCACTCTCTTCTGATGCCCTCCTTCACACAAAAATCAGTGAAGTCCTTATTGACATACTCTCCACCATTATTTGAGTGCAAAACTTTTATTTTCTTCCTAGTCAGATTCTCCACCATAGCCTTGAACTCTTTGAATCGATAGAAACCCTCGTCCTTGATTTTCAGAAAATAAATCCAAGTTTTCCTTGAGTGGTCATCAATGAAGGTAAGGAAATACTCGGCACCATTGAGAGCTTTGACGGACATAGGTCCGCAGATATTCGAGTGTATCAATCTTAGTACACTCTTGGCCCTGTGTTTGCTCCTAGGAAATGCTGCCTTGGCATACTTTCCTAGAGTGCATCCTCTGCATACATCATCTCATTCTGTACTCAAATACGATACTCCTGTTATAGTGTTCCTGAGAATTCTCAGAGCTCCATGGTGAAAATGACCTATTCTTCTGTGCTATAGTTCATTCAAGTCCTTGTCTCCATGACTGCCTATTAGTGCCATTGGTGATTTTAGTTGTAATCTATATAACTTGTTACTTTTGATCCCAATCTGCACTTTTTTTTCCAGCTCAGGTGTTTGACGTATACCTTCTCCTTGATGAAGTAGATGTCATGGCCCTTGCCTTGAAGTTGCGACACGGAAAGTAAGTTCATCCCCAATCCTGGTACATGTAACACATTTGTAGCACAGAACCGTTCTCCTGATTCTGTTTGAAAAACTATGGTTCCCTTCCCTACTGGAGTACACTTTGCCTTGTTCCCCATAGTGATTTGAAAGTTCATCTTCTCTTCTCGATATTCTGAGAAACATTTCCTAATTCCCGTCATATGCCACGAGGCTACACTGTCTATATACCACACTTCTAATGATGTAGAACTAGTCATACAAGCCACTTCTTCTTCTAGCTTGGAAGCCAACATAGAGAAATCGAAGTCTCTTTCTCGTGTAATCTTCCGAAAATCTGTGCGAGTCCCTTGACTTGGATGCCTTTGCATCGTGGTTTCGACCCAAAACTGTTTTTCCCTTTCTATCTCTGATTACTCCCTCTGATACCATGGGAAAATTCTATCACTGTAGCATCTGATTTACTTTTCCTATGTATTCTTCAATAAGTTATTTATGAAATTCCTTCAATAAACATTAAAATAAATTCTGCTGCAGATATCACACCGTAATACAGAAACAAATACATGTACGAGAATCAACACATTCACACAGATGTTTTAGACAATAGTCCCAAGAAAAACCCAATGTGGGAAAACTGGTGCAACAAGGGAGGATTTTATTATGCAGCAATTCTTCAGTACAATAGGGTGCCAAACTGGCTTACCCACAGAGAGAAAAATTCTCCAGCACTTCTCCTAGTCCCAGCGTCAGCTTGGTTGACCTCTGGGTGGCTCCTAGACACTTTGCGTCAGCCCTAGGTCTGTCTGCGTCACCCACGCAGGCCCTCTAGTGACTGTGTAGTCTCCTACTTCCTCTGCGTTTGCCTGAAATGCCCTTTGTCTGCCTCTCCTGCCTCAATGCTAGTCTCTAGTGGCTGATGCCTTCTCTCTGTTTTGTACTTGCTGCCTCCTGAATGCTCACCAGACCACTAGTTCAAATTTCTCAGCTAACCCTGCTCCAGAAATTGAACTGACTAGTCTCCCTCAGTGTTTTCTCCAAGTGACCCTCAAGCCTCCTCTTATACTTTTCTCGTTGACAAATCAACGACCGAGATTAAATTCCTAATCAACGACTAAGATTAACTCTGGCTTGATCCATGACTTTTGGACCATTCTAACACAGTTTTATATTAATTCACGTTAATATTTTATTTTTCCTAAGTTTAGACTTAGGGACTCCTTTAAAAATATTAATTATTTTAATATCTCCCAAATTGTTTAGAATTTGCCCAAACCATTTCTGGGTGTTGGAGATCTCACTAGTGTGGAAAAAGTTTGCAAAAAATCAAGATTAAATCCTAAAATTGTGATATTTTCAACAAAACGATTTAATCCTCTGATTTTTTGCAGAATTTTTCAGAAACGAAAAAATCACGATTATTTGTATATGCCCAATTTTATCGGGAGTCGACCAAAAAAGTCGGCCATCTCTGCTGAATGTGGGATATGACAGTGGTGTTTAAGGGCTATCATATAGTGATTTGATAAGCAAAATTACTATGAGTTGCCACTACTGTTAGAGTTGTTATACAATGAATTTGACGAGGCAAATTTGCTATGAGGAGGCTGAACAATAAGGGTTTTGGACAACTAGTATTCAGTGTCTTGGAAGGGCCAAACCATTGTGAGTTGATGATATACTTTGATGCTGATTGTACAATGATTTGGTGGTCAAATCCACTTGAGAAGTAGATCTGGTTAGGGCTGAGTATATTGTGTATTTTGGAGCAGTGAATACTTAGTGAGCAGTTGATGGCAAATGAGGCAAAGGACCTGCTAGGTGTCAAGGACAAAAAATGCAGAAAGGGTTGATCTAGATGGGCTACTTCAAAAAGTAAGCTATATGTTTGTTCTTGTCTATTTCTCATTGGTTAGATTGCAAATCCGATGTTGCAGAATACAAGCCCTAATGGACTGTGGATACTCTAGATGTTAAAAAAAATAAAAGTAAATGAATATTTTTGTGTTTTTTTAATTTTGTGGACTTTTTGCCGACTTTTTCAAAAAACTCCCAACTTTAACGATTTTTTCAACTTTTGGATCCTTGTCGATGTAATCCCGACTTCGAATTTTTCCACATTGATCTCATGTGCTTTAGCTTCTCCACCAATTTTTGTGGCTAGAGCACATCCGATGCTACCCCCAATCAACATATGTAGCTCCCAACTGCCTCTGTGTCAGCCTCTCCAGGCTCTGCGCTGTCTCTCTGGCACTATCTTTGCCTCTTTGCTATGTATTCTCGGCCTCGTGCCGAACTGCCCCTCGCTGCAACATATCACTGGCTCGATTTTCTCAGCAAAACCCCGCTCCAGAAAATCGAACTAACTGATCAATTTGGTGTATCTCCAACTGACCCTTAAGCCTCTTCTTATACTTTTCCTGTTGAGTTTTTCAATGGTTGAGATTAAGCCTCTAATAAATGTCTAAGATTAGATTTGGCTCAATCCATGTCATTTAGAACATTCTCACCTAATTTTATATTAATACCCATTAATATTCTAATTTTCCTAAGTTTAGACTTAAGAACCCCATTAAAAATATTAATTATTTTAATATCTCTCCAACTGGGTGGAATTTCCCCAAACCATTTCTGGGTCTTGGAGATGTTATGTGTCTTAGCCTCTCCACCAATTTTCATGGCTAGAGCACATCCGATGCTACCACAAATCAACATGTGTGATAATTTTAAATTTGTGTATAGTTGAAATTTGATTCTTAGTTATGATTGATGTCCAATTGATTGATAAAATCTAGGGTTTGCAACAAACTCTAGTGGAAGCTAGTCATGTTATTGATTGAGTTGTGATTAGTTTTGATTGTTAAATCTCATGTATGAAATCTAGGGTTTGTATTAAACCCTAGTGAGAAGTCTAACATGTGAATTATGAAGTTAGATACTTTGTAGATCTATATTTGTTTGATTTTTTTCTAGGGATTTCTATATGTTGGAGTAAGGTATGTCATACCTCTGAAAGAATCATTGAAACCCTAGATGTAATGAAGGTTGTTTTGAAATGCTCAAAGTCTTGATGATATAGTCTAGGGTTTATGACAAAAATCCTAGCAAGAAGTTGAAGAGTATATGTCTCTTGTTTGTAATTAAGTTTGGGTATCTAATGTATAAAGATGAATGCTTCCATTATGTGATTTTGATATGGTTAACTTTATGCTTCTATAGATTTGGTTGTACTTGCTATCTAAGTTGTGTAGGTACATAATCTTCAAAGATGGTGAAGATGTTCGTAAAACAAGTTGATGTGATAAGCATTATGTGAATGGTGATGATCATGATAACTCTAATGAGAAGGATGGAAGCCATGAAAGATTCTCTTATGTCGTAGAAAAGAAATAGAACTCCCTAAATTAAGAGGGAGTCTGGATGAGATCTCCCTAGGTTAAGAGGGAGTTTGAATGAAAGAAATCTCCCTAGTTGAGAGGGAGGTCATATCATAGTCATAATGGACACCTTGATAGAAGAAATTGGAGAGTGTATTTTGAAGGGTTGCTGGGATAAGAAAAGCCGGATCGATTTATGGAATATGTTGCTGCTGTTATTTTTTGGTAGCATCGTAAGTGATCTAGCCTTGAAAATTGGTGGAGGGGTTAAGGCACATGTGTTCTAAAGAACCCACAAACCGTTTGGCGAAATTCCACCCGAATTGTAAATTATTCAAATAATTAATATTTTTAATGGGGTTCCTAAGTCTAAACTTAGGAAAATTAAAATATTAATGGGTATTAATCAAAATATGGGGGAGAATGTTCTAGAAGGCGGATCAAGTCGTGTTTTAATCTTAGCCGTTCGGCGTTGATTAGAGACTTAATCTCGGTCGTTGAATACTCAATAGGAAAATGATAAAATGGAGGCTTGGGGTTCATTTGGAAAGACACAAGGAGCGAACGAATTGATCAAGAATTTGATACCTAGGGCAGGTTTTGCTAAGGATTTCGAATTAAGTGATCATTTTGTAGTAGAGGGGCAGTGAGAATTCAGGAGAAGGACTTTTCAGAGAATACAAACAGCGAGGCGGAGAGAGCTAGCAGAGCAAAAAAGTTGCCTGTCTCGTAGAAGCTGAAACTGCCAAGAACAGATAGAACTGCAGGAACAACCAGGAAAGTTGACGTAGAGGGGAGAAGCCGGCACTGTTGGGAACAACTGGAACTTCCAGAATAGCCGAGAAAGTTGACGTAGAGGGCAGAAGCTGGCACTGCTAGGAATAGTCGGAACTGCCAAAACAGTTGGAACGCTGACTCAGAGGGCAGAAGCTGGAATTGCCGGGAACAACCGGAACAACTGGGAAAGTTGACGCAGAGAGCAGAAGTTGAAACTGTCGGTTATGCTGGAACTGCCAGAACAGCTGGGAAAACTGACACAGAGGGCAGACGCCGGAACTGTCAGAATAGTCAGGAAAGCTGACGCAAAGGGCAGAGGCTGGAACTATCGGAACAACCAGAATTGCCAGAACAGCCGGGAAAGTTAACGCAGAGGGCAGAAGAGGTGACGTAGAAATAGACGGGGTTAGCCAGTCTTGTGTCGGATCAACCAGAATTCTGCCGGGTGAAGTGAGGTAAAACTCACTCAGATTTTCTGCTAGTATTTTTTTTGTAAAGGATTGCTAGATGAGCATCCTAGATTTGTATTCAGATATTTCTCCTGCATAATAATAAAACCCTCAGAGCTGTTGCACCAGTTTTCCTGCATTGGGTTTTTCTGGGGACTATTGTGTCTAAAAATAAGTGTGTCCTATGTATCTTGTTCTTTGCTCTGTTTTCCGTTTCATGAGATCAAATATTTAATTAGTGTAGGCTGCAGAAGTAATTTGCTTCAATATGCAGAAGAACAACTTGATGAATGTAATTTAAAAGAAATTAAGTAGGTGAAGTAGATTCAGATTTGCTGTAGTAGGGGTTCCTTGGACTAGGAATTTTCACAGTTGCATGAGAAGTAGGAAAGGAAGTTGCCTGGTTACGAATCTTTTGTCAAGATTCATTGGAAAAGTTTTAAGTCTGACTATGAAAAATTGAGAAGCAACATCAAGTTGTTTGGAAGACACCGGAGGTTTGTATCTATTTATGTACATTTGAAAGTTTGTTACTGATTGGGGTTTGTGTTTGTACAGGTAAATCTCTCGGAAGTTTGATAGCATGTTTTCACATGCTTAAGTGTTATTGATCAATTTGATTGGAGAGATTTGTTGCCTAGGATTTGTTACCAATTGAAATAACCAGGAAGTTGAGGCTTTGTGAGTAAGATATTTCCTGGGAAGACATCTGGCCAACACTTTGTGTTGATGTCTAGTTCTCGAAGTAGGGAGGGTGGTGTTGGTCATGGAGCTCTGACCTCGGATACGCACCTAGACCCCTAGGTTGATGGTTAGTAAGTAAGCCTGATGGTACCTAGAGAGGCTAAAAGCTTTAGTCCATCGTAGTCCCACTGGGATAGATTGCCCTAGTTATAAATCTAGTCCATGGCATTGGGGTGCCTAAACTATTGAGAGACATTGGATAGATTGCCCTGGTCAGGAATCTAGTCCATGGCATTCCGGTGCCTAAAAATTCTTCATGGTTCATGTGTTCTGAGATCTTCCTTGTACTTGTACTGATGAATACCTCCCTAGTTAAGAGGGATTGTTGAAATTTGTAACTAGGTTCGGTCTTCATTAATGTATTTGAGATGTACTTATCAAAAGAATGAAGAAATTATTATTATTATTATTATTATGACTTATTAAAGCACTGGTTTCATGCTTGGGTCATCATGTTTTAGGTCAAAGTCCCCATTGAGGATGTCTAGGATTTATTCTAAGTCATTAGAGTCATTGTACATTTAAAGAGACCCTTCTTGGGCTTTTGGATCATGTAAAAGGAATTATCTTTGAGTAAAAAATGGATTTAGTCTCCTCCACACCAAGTCGGCCTCAAGACAAGTAATTTTACCTCACATAAGGGATATAAATACAAGGAGTTCGATTTCATTTGGAGTATCTCATTCTCTCACACATAGTTCGATCTTTGAAGCTGGAAGCTGGAGAAGTGCGAAATTGTTTAAGGGTTGGAAAAGAAGTTGGAAAGAAGTGCGAGTTTCTAGAGGAAGATAGAAGGTCTCAAAATCAAAATATTGGGACAAATCTCACTCCATTCCGAGGTGTATCAAGGGAGATTGAAGTTCTCCAAGTTTGGTTGAAGCTGCTGCTGCTGCTACTGTTGGAATTTCTAAGTCTAACCCATTAGAAACCCTTCATGTACTTTCTGATTTATTCCTACCTACTTAATCTGTTAATTAACAAGTTATTTACCATGTAAATACTGGAAATAAATACAAAGACATGCTCAACACATTACAGATCATCAACTGAAGGAAACAAAACAGGCACACAAGTGACACTGTTGTTTTTGGACCAATGTCCCCGGAAAAACCGAATGCGACAAAACCGGTGCAACTATCTGAGGGTTTTATTATTATGCAGTTTCTGAATACAATCTGGGTGCCAAAACCGGCTCACCCAACAGAGAATAATCTCGGCAGTAGTACCTCTCCTTCAGAGACAGATGCTCCGGTTGAAATCTCAGATAAACACTCCTCAGCTCCATTCTGCCCCACGAAAAACCCTAGCGTCAACCTTTAGGGACCGTGTCATCCTCTTATGCCCTCTGCATCAGCTTTACAGGCAGTTCTGGTTGTTCTCGACAATTCCAGCTTTTGCCCTTTGTGTCAGCTTTCCCGGCTGTTCTGGCAGTTCCGCTGTTCCTGGTAGTTCCGGCTTCTATCCTCTGCGTCAGCTTTCCCGGCTGTTTCGGCTGTTCCGGCAGTTCCCGACAGTTCTGGCTGTTCCCGGTAGTTCCAGCTTCTGCCCTTTGTGTCAACTTTCCCAGCTGTTCCGACAGTTTCGGTTGTTCCCGGCAGTTCTGGCATCTTCCCTCTGCGTTAACTTTCTCGGTTGTTGCGCTGATCCTCCCAACACTATCTCTGCCTCTCTGCTTCTGTATTCACTGCCCCTCAGCTGCAACTCTGATCACTCTCTCGACTTCCTTAGCAAACCCTGCTGCAGAAAGTTGAAATCATGATCAACTCGGTGTGTTCTCCAAGTGACCCTTAAGCCTCCTCTTATACTTTTCTCGTTCAAAAATCAACAACCTAGATTAAGTCCCTAATAAATAGCTAAGATTAGATCTGGCTTGATCCATGACTTTTGGACCATTCTAACACAATTTTATATTAATTCACATTAATATTTTATTTTCCCTAAGTTTAGACTTAGGGACTCCATTAAAAATATTAATTATTTTACTATCTCCCAAATGTTTAGAATCTACCCAAACCCTTTCTAGGTATTGGAGATCTCATGTGCCTTAGCCTCTCAACCAAATTTCGTGGCTAGAGCACATCCGGTGCTACCCCAAATCAACACTCCCTCTTAGCAAGGACTGTGCTCTAGCAATACTCCTCACTGAGTATTACTTTGATCATCTGGCATCAGTCCCTGATGCTCGGCCTGCTGCCCATCATCTGCACTGCTATATCTCGTACTGCCGCCCATGGCTCTGCCACCGCCACTGCTACATCTGTACGACAACTCCCTCTGCATCCGTGCTGCTGCCCATGGCCCTACCACTGCCACTGCTGCGTCTGCACTGCCTTCCCTCTCATCATGCTACATCGTGCTGCCCATAGCACCGCCACTGCTAACTGCTGCACTGCAACTCAGTTACTGAGAAGTAAGTAACTGATCTCTGAATTCTGACATCTCTGTCAGGCTAGAGACACTCTCGATGCTGAAGCTCCCTCTGTTACTGACAAGTCCTCCCTCTCTGACCTCTGTGTTGCTACAACAACTCCTTGCATCTCGCACTGTTGCACACCTCTTTGTGCCATCCTGCACTGGTGCAACACTTCCGTTCCTCTCGCATTGTTGCAGCTTGCTAGCCTTGCGTTGTCTTGGGAATCCTGCACTGTCGCTCCCTCTGCTGCTCCATCCTCATTTGTCTCTACAGACATCTGCTAATACTGCTACTCCTCATCGGGGCTCCCATAGCAAGGTATAATCCAAGAGGTTGGGTACCTCGAGGATCCTGCCCCTCATCGCCTGTAGTTTGTCTGACTATAGCTCGATGTCTCCCCACTTCTTCTCAAGTGGCACATGAGTACTCATGGCACAATCGTCATCCCTCAAGGCAAAGGCCTTGATACGATGTTTATCTAGAATGGACAGGATCCTAGCCTTCCAGACCACAAAGTTGGACGCTCTGTATAGCCTATCCTGATCCCTCATCCCATTCATGGCCATCTCTCTACTCTTCTCTGTCGACTCCTCTGAGTTTCTCTACTTCCCGCCTGGAAGTTCTTGGTTCGACTCCTGCTGAGTCTCTCTACTTCCCATCTGGAAGTTCTCTGTTCGACTCCTTCGAGTCTCTCTACTTCCCGTTTGGAAGTTCTCTTCTGGACTCCCTCTGAGTCCTGATTTCCCTCCTGGAAATCCTTCTGCCAACCGTCAAGTTGCCTCTCTCCAATCGTCTGTGCAATTGCACCATTGATATGGATTCCTTGGCTAGAAATCCGCCTTGACAACAACTCCCTCCCCTTGGTCTTGCCCTGTTAAGTACTGTTCTGACTACAATACCCCACCAACTTCACTCTGCAACTTACTCACAACTTCCCATACCCCAGCAACTGAAGGATTGAACCCTTGGCTTTGGGCAATCCCAGAACCGGCAAATCAGCTCCCCCAACCAACTGCGTCAACCCTTCTGGCCTCTACGTGAGCATGATTCTGCCTCCCTTAGCCTCTGCGCTGTGTTTCTCTGGCCCAGAATGATGACACAGTCCCTCTGCGTCACTCCTTCCTCTGTCACCTTCTGCAAGGATCAACTCTGTCACTCGGGACAACTGATTTTTGTTGCTGCTGCTCTGCTCGGCTGATGTCCTCAGTTCTCCTGTGATCTGCAACCACGCTCTAATACCATGTTGGAATTTCTAAGTCTAACCCGTTAGAAACCCTTCATGTACTTTTTGATTTATTCCTACCTACTTGTTTTGTTAATTAACAAGTTATTTACCATGTAAACACTGGAAATAAATACAAGTACATGCTCAACACATTACAGATCATCAATTGAAGGAAACAAAACAAGCACACAAGTGACACTGTTATTTTTGGACCAATGTCCCCGGAAAATCCCAATATGGGAAAACCGGTGCAACTATCTGAGGGTTTTATTATTATGCAGTTTCTGAATACAATCTGGGTGTCAAAACCAGCTCACCCAACAGAGAATAATCTCGGCAGTAGTACCTTTCCTTCGGAGACAAATGCTCCCACTGAAACCCCGGATAAACACTCTGGCAGCTCCTCAACTCCAATCTGCCCCACGAAAAACCCCAACGCCAGCCTCTAGGGATTGCGTCAGCTTTCTTGGCAGTTCCGACAGTTCCCGACAGTTCCGGCTGTTCTCGGCAGTTCTGGCTTCTGCCCTTTGCGTCATCTTTCTTGGCTATTGCGCTGATCCTCCTGGCATTATCTCTGCCTCTCTGCTTCTGTATTCACTGTCCCGTAGCTGCAACTCTGATCACTCTCTCGACTTCCTTAGCAAACCCTGCCCCAGAAAGTCGAAATCTTGATCAACTCAGTGTGTTCTCCAAGTGACCCTCAAGCCTCCTCTTATACTTTTCTCGTTGACAAATCAACGACTGAGATTAAGTCCCTAATCAATGGCTAAGATTAGATCTGGCTTGATTGATGACTTTTGGACCATTCTAACACAATTTTATATTAATTCACATTAATATTTTATTTTCCCTAAGTTTAGACTTAGGGACTCCATTAAAAATATTAATTATTTTAATATCTCCCAAACTGTTTAAAATCTGCCCAAACCCTTTATGAGTATTGGATATCTCATGTGCCTTAGCCTCTCCACCAAATTTCGTGGCTAGAGCACATCCGATGCTACCCCAAATCAACAGCTACTACTGCTAAGTCGAAGCTGCTACTAGGTCGACGCCGCTGTTGATGCTGCCAGGTTGAATTTGCTTGTGAAGGGTTCATCTGCAAGAAGATTGAGGGCTGACTTGGTGTGGAGGGAATCTCTGTCTGGGTCTAGAGTCTTGGATTATCTCGAGAAATTATTAAAGTAAGAATTGTTGACTGGGTTTTCCCCTAGATAGGGCTTTTACCTTGGCTGTCCGCCTACATTTGTTGTCCTTGTGTTATTGTTTTGGTAATTGCTTGATGAACTAAGAGATAAAGAAGAACATAAAGATAAAAGAATCACAAGTAATTATCTATATAAGAAAATCTTTCCGCCTTTCTGATTTTCTAGCATAAGAAGGGTGAAATCAAGGCCAAGAAGATCATCATTGATTCTCTACAAGATCATCTCATCACCTATGCATCCAAGATGAAGAAGTCGAAGGAGATGTATGACAAATTTATTGGGATGTATGAAGTCAACACTCTCAGCCAAGTCAGTTCTTTGAAGAGTCAACTTTGTGACATAAACTGAATCTATAACAACCTACTTCATGAAGACATCTCAAATAAGAGATTAGCTTCTTTCTATTGGAGAAGTCATATCTGATAGAGTGCTTGTGCAAATGACTATTAGAGGACTCCCCATGTCTTTGGAGACATTCGTTACCAACATTACTTGCAGAAAAGAGCTCCCTACATTTGATGAACTTTTGGGGAATTGTACTCAAGAGGAATCCAAGCTCATTTCTAGAGGAAGAATCCAGAGACAAGAAGAGGGAGAACGTACAACTTTTGTAGCCAATATCAAGAAAGGAAAAGGGAAAGAAAGACCTTCCAAATGGAAGTTAAAGAATCCAACTCCAGCATTCAACAATAACAAAAGCGACTTTTCCAAAGTCCAATGCTACAACTGTGAAAAATTTGGCCACATTGCCCAAGATTGCCTGATAGAAGAAATGCTCAAAGGCATAGCAACTACAACAACAATGGCAACAACAACAACTTCAACAATAGAAGGAGAGGAAGAGGTCTTACTACCCATGCAAGTGTTGAAGATAATTAACGCCCTCAAAAGAGGTCCAAGAACACAAGGTATGCTGATAATGTTGCTATTACTCAATTTGAATATTATCTTGTTGCTGCTCTTTCTAGCTCGTCTTCCAATAGCACTGATAACTGGTTGGTGGATAGTGGGGCATCTAGACACTTTATTGGGTATCGTGAAGTCCTCTCAAATTTGGTTGAGAGGGAGACTAATTTGAAAATTCTACTTGGGGATAATTCTTCTCATCCTGTCAAAGGGTCTAGTTTTGTTTCCTTAAATTTGGAGACTGGTCAAACCATTCATCTACAAGATGTGTTGTATGGGCCAAGCTTGAAGAAGAATCTTGTCTCCATCTTTGCTTCTGAAGATAAGGGGTTTAGAGTTTCATTGATTAATGGAAAGGTCCTTGCTTGGCCAAGGAGATCTAACTTGAGAGTATCCTTCACACTTGTTGTCCGAAATGAAGGCTTATATAGAGTTTGTGGATGACCAATTCAAGCATTGGTCCATGACACCACTAATCAGTGTGAGCTTTGGCACCAGAGATTTGCACACCTTCATTACAAGGCTTTTCTTGACTTGAGCAGGATGGTTACAGGGATTCCTAGGATTCAGGTTGATCATGAAGGTGTATGTCAAGGATGTGCTAGTGGAAAGAATATCAAGGGACCATTCCCTTCTAGCAGCAACGGATCTAAGGAGATCCTTCAACTTATTCATTTTGATCTTTGTGGGCCCATGCTGATGACATCTCTTCTGGGATATTTATATTATATTATCTTTGTTGATGACTTCTCCCGTAAGACTTGGATCTTCTACTTGAAGACCAAGGATCAAGCTTTCAACATGTTCAGGGACTTCAAGGCTCTTGTGGAAAATCAAACAGGAAAGAAGATCAAGATCTTGAGGACTGATAATGGAGGTGAATACACTTCAATTGACTTCAAGTATTTTTGCAGAGATGTCGAGATTAAGAGGGAGGTGATTGTTCCATACAACCCTCAACAAAATGGAGTCACTGAGTGAAATAGCAAGTCCATATTGGAAGTAGCCAAAGCCATGTTCCTATGTTTTTGTGGGGAGAAGCTACAAATACTACAATGTATGTCCAAAATAGGAGTCCTCATCAAGCCTTGGGAGACAAGACTCCTGAAGAAGTCTTTACAAGTGTGAAACCGAAAGTTGGACACTTGAGAATATTTGGCTACCCTGTCTACTTTCATGTACCAAAGGAGAAGAGATCCAAGCTAGAGGCTTCAGGAAAGAAAGGTACGCTTGGCTATTGTGAAAATTCTAAAGCTTATAGGATATATGTGCTAGGTCAGAGGAACATTAAGTTCAGTCGGGATGTGACTTTTGATGAAGATGTTGCCCTTGGAAAAGCAAGGGACTCTCTTGTCCCTTCCAACACTAAGAGAAGAGATGATTATATGGATGTAGATGCAGAGCCATCCATGCTAGAGCCTGACCTTGCAGATGAGCCTATGGAACCTATGGATCCTTTGGATCCTCCTCCTTGTGATCCTCCCATGAGGAAGAGACCCTTTTGGCTTCGTGATACATTACAGGATGCAGAGATACATTCTGGCTCGAGAGGCCCGTTTAGAGAGAGGAAGTATCAGGGATATGTTGCATTGATGAGCAACATCATACAATTTGAACCTTGCTGCTTTGAAAAAATAATAAAGAAATAGGTTTGGAGAGATGTCGTGGGAAAAGAATATGAGTCCACCCGACGTTGATTTTGCTGCTGCAAAACCCTCTGCGTCCAACCAGGAATCTGCTCAGTGAAAAAATGAGCTGCTGCTGCTCCCTTTGACTGCTGAAATCACTATCCTCAACAACTCGACTTTTCTTCCAATGTGCAACTGAAAATCAAATTTCTACCCCAACAATTCGGTTTGCCTGTCAATGAATTGCGCAGCCTCTAGGAATTTTAGCCTGCTGTTCCCACTGAACAGTGAAATTCCCTTCTTCTCTTCTGAGCTTCCCGACTGATCACTCCGCTTTGATACCATGTGAAAATTTCATCTATCACAACAATTGGAAATTATTTTCCTAGTTGTTAATTTATTTAACAATTCATTCGTTGTTTGCTAAGGCAAATACCAAATAATTCACTCTGATTTTCACAAACAAATACTGCGGAAGAAAAATAGTGTCGAAATCTGAGAAAATATAGCACACACACATAAAATGTACACAATTATTTTTGGACAAATGTCCCTAGAAAAACCCAACTTGGGAAAACTGGTGCAGCAACTGAGGGTTTTATTACTATGCAACAGTGAGAAATTCTGACTACAATAGTGTGGATGTCGAAATTTGGCTATCTTGCAGAGAAAATATTGGCAAAAATATCCAGAGGGAAATTACCCTCACTCTCGGCAATTCCGTCTCTTGATTGCTACCAAAAAGAAAGCCGTCCAACTGGGCCTGCGCAGGCTTTACGTCAAGTTGGAGCTTCCTACTTTGCATGCTGATCGAAATCATTGCTAATCAAGCCATCATGCCTGCTGCTAGCTGGCAAAACATCTCTCTGACACTCTGGAACCTCGCCCTGACCTCTAGAACTGAAAACGTCTTCCTTCCTAGCAAACATAACTGCTTTCTTGAGGCTTTGTGCTACCTCCTGGAGAAATCTCGGCCTCTATGCAAATGCACTCGCTGGATCTAAAAAAATTCCTCTAGCCTCACTGTCTCTGCCCCTCATTGTCTCTGCTTCGATCTCTAGCTCTTCGACAATTGCTGCTGCTCTCTGGAAATCAATCTGCCAAGGAAATCAAACTGTTGAAGTGTTTTCTCCAAGTGCCCATCGACTTCTTCGTATAATCCTCTATTGGAGCACCAGCGACCAATATTAAAACTTAATCAAGGGCTAGGATCAGCTTGAAGTTGATTCGTGTGAGTTTCTAGACTATTCTCACCTTGACTTAATTAATTCTGATTAATTAACCAGTTTTCCTAAGTTTAGACTTTCCTAACATTAAAAAATAGGTTAATAATCTAATTAAGTCATCTATAGGTGGAATTTCTAGAAACAATTTATGGGTTTTGGAGATCTCATGCATTCTAGCCTCTTCACCAAATTTTGTGGCTATAACACATCCGATGCTACAAAAACTAACACTTTCATCATGACATCCGATTCTTGCATCAACATCCTTTTGCATATGGTATGAATCCATCTCCAAGGCATATGTTACCAAGGTTTTTCTTTTTCCAACATATCAGGGTCTTCATATCTTTCTCCATGGAGATGTCATAGCTAATCCTTTCTAGTTATCAGATGTTGATCACTTATCTTATCTTTCTTGACAGTAGATGGACCTCGCACGAACTCTTCTTTCTTCGCATATTGCTTCCTCAGGACGTTTATACACAGTTCCTTCATTATGGGAACCATAGTTGCCAACCACCTCATATTCGTCATATTATGTTGATTTCATCTTGTCAATATGTAGAAGCATTCTAGGCACATTGACTACATACCTTCATGCATTATTCTAATGGACAAGTTTCTTCTTCTTCAATCATGCTCATGAGATGAGCATTTTAACCCATACTATGTATCACCATATGATGACATGAATTTATTTAATAAATACAAACATACCCTTCCTTCATGTGGTCATCTAGGCTTCATTCTAGCAACTTCCTTTCCTTGCTTGAAGATGAAAGTACTTCAACTTTCCATGTTGCACTTCTTTGTCACCATACCTTCATCCTTCTAACCAGTGGATCCCACACATGGTGGAATTTAGTAGACTTTTTGCGAGACACTTGCTTATTCTAAGTAGAGATGAACTTTCCAATGAAGATTCCAATGGAGGATCTTGATGATCCTCATTCTACAAATGCTTCTTCGTAATGATGATGATGTATGATGGTCTATTTATCTTTTATCTTGCTAGATGACTTTCTCCAATCATATAGACTGTTACTTTGGTTACCCTAATATGCTTTAATTGAAGATGCCATGAGATACTTCCTTTCTCTCATGATGACTGCTTCGACCATGTAGACCTCTACTTCAGCTATTATTCTATGATTCTATGATGATGTCATTTCCATTTATGCTTACAATGCATCCTATCATACTTGAGAGGCTTTCCCTTTTTACTTGCTAATTTCTATGTACATGAAAATGTGTGAGAGACCTTCTAGTAGTGAAGGTCTATCACTTCTTCCTTCTTTGACTTCTTATTTTTGGGTTCTCTTCTTCTTCGGTGATATGAGCTTCATTTCTCTCCTTTCTCTTCTTGTTGTCCTTCTCAAGTTTAAGACAGTTCTTTTTGAAATGCCCATGTTCATTACACTCATAGCATTGGATCTTGGACATATCAATTTTCTTTGAACTTCTTTCAAGGCTGAAACTTCCCAAATTTCCCTTTCTTCCTTGTTGATGTTGCATATGCTTGATTTTGTTCATTTGACCCAACATTGTCTTCGCTTTTAATCTAGATTCTTCAATTTTGCATAATGACCACAGATTGCTGAATGGAGTGGTTTCCATCTTCCCATAGATGCTAGATACAAAATTCCCGATTCATAAGGTAGTGCATTGAAGTTTTGAACACAATGGTGGTCATCTCTTGATCAAACATTACTTCTCCAAGTTCTTGTAGTTGGTCTCTAATTTCAGATACCTTCATGAAATACAAAGCTATCCCTTCTTCCCTTGAGATTTTCATTTTGTATAGTTCGGTTCTTAAAGATATGATTTCACCTGCAGTGCTTACAGAAAACAACTCCACCAATTTGTCATAGATCTCTTTTGCTGTCTTCAACTTTGCAACATAAGGGATGAGAGAATCCTTGATTGACTCTATGAGGATCCTTTGTGCCCTTATTTCTCCTTTCATGTACTTTGATAGTGCTTGAGATTGCTCTTGAGATGGTTTGGTGATGGAGCCCTTTACATATTCAATAACTTCATTCTCCATGAGAATTAAATCAATTCTCTTCTTCCATGCAAGGTAGTTCGAGGTCCCAACCAATTTATTGTTCTCCTTGCAAAATGAAGTCATTTGGTTTGTAGATTGAGACATAAAAATATGTAGATTACTTGTCAAGTGAAGATGTTCCTTTGAGGATGCCTTCAACTTGATGCCTTCTTGATGATGTTGACAATTGAAGATGTCTTCTTGAAGATGATTGCTTCCTTGATGATGTCTTCCTTCTTCAAAGATGACAATACTTCTTTTTCTAGATGATAAGAGATGTCTTTCTTCAAGTATGCTTGAGATGAGATCCTTTCTTCAATGGGAGGGGGATTACCTTGATTTCTTTGATGATGATGGCAATGCTTCTTCTTGCTTCCTTTGGATGTGGAAATGTAGAATATGGAGACTTCAAGATGTTAAGTCCTTCTTTGAATGGAGGTAGGGTCTTTGAGGTCTTCTTCTTCTACCACAAGTTGTGATGATGTGTCCTTGTGATGTGATGAGTACTCCTCCTTGATACTCTCGATGATTTGATGTCCATGATGCTTCTTAGTTCTCCTTTATGATCTCCTTGTGCTTGACCCTTGTGTATCCTTCTTCAATTGGATGATCTTCTTCAAGCTGCCTTTCCTTGTTGTAGTCATGTTAGCTCTGATACCATGTTGAGAAATCTAGGGGCAGCTAGATTAGGTGAATTTTTCTTTTTTTGGTAATTGCTTGTGATGTTCTTTTACTTATCTTGATATTTTTGTTATTAGCTTCTTCCTTGACTTGATTATTATTGTGTTCTTATCATCAAACAACTACCAAACTATGAAGATCAATGAGACAAGAGAACACAAAATGTAGGCTGCTAGCCAGGGCCAAAACCTCTCCCCTTGAGAGAAAAACCCACAAAAATTCTTCTCAAATGACGAATTCCAAAACCTATGACTTTTGACAAAGACCCCTCCAAGACCAAGTCAAACCTCTTCTTTGATGAACTTGCTTCTCACAAAGTCAACCCAAGTCAACCTGCTCCAAACTTCAGATTTCGGCATCTTCCTCAGAATTTCATCTTGCTGCTACAGGACTGCAATTCTCGGCCTGCCTGAACCTTCTGCAATTTTGTATGTGTGGGTAGATTGATGGTTTAGAAGACCTTCTCTCTCCTCTTGATGTACTTTCTCTTCCTTAAGGTTTAGGCCCGCAAACTTGATTATGTTGATACCAGATTTCGTCTTCCAAAGATGACTGCAATGATGCCCTAACTTTTCACACATGTGGAGGATGTAGCCCTAAAAACAGTCCCAAAAATTTCGATTTTTCTTCTTTTATGTTATCTTCCTTTTCTTTGGCTAGAAAGCTTCCTTTTCCCTTGATCAAACTTGTTTTCTGCTTCAATGAACTTGAATGGACGATCTCTACAAATGAGGTCGAGCTCTTTAAAAAAGGCTTCTTCATAGTGGTCAAATAGCTGTTCATGTGGCCGACTTATCACTGCTTGTAGGCTGACTTCTCTTATGCAGGCCGACTTGTCTTGGAGGGTGACTTTGACACAATTTATGACTCAAATAATTTCTCTTGACATAATACAAGATGCCCAATGGGGTCTTACATATATAACAATGACTCAATAGACTTCTTTGACTCAATGACAAAACCTAGAATCACTCAATGGGTGCTTGACCTACAAATAAAATGACCTTGAGCATGAAACCCATGCTTCAAAATAACAACAATAATTTTCTTTTCTCTTTTCATCAAATACATAAAATCATGATTACATTAGACATTATGAAGACCAAACCTAGTTACACATTTCAACTGTAGGTAAGGCAAGAATAAGTGGTGAAAATAATACCATGTGTCCCAAAAAATTTGAGATGCAAAATCAATTGAAGGGAATCCATAGAAAATGAAATCATAAAGAAATTTGATTATCCTCCTTGATAATGTTGGTTTTGATGATGGAAAAGAAGATGGTCATGGTCTTATGTTTAAGAGGGTTATATTACCCTCAAATGAAAATGTATTTGAAATTGTATGTACCTGGTTGAAATGATGATGTAATGGTCATAAGTGATGCTATGGGAAGCATACCCCCATATCAGATTGTTGAATCTTGATGGTTCGTTGTAAACCAAAAACTACCTATTATGGTAAATAAAGGTTTGTTGTCAACCAGAGCACTTGGTGTAATGAATGGATTATTGTAGGGTAAAACATCTTGAGAGTAATGGTTAGGGTAACCCACAAATATCTAAGATGTGGTTATGGATAAACTAAAGACAACCTAGGATGGTGATTGATGATGATGAAGGGGGATAGGAAAAGGTTTGTGATCTGAGAACTTTTGAAGAGCCATGTACAGTTTCCTAATGAACGGTGGATACAATGATTGGTGACCCCTGTATCCTAGTGGACAGAAACCTTTTCATATGGACTTCAACAAACATAATCTTTATATTTTGTAGGTACAAGATCTAGTTAAAAGAAGGTGTAGAATGGAGAAGACCAAAGATGAAGGTTGCAAATGACAGAAGATGAAGCTTGGACATTGAAGATGAAGAGCATAGAAGAAGAAGATGAAGTTTGGACCAGTCAAAAGGACTGGTAAAGAGAGAATATATTGAAATCGCAAGTATCCATTAAGGATTAACTCCTACTTGTGATATTTAATGAATACACTGTAATATGTTAATGAGGTAGACTATGCGTAAAAGTCCAGCTATGAATCAATGATGAGTACAAAAGAGAGAAGTTTGGAATGAGGATATCAGTGAATCGTTTGAGCAATTTAGGGAGAGATTATTGGAGATAGTTATGGAGACAGTTGAACTGAATATCTTATAATGACATATTTGTTATTGTTATCTAAAGCTACAGGAAGGGACCTATTGTACAATAGAAACAGACAAGTACTATCATAGTGTCTTAGATTGTTTGAAAAGTATGTTTATTATCATTTTCAAACCATGCTTGCCTATTAATTCTAAACATATATAAGTTGAGTAAATGAATGGGAAATAAGATACTTGTTTTTTGGATGATAAACTTTAAAGAGTTTAAATTTCTTGAAAAATATTCCAATTTTTATAGCCTATAATAAATTTCACCTAGAAGCTTTTATTATGAAGTATGTCACATCTGAACTCTTAATGAAATTTGAAACAGACATAGCTAATTGTATGAAATGTCTCGACTTACTTCTTTGCAGCCACTGGACCTATCTGCATGGATCCCGATGACTACTGCTTATGAAATAGTAGCTGTTGGCACCCAGGCAAGTTTTCAAACCTCTAGAATGAATCAGCCATTTTCTATAGACTTGGGATTCATGATGACTTACTTTTTCTTATAGGCTTACTACTTGGGATTATATGGGCTACAATGGAATGTATCTGAAGTATTTATCCTTAGAGGTTTATTTTTAGAATTATGTCACAGATTGTCATTCTCCCCAAGATATCTGATAGGTTGATATTAAAAAGATGGGATCAATTCAACTTCAAAGTATAGTACCTTTGGTTGATGCTGTAAGGAGTTATATGCCTTTACATCGTACAAGTTGCTATGACTCAGACAACATGGCTTACTAAACCATGGTTATTGTAAAATGGTTAAAAGATTCACTACAATTGTCAATGCTTTGCACCAGTTCAACAACCGTGGTATAGTTTGTAACTTTGTTCTATATATGAAGGATCCATCTTAGTATATTATTCCAAGATAATAATCTTAATGGTCTAGTTGATTGTGCAACTCATGGGTAATGAGAATATCCTACTACGAATTGACTTAATGGGCGTTTCGTTCGCATTTGTCTACAATGTCAAATCTGCTATAAAAATTACTTTCTTATGTGAAGGATCTGTCTTAGTATTGTTTGTTCTATAATCAAAGGATCTGTCTTATTATATTATTCTAAATAATAGTCTTAATGGTCTAATTGATTGTGCAACTCATGGGTAATGGGAATCTCCTGCTACCAATTGACTGAATTGGTGTTTCGTTCACATTTGTATACGATGCCAAATCTGTTATAGAAAATACTTTCTTTTGAGTTATGCTATGCAGGTGGAAGATGAATATCTGTAATAATTATTTGTGAATTAACATGGACTTTTGACAATTCTTGTAATTCTTAGTGGGGGCAGCTTTGTAACTTTATCTGTGTTGCTAGAAACAATAGGAGTGTGATTATGCACCAAGGTTGCCATTTACAGAATGCGGAAAGGATTGGCTGGAGACTCTTAGGTATGTAGCCTACTAGCCGCAAGAAAGACAGTTTCTTTGTGTTTAAGCAGCTCTTTCATTGTACTAGTATGAATGAAGTTTTGTTTCAGATGGAAATATGTATGTTGTAAACTGTGTTAAAATATAAAATTTCATTCCCTGCAGACAACATGTTGGCAGGCGCTATAGGGTAATTCATTATACTTCAAGGGGTCAGATGCGGCTGGTTGTTTTTGTGCGAGATGATGCAGAGGTACAGTTGGATCATTTATGAAACAAACATGCTTCCTGTTATATATATATATATATCTATATCGCATGACTGAATAATCTAATCTAATTAATTTAGTCGGTTGACAGAAAGCAATATCTGACGTAGATAGTGGAAGTCAAGCCACTGGTGTTGGGCATGTGATGGCTAATAAGGGAGGTGTTTGCATTGCTTTCAAGGTATGCACAAATCAACATGTCATTTTATTCAGTGAAAGTTGAAATAGCTCAGCATATCTTGAAGAATGAATTATATGTGGATAAATAGTTAATGCAAGTTGTTTTCAAAATCGACAGTTCTGGGACACAGGGCTGTGCTTTGTGAACTGCCATTTTGCTGCTCATGTGGGGCATTGTGAAACTCGAAATAGTAACTATAGAGGTATGGGTGATCATGAAGACTCAGCATCCACAATATGAATAACTATGAAATTTGTAGAGCTTCTTGCAGTTTGCTCAATTACAAAGTTGATGCTTTCCATGTTTAATATTGCTTCAGAATTTTCTTTATTAAATATCTGTTACCCTTTCAAGGTTTTCTTTTATGTCCATCTATCAAGATGATATGGTTGGATTTTGTCCATCTATATCACAAATGCTTGCTCCAGCAATCATGGAAGTCTGGTTGAGGTTTTAGTGTTCTGTGTTAGGTTTCTGAAGTTTGGGCTGCCCATGTAGCCATAGTTGCCCAAGAACGGAAGAATTACCAGCCTTCCAACATTCACCCAACCTAAACCTGGTGGACGCAAGAGAGAGCTCTGGAAACACCAGTAACCAAGAATTATCTAATCTATAGCGAATTGTACAGAGAATCCCATTTACGAGGTAACCTCTCAAAAAATAGGGACCTATATCCCATGTATCTAAGACAATGCCATCATCTACAACTTTGTTGGACTTTGGGAATCTGAGGAAACACTCAAATAGTTTATCTTATCATGCTCTAAGGTTAAGGGGGCCATCGACCTGAAGCTCAGACTGAAGGGTTTCTAAACAAGGATCTTTACAAACACAAAAGACAGACAATTTTTGAAAATGGGCCATACTTCAGCTCACCAGGTCTTCATATGTGATATTGGATGGAGCGATTTTCATCAGAACAAGAAGATTTTCCCCATGTCCTAGTCTGGATTCAAATGTATCCTCTACTGCAGCAATTTTGGAAAGTGGAAACTCTATCTGGAGTTGGTAATGCCTTTCGGAGTTACGTCAAAATCTCAGAAGTTACGACGAATGATAAATATATTGCTTATTCTTTTGTGTGGGTTTGCATAAATGTATTTAAAGCCCTTCCAAAATCCACTATGATAGCACATAGGGATGAAATATGGGAACAAACCCCAGATTAGGAATATTTATCTTTCAGCGTTGGAAGTGTCATTAGCATGGACATCTATAGAGACTGCCCCTGAATAAACAGCTGACTAAGAGTTCATAACAGGCAAGGAAGGACAAAGATGGTTTTACTCAAGTCCAAGGGAATGGAATAATCACCAAGAAAACTGTAAAACCAGGAGCCCAGGAACAACCAAAGGTATCCAATTTCCAACCAAATGGAAACCCTTCAAACGGTTAGGAACAACAAAGAGAACGGAAGCCAACAATATGCAGAGTGTGAAGAGGATGAGGGCCACCAGGCTTATGCAAGTCTGTCAACATAGGAGACTTAGGAATCAATCAGTCAAACAAGGAAAATATATTGAATATGAATAAAGCTACAGAAACTGAAATGCTGGGACCCAAAAGGAGAAAAACACTAGACCGTTAAACGCTATGCTTTCTTGTGAACTCAGAAAGCCTAAAGCAATGCTTTGTCACATTTTCATTTTCAGCATGAAGAGACATTCCAGCGTTAAAGAGAAGAATAGGGCTTTCGGTGCTGTTATCTTGCCAAAAAGGCAGTTCCTTTTTCCAATATGTTTCAGCAACAAAGCCAAGGCTTTTCTCATCCTTATTCTTACTGATCAGCATCTAGTTTTACATTTGAAGGACAAATTACTTTTTGAGAGGTTGGGATAAATTTGATAGTCAGACAGAGGGCAAAGGAGCAGGGCTGTAGACTAAAATTATGTATCAAAAGAAAACTTCTATATGCCAAGCCCGTAAGGCTAACTTGCACGATACGGGGAAATGAGTACGAGTTTCCGAAACGGGAACGGGTACGAAACATGGCCCCCCCAAATTTTGGAAACGGGGAAATGCAATATATATATATATATATATATATATATATATATATATATTAGGGCATTTAAGAAATATGTGCAATCATAAAGCATACATGATACATTCTAATTTATTACGTTATGATTAAATTGTCAATTGTCAATGCATAAACCATAAGTCTCTAAATTTACATCACATTTACACATGAATGATCACATAATGAAAATAGCAATATCCAAAATCAGCCATGAGAAATTTTTAATTTCTTGTCTTGTGCTTGATTGAGAGTCTCCTCCAACATAGTCAAATGACCTTAGTGCTCTTGATTAAATACAAGTTCCATACCGATTATTGGGAGTCTCCCCTGCATAGAGGGCTTGGTTCTTTTGATTAAATATAAGTTCCATACCCTAGTACATGACAAACTCCAATGGAAACATTGCAATCCTCCCAATCTTGAAATCCTGAAAAACAGACAAGTCTGCTGGATTTTGAGTGAGATCTAAAATTCTACTTTCTCCATATGAAATCCAATGAGGGCGAAACCACTTTCAAACATCTTGAGTCATTTCATGGTAATGTTAAAAATTTAGGTAAACGTGACATTCTCCTTTACTTTAAGAATTTAACATTACCATGAATTGCATATCAACACTAGGGCCATAGGCTTGAACATTAGGCTGCCCCACTTAAAAAAATAATATTTTCTATAACTTGAGAGAGGCATTTAGAAGCATCTAGAAGATATTTTAGTCGCCCAATAAAAAAGAAAATTTCAAGTGTTAACTGGAAACTCTGTCGTACAGCCTGGAAACTCGTTTCAGGCCATACTGGCCACGTTTCCTCAGCGTGAAATGGGCCAGTATGGCCAGAAACGAGTTTCCAGGCTGTATGGTACGAGTTTCCTCGTTTCTGGCCAGAAACGGGCCCCTGGGCAATGTTTCCTGCATCTTAGCCGTAATGTCATTCTACAAGAGGAAGTGCAAGAGATTGAGCCTTTTTGCAGGAAATGGAAGTTAATAAGAGGTGTTAGAATCAGGTTTGGACAGAAAAATGCCAAATAGGGAGATTGAACCTATATGATCCTTCTTTGACTGGTTCAAATGGAAGTAAGCAATGGACAACATTTCTTCTCAGGTGGTTTTAAATATGAAAATGATTCTATGATAATTAGACATGCTTTTCAGTCCCTTTTTTAAACTATCTTCTCCTTTATTTCAGTTTCATGATCTTCTGCCAATACTGTTGTGAGTGGGTAATTCCTGCAAACTTGTCTACCATATAAATTAAGTGCGTTGTTCTTTTAGTTCCTTTCTCTTCACGACCACCTAACCTGAATGGAAATTTGTATATTCTGGTTGACAGAGATAGCAGGGCAACTACGAGTAGGACCTCACAGCATGGATATTTTGAATCAGTTTCATCATGTGTTCTGGATTGGAGATTTGAACTATAGACTTGACTTTGGGAGTGAAGATGAAAGACCACTGACACCACAGTATGTTACAGATAACTAGTGTTGTGAGTTTTGGTTTAACAAAATTTAGTTATTATAATTTGTACAGATTGATGTTTTTTTTATGCAAATGATTGGAATACATATAACCTGATGTGTCTCTTTACAGGAGAAGTATTTGGGACAAAATGGTGAAACAGATTTTGGATGGAGAATATAAAGAATTGCTTCAGTATGATGAGGTAGTATAAATGCATCATATCTGGAGGCATTTGGCACACACACACACACACAGATTTAGAGAGAGAGAGAGAATGCAGTATTGATATATTACAAATGTTGGCATATCATAAGCTGCGGAAGGAGAAAGCAGCATCACGAGTGCTCCATGGGTTCAAGGAGGGGGAGATCCAGTTCCCCCCAACTTTTAAGGTATGTATGGTGCATCATTTCTGTGTCTGCTACTCTCCATATTATGTTTTTCCTATTGCTATGTGATTTATATATTCCAATAAGTTGGCTGAAGAAATGGAAAACGATGCTTTGATATGCTAAACACAATTGCTTGTTATATATATAAGTTTTCACATATGCTATCTAACTATGGATTAAATATATTAATGGAATATCTGCTGCCTTAATTTTTATTCCTTCATTGGTGAAAGATGCAAAGAGAGTCTACAAACATGTATGACCAAAAGCGAATGCCAGCATGGTGTGATCGTGTACTTTGGCGGACACTTCAAGGATGCCATGTGAAGCTTCTATCTTACACATATTGTAAACAAATTTTAACAAGGTACACTGGATGCTGTTCCTTAGTATGTGCATATAACTTCTGGCCTATGATTTGTGACAGAGATAACCTGGTTTTCTCCTTTGATGCAAAGCTGTTCATGGATGTTAATGGTTTGTTATGAAAGATTATGAGTTAAGAATCAATGACTATTGAAGTCGGAATTGTAATATATGATTGTATTTCAGAAATGTAACTCGTAGACAATGATTCTATCAATATGTAGGCCCCCAGCTGAAATTCTCCCTATTCCCCATTATTTCTAATTGATGTGCTGTGATATATATCCGAATCACATTCCTTGTGATAAACAAATATTCATGAGTAAATGGAACAAAATTCTCAATGATATATGATTTCTGCTTATTCTTTGGTGTCAACACCCAAACCCTTACATCTTGAGATGAAAGTCATATAGTGCAAGTAAAACACTGGGGGAACTTGGAGATGTATATCCAATGTCACAACAACAATACCTTCCCAGTCTTTAGGCTAGCTCTTCTTTCATACAAAGGGGTAATTGTGAAGAAAACACTAAGGCAACTATATGATAAACACAGGGAGTAAAGAGAGGGCTTAGTAAGACAAATCTGTAATATCCCTTTTGGGAATTTTGTGGTATTTTTCTGAGAATTTTCTTTATAAAATTTTATGCCAGCATTTTCACCAAAAACCCACAAAATTGCACCAAAATGCACTAGTAAATAGCAACCCAGAAATTATAAAAGCATGGCAAATACATTGACAATTTGCAGAAGTAAACCCAAAAACTCAAATAACATCAGAAAATGCAGCACAAGAAATGACCCAACTTTATTTATTATATTATAGCATGCAGAGTACAACTGGAAATATTTGAGACAAAAGAGAAAGATGATAGCTGAGTGAACCTCCAAATATTCTGCTGATATGCTGATCCTGATCTCTCAAACTCCAAAACGGCTGCCACTGAATCAACTAAAAGACGATGAATCACGAATTGAGGACCTGAATGATCCTCACTCCAATATTCCATAAGCTCTACGAAACTCCTGGATGAAGTCTCCTCAAAGAGAGTTGGGTTTTCGTCCAACACTCATCAACATACCTGAGGGTTTCCGTCCTGGGGCTACCAATGAAGTAGAGAACCGGGTTCTCAACCTCTTATACTGGAAGAAATATCAAATCCAAGATGTTCCTTAATGACCTCCTCCTCTTTTTATAAATCTGATAGACCCCTCTAGAACCTCCTATTTTATTATTATTTTAATAATGGAGCACTTTTCCCTCTTTTATTTCAATTAAAATATTCTTTTTAATGTGGGAAAATAGCAAATTGGCCACCATATTCTCTTCGACCATTGAGAGCCACTTCTCAGCATCCCATCTTGTAGATCTTCTCGTTCTAGTTCCAATGAGCTATTACACTGATTTGTTCCATCAATTAATCCCCCCAGAATGCCACTTCGAGCATAATTAATTAAGTTAGAACCCATAATAATGCAATTTTTTGAAAGTTGTCGGAATGCAACTGAATGAAAGGCAAACTGTGTGGGCGATGGAATATGCCAAGCGAATGCCATCGGATCCCATAAAAACTCCTCAAAACTCCCTCGGAATCCCTGATGACATAAACCTACTCCCATGATCTGGCCATCCTGTGCCCTAGAAGTCCACCCTAGCTGTACTATGGAGGAAAATAAAAGCGGGGATATGAAAAATCCTCCCACCCCAAGATTTCTTGCCTTCAAGCAATCACACTTGTCCATTATAAAGGCATTTGCAAACTGATACCAGGATTCCATATGAACCACTGGTCCACGTCATGCCTCCAAGCAATCCAAACATGACTAGATTCCTCAATACCTGGATCCCATGCCCATCTCTGCCTTAACCTACTACTATTAGACCCACTTGGATCCCAATGCCACCATGGCCAATCATCGCCCTATTGAAAATAGCAACATCGAAAGTCATTCTCCAATGAGAGGCCTTAAATGGCCACCTTGAGGCTAGCCAAGGAAGATTTGGAGAATCAATAAATCCTGTGAGTCACTGTTTTGTCAAGGCGAAAGTAGAAGCCTTGTGAGCTCTGATAAGAGCCAGGATGAAGGAGCTACTAGTGGATGCCTAGTGATCCATGTGCAAAATCCAAGGCAATGTCTTGTGAGCTCTTTGAGCAATAGTCAAGACTAAGTCTAGCAAGAGTAGGGATGAATTAAGAAGTTTTGTGATCTAGGACTGGCATATGTGATGGACTCCTTGGCTTGTTGTGATGTGACCACCTAGAACTTGGCCCCTACTAGGCTTAAAACTCCAACAAGTGTCCAAGTTGTAGTACTAAATGATCACATGGAAAAGACCTTCTTCTTATTGTTATCTTGAACATAAGTACTTAAATGTAATTGCAGGTGAATGGACCATGCTGGTTGATGTTGATATTTGTAGCTTGGGAGGTACTCCAAGCCCTAGGGTTTAGGGATTGGAGGACAAAGCGCCACAAGTAGGCTTGTGGGCTTGAAACCCAAGCATGGGGTTTTGCACCCATCGGGATTTGGGCCATAACCATGAAGAATTTGAGCATGAGAAAATTTGAGGTGATAGAGCTTGGCATGTTGATTCCAATGCTTCGAAGATCACTCAAATCGGAGCTCTAGAAATGAGGTTATGAATTTTTTAAGTTATGATTGGGTTTTGCACATGCGTGTCTAGGTTGGCTTGGTGTTAATAAGCCAAGCGACAATTGTTCAAGCCCCATTGTGACGTTTTGGAGGAGCCCTTGTATGTGTATAAATACAAGGTGTTGTTGAGGCATTTGATCATCCAAGAAGTGCAACACATTCTATAAAGAGCAACTCAATTAAGGAGGAGAAGGCAGCAGTTGGAGAGGGTAGAACAACGAGCAAGGAGGTCTCTTTTAGGGTCCGAGTTTGTTGTTTGAAGGTCGTGACCCTTGCTGTACTAGGCCGAGACTTGAAAGGGTTGAACGTTGGCAGGTTAGGGCATCCAAGCTGTTGTTGAGTGGGTCGCATCCTTGTTCTTGAAGGTTGTAGCCCTAGAAGGAGTAGCGAGGAGGTTATGGGTTTATTTGAAGGGTGGATAGTCCTCCCAAGAGACTTCCACAACCCTAGTTTGGGTGCTGAAGGGCCGCAGTACTCTTAGGGAGATAGTCCTGTGTTTTGGGTTGAAAACTACCCTAGGAGAGCAGCATAAAGGGCAGCAAATACTTGGAGGACAACCACAACAATAAGGAGTAATTAGGGATAGTCCCGTGTTTTGGGCTGAAAAGTACCCTAGGAGAGCAGCATAAAGGGCAGTGAATACTTGGAGGACAACCACAACAATAAGGAGTATTTAGGGCATCTGAGCTGTTGTTGAGTGGGCCGCATCCCTGTTCTTGAAGGTCGTAGTTCTATAAGGAGCAGCGAGGAGGTTGTGGGTTGATTTGAAGGGTGGATAGTCCTCCCAAGAGACTTCCGCAACCCTAGTTTGGGTGCTGAAGGGTGCTGCAGTACTCTTAGGGAGACAATCCTGTGTTTTGGGCTGAAAACTACCCTAGGAGAGCAGCATAAAGGGCAGCAAATACTTGGAGGACAACCACAACAATAAGGAGTAATTCTGGCGCAGTTTGAAGGGTGGTTGGGGACTGTTGTTAGCAGTGTTGATAATATCGGTATCGGGAAAATATCGGCGAGGGTCCAGAAAATATCTTATCGGCAATATCGGCAAATATCAGCAAGCATAAAAAATGCATAATATATTCATTTTTTTCAGATTTTTAAACATATAAAGCAATAACAACATGAAATAAACACATTGGCACATAAATATGAAGAAAACACTGATATATATGATGTCAAATAGAAATGATATATCAAAGGCGATACCAAATCGTGCTAATCCCTGATAATTGTCCATTCAAGGACTCAAATGTGGAGAACCAATACAAAATAACATCACATATAATAATAAAAGTATCTCATCATCATGAGTTACATGTAGCATAACAAATAAAACTAGCAGCTATCTATCTACTGCCCTCTCCCCCTTTTACGGGAAAACATGATGGGCTGTTTGCCAGGCCTGCCCCTAGTAGTAGAAGGCCCTGACACTGCCTCTGCACCTAATGTCAAATAATGAGTGCTAGGCATGGAGCTATGCTCTCCTATATATATAGCAGATGGTGTTGATGCTGATGCTCCCGCAGTGTCCTCCTCCTGCTCCTCCTGCTCCTCCTCTAAGTGCTGCTGCTCCTCTGACTCCGAGTCCTCCTCTTGCTGCCCCTGCTCTAATGGATCATCTGCCACTGGCTCTAACCATGAAGGTGACTCCTCCAATATGGGCTCCTGAGACTCCACCCTCCACGGAGACAATACATCAATATTGTCTAAGGAAATGGCATCTGGATCCACTGGTGATTCTATTTGCCTCACTCGAAGTCGGATGTTGTAATGCACATACACCAAATCGTTGAGGCGTGCGAACTCCAACCTGTAAGAGTGTCAAACAAAGTAATGAGTCTTGACTCTTGACTCTTGACACTTGAAGGTCATAAATTAAAAATTAAAAATTACAATAAGTGTAATTGCTCAACTGAAGGCTTGAGTTCAAAGTTATACCTGTTGTGCTTTTTGGCGTGTATTTTCTCAAATACACTCCAATTGCGCTCACACCCTGAAGAGCTACATGTTTGACTCAAGATTCGTATAGCCAATTTTTGCAAATTTGGTGCCCTTGCACCATAGCTTCGCCACCAAATATCTACAACAAAGTAATGAAATAAAAAATTCAAAAACTTAAAAGTTAAAAGTTAAAACATAATTAAATTCAAATTTCTAATTTCTAATGAGTGATGACTTGTCACTTACGTGGCATGAAGAGGGCCCTTTCCCTAATGGCATCATCAAAGCCAAATAGGCCAACACAATCCTGATAACACTGTACCTCGCGCTTGATTTTGCTACGAAGCTCAGAATCAGGTACCATCCTCTGAATACAGGAATGGAGCCCTTCCATCACCTCGCCATCAAAATCAAAGTTGCATTTGTATGAAAATGCAGGGTTGAGGAAGAGTGCTGCTGCATGAATGGGTCGATGAAGCATCCCTGTCCACCGACTATTGATCACATCACATAACATCATCTGCCTATCAAGGCCAGCAGAACCCTTGTCTGCATAATAGGAACGAATGGCCTCCTTGGCCCTATCCATGCCCTCATACAAATAAGGCATTGCAGGCTTCTCTCCATCCACCAATCTAAGAACCTTTACTATAGGTTCGCTAACTGCACATGCTTCTTGTACTCCACGCCAAAATGTCTCAGAGTACACCATTTTTGCAATGGCTCTCCCATCAGGTCTCCTGCTGTCTATGTCACAGGGTTCAGCGAACCTGAAGGTTCAGGTTCGAAATTCGCCGAACCTGAAAAAAATTTTGAAATTCGTTCAGGTTCGCCGAACCTAATCAGCGAACCTGAACGAATTCGAACCTAATCGAACCTGATCGAACCTGAAAATCGAACCTGAAAAATCGAATTTGAAGATCGAACCTGAACGTACTTTAAGGCGAATTTCAGCTGTTTTTTTGAGGTTCGATGGTTTTCTTTTGGCAGTTTTGGGTCGCACACCGGTTTTCTTCATCGCTTCCCAGCCTGTTTCTCATTCCGTTTCCAATTATGTGTTAATAATTTCATTGCTGCGGCTGCCTAGCTGTTTAACTGTGCTGGTGTAACTATTTTGGATCCTATAATTAAGTTTTCGATGCACAACCAACTCGAACCCGAAGGGATTCCATGGGAGACGAAAGATTCAATAAACTATGTTCCGTGGGAAGCGAGCAATGGAATTACGTACGTCATGCTACTGTTTGTAATGGTGAAGCTATGACCCACTGAATCTACTATGCTGACTTTACTCTGGTTAAAGTTTTATAGTTTAATTAAGCGTGTTGTGTTTTAGAGCCTCGGTGATGTTAGAAAATAACGTTAATTATTATATAAAAAATAATTTATACATATATATCTTAAATTTTGATTTAAATTTTCAAATACAAAATATTGCTAATTTTATTATACGATGACGATGACAAGATGAAAGAATGGTTTACAGCTTTAGAGTTTAGTGTTGAAAAAATATTGTTATAAATAAATATATATATATATATATATATATATATAGTGTTGAGAAAATATTGCCATAAAAATATAAGTAAATAATTATATATATATATATATATATATATATATATATAAAATAATTATATATGAGATAATGTTTCATTCCGTCTTCTCTGGTTATATACCATTTAGTGCCGCTGTCTCTAATCTCTGCTACTCACTAGAGATATTTATTGGGAAGATAGATGGAAGGCATGAATAATATAAGATGGCGGTGGTGTACTTGGATGACGTTACTGCTGTTATTTAATGTAATTTCAATTTCAATTTCAATTTCAGTTTCACCTTCCGACCATAAGTTATAACAGCATCGTTGAAGTTCAGCTCCATTAAGTTATTGCAAACAGAATAGATTGTTGGCAGATACTCAAGAATAACTTCCCAAAATCCTGACAAATATTGTTTATGGATCGATTTTGAATTTTCTATTATTTTGTCATATATATATTGAAAAATATGTATAGTCGAACCTAATGCCGAACCTCATTCGAACCTGATCGGAAAATTCGAACCTGAATCGAACCTAATCGTTGTCGAACTCGAATTCGAACTCGAACAGTGTGACATAGCCTGCTGTATCTACAATTACGCCAATCATCAGACACAAACATTTGCTTCAACTCGAACTGACATCGAAGCAAAGACTGAAGAGTAATAAAGGTTGTGGCAAAACGTGTGATGGCAGGACGCCGCAACTCCTTGTTTCTAGTGAACCTCCTCATAACGCTAAGAACAAAAGCATGGTTATAAATAAACTTGGGGATGCTCCTAGCCATATCAACTGCCTCCTTGATGAAGGAGAGTTTCCCCATATCCTCAAGCAACAAATCAAGACAATGCGCTGCACATGGAGTCCAGAACAATGTGGGATGCCTCTCCATAAGCATTCTGCCGGCAGACACATAATTAGCTGCATTGTCTGTTATGACTTGCACCACATTCTGCACACCAATCTCCCGAATGAACCCATCTAACAACTCACATATCGTTGCTGCATCTTTGATATGTTCTGATGCATCCAACGATTTAATAAACATGGTACCTTTAGGACAATGTACCAAAAAATTTAGAATGGTCCTACCCTTCCTATCTGTCCAACCATCAGACATCACTGTGCATCCAGTGACTTCCCATGTCTTTTTCAACTCCGCCAATATAGAGTTGATGTCCTGTTTTTCTGCTTGAAGAATTGGCCCCCGCAACTCCTCATATGTGGCACTTTTGTACCCTGGGGCCACAACAGCAATAGCATCACACATTGGCCGCCAAAATGGATTGGTTTTTGTGATGCTGAGAGGTAAGTCGCTCCAAAAAATACACCTCCCCATGACTCTATCTGCTTCTTGCTTCTCCTTTTTTTTAACAAGCGATTTTATGCCAGGTTGTGCTCCAGCTCCTGTTCGTGGAACAAAAAATGATGACCTCGCATTCACACTAGCAGTAGCACTAGCATGTGATGGTGTGCCAGTTGTGGAGCCCCTCCCACTAGGGCCAGTAGGGCCACTACCCTCAACACCAAAATCAGGAGAAGATATCCCGAAAGATCTACCTGCACGTTCAGCTTTGTTTCTTTCCGCCTCTTCCTTCTTTCTGTCCTTTTCTTCAATTGCCTCAAGAGCTTTTTGTATAAGCTCCGGACTAGAAACTGTACAAATGCCAACATCATGTCCAGTGAGTCTAGCAAGATGGTATTTCAGTCGTGTAACCCCACCTGTCATCTGGGTCCCACACAATTTGCATGAAAGATATGCACGATTTGTCCCACCATCAGGGGTCCCATACTCCCAAAATGGGTCCAAGGCTTTTGGCATATTTGTATTTTGTAGTGGGCTAACTCAAAAGGAAACCTACAGCACCAAAAAAAAATTGGAATTAGTAACTTAATAAGTAATACGAAATTTTTCAAATTACAAAATTCAAATAACCACATCATTACAAAACAGTTTTAACTTGACTGTTGAATAGAAGTGTAATACAAGTTGACTGTTGAAGTGTAGTGTAAAAAATTAAAAATATATAACTGTTATGACTCATGATGACAGTGACATAGATTGCTTTCTTGCTTTCTTGTTGATCACTGTACTACATGTATACAGAATTTTGAATTTAACAGTGTCAAACAGTGACTGTAGTATGACAAGAACATTCTTGTTGATCACTGTAGTTACTAGTATGACAAGAACATTTCCAACCAGGTCACGTCTCACTGTCATCACAATTTACAAATGATTATTGTATCGGACTTCCATTGCTGGTAATTTGGTACTTTGAGGGAAAAATACATATTATAACCCCTGCTGAAGCTTATATTGTCTTGTTGGTGGTGTTCTAGGCTTCTAGCCATGTACATTGATCTAGATTCTACAGCTGTCACATCTTTTACTATTCACTTGTATTTCAAATCTCAGTACTTGTTTTTATGGCTGAAGTCAAAGTGTATGCACCAGAGATGGGTGTGCATTTAAACTTAACATCAAGTGGTTATCAGTCTTTCTCAAACATTCCTCTCTTGTATGTTTATTACTGTTCATGTCATTCTTATTCTAAGTTGTGAAAGAGACACCTACAGTACATTGCCTGCAAACTGTTTATGAAAACTCCTCAGTGAACTAAACCTTACAAACTCAAATATATGGACTGATATTTAATTTTATATGCTTCCCTGTGTTGTTAATTTTATATGGACTGATATTTAATTTTATATGCGGTTTGGAACCATCATTAGAGCAGCATTAATTTAACTTTTAAGGTGTCCCACTGTTACCCGAGGGCCGATACCGATATTTCATATTATCAACACTGCTCCCGATACCTGTATCTATTCAGTGGGATTTCTTGGGAAATGTCACTTGACGGATATAGTAAAGCCCTGAATGGGGTCAATATCTTGATTCTTAAGACATGTCGTTTCAGCAGTGTTGATAATAAACGTAACGTGTATAAACTATAAACTTAAAGTAAAGCCCTGAAAACTCTGTTACGTTTAAGGTACCTGTATGACAAGTCCACCCTCCTTCACTTGTCCACAAAATCCTCTTTGAGCAGCTCGGTCAAGGTCTGTAATGAAGGCAGAGTTTCGGTCTTCTTCTTCCACTTGGAAAACGAATGGAAAACGACAACAGTTTGAACGAATGGAAAACGACAGTTTGAACGAATGGAAGGCACCCCTCAAACCCTCGGGCCTCCTTCGCAGCAACCTTCCAGCGCTCAGAAAAAACCAAAATGACTTAACACAAAGACCAAAAATCGCTTTATACAGCCCGCGCGTATTGTTTTAACAGTCAGCCGCGATATTTATAGTCGTCGCGCGATATTTTGGAATATATCGCCGAAATATCGGATTTCTCGCGAGATTTTAAAAGTGGGAAAATATCGCGATATTTGGGTGCCGATATCTCGTTTCGCAGAAAATAGCGCGATATTTACGAATATCGCCGAGATATCGGCGATATTATCAACACTGGTTGTTAGTGCCTTAACCAGTCCCAGAGTTGCAACATTGCAACAAGTCAGAACAACATCGTTTTAAGGTACGTTGGGTCAAAGGTTTGACCAGTGTTTAGATCAGTCTACATTGCAGATTGTTGGGAGCCATTTGTCGGAGTTTCCTTGGGCATGAAGGAACTACAACTAGGAGCAGATCCCGATATGGAGTGATGTAGGTGTCCTAGTGTGGACAGGGTTATTGCAGCCTGTGGAAGCCAAGGAGGTAGTGTTGGCACGACATGTTAGAAGCCCTAACCAATGGGCAGTTTCACAAGTGAAGTTTGGAGCCTAGATTTGTGTAATAGCTCCTCTATTGCAGAACAAAGGGCAGATGTGGAGAAGTCTGCTGACAACCGTGTGTAAGGGTCTCCTAGGCATGAGGATGCCCTAACTAGTTGTAGATGTCATGGCGTGGACTTGGTCACTCGTGGATTGTTGGAGGGCAGTGTGAGAGTGGATCAAGTGCGGAAGTGATTGGGCACTTATGGCCTGCTAGAGGACAACGTGATAGTGTCCAACACCTTGATGGACAAAGGTAGTTGCGAGAGAGGCAGTTGTTGAGCTCAAGGGTCTAATCAACTAGGAGCAGTTTGTGGAGCTCGAGACTTGTGTGTAGAGAAGGACTTCTACAACATAAGATGGGCAGTCCTCCTAGCTTGTGTTCATTGTGGGAGATGGACATCTTGCAGCGATAGGTGGTAGCGCTCCATGCACTATGTTGGTCTTTATCGATGCAATTCAGGAAGACCATAGTGGGATGAAGTCCGTGAGTAGCTGAGGAGCAGCAGTGGACAGTTGAGAGTTGTTCACAAGTGGAGCTATGAACAACTCGACAAGAGTCTCGATGTGTTGTTGCGTTGATGGACAAATGATCAACTAGAGAGTAGATTGGATAGCTGAGATTCAGTGGCCAGATGGAGTTGGAGCATTGATAGAGGCAGGAGCTGCATATCGGGAGTCGAAGGACCGGCCAGGTACAGTGTATGACCAAGGATGTTGTGAGGAGCTCTACATCAGCTAGACGATTAGAGTATCTTGTTGAGGACAAATTGGTTGTCGATGGAATGACACCAAGTCCCAGTTTGTATCTTGAACTAGTGGATGTATGAGGGCCATTATCCTTGGTACGGGAGCCCTAAACTGTTGTATTATATGTTGTTTAATATAACGAAGTTGGGTTGAAAATTGTAAAAAGTTGTCTATATTCTGTGTGTTGTCACATAGAATGTTTAGGCACCGTGAGAACGGCTCAGATCGGGGGCTGTCACCCTGATCCCCAATCTCTTCGTTTACATTGTCTCCCTACAATAGGCTAAGGGGGATAGACCATACAAAAAGGGAGTGGAGGAGAACTAGTTGGGAACCAACCAGTTCGGAAGACATAGTCAAGCGACCAAGTACTTGTTTTAGATTTAGCAAGACTTATAGGATTCAATTAGATTTAGATGATTGATACCAGTGCCTTATGGAGTCAACAATCTTTCTAGGAAATTTAGGACCAAGTAATTGATGAATGTTGCTTGGATGAATAACCATCTTATATGAAATGTAGATCCTAAAGCTAATGTGGGATGCAAAAATCTTGGTTAATTTTAGTTAAAATGCCTATTTAAGTTTTAACCCTTTGATCCTTTCTATATCGAGCCTGATTTCGTAGTAAGTGGCAGAGAGAAGATAAGGTGAAGCACACTAAGGTGCAATTAATGATACCTCTCCTGAAAATCTAACATACCCGGTGCCTCCGACGCTACAGAGAGCTGTGGCTCTAACGACTGCAAGGTCACCGTTTTAAGTACTATTAAAAAGAAGCTTCTCAAGCAACGATGGATGGGTACCTATCTTTCTATCGACCAAGCTTATGCTTGGAAGTAAATTTTAATTATGCATGGATAACCTAATATCAAAGAGAACAAAAACCTCTTCACAATTCTTTAATATCAATGCCAATTATATAGATGCTCAAAATGCTCAATTTGGGAAACGAAAGATACGCAATTTACCACAATTCCATGAAAGAGTACTTAATAATTACTTGAAAAATTCGCAAAAATTTAATATGCAATATCCAATAATTCAAGTAATTAACACCACACTTAGAGTTAATTAAATCGTCAGCAATCTCAAATAGATGTCAAGCATACAAATGTTCAAAACCCTTAGCATGCAAAAGACTTAAGCAATTAAATTTTGAAAATTAATTACCATGAAGAACCATGAAATTCAAATGCTAAATACTTTAAACAATTCCGGATTTAAAATAATTTTCTTAAGTGACCCCAATCCAGAAAGATTTCTTGTTTTCCTATAGTGAAACTTTAGAGATGATTTAAAACATATTTAAATATGTTTTGACTATAGAGAAATTTAAAATTTTTTACCCCTCAAAAGGTTTCGCTTTTAAGATTTAAAAAATCCCAAAACCCTTAACACAAAACCTCAAAAAGGAACTTTAGATTAAAAAATTGATTATTCCTTTGGCAAATTTAATGTGCTAAGTTTTATGAATAAAATTTTTAATGTGGCAAAAGGTCTAATTTAAGTTTTAATGGGCCACATAAAAATTTTAATTCGAAATTTAAATAAAAATTAAGGCCACACTAAATCAAAGCCATACCTAAAAAAAATTAAAAAAATCAGACTTTCAAAAAATAAAGTCACACCTAAAAATTTAAAATCGAATTTTTTAAGATTTTGCTTTGTTAAAAAAAACCAAACAAAAAGAAAATAAAAAATGAAAAGCAAGCACATTAAAAAAAAATCGATTTTTATTTTTATTTTTGCTTTGGGAATTAGGTTAAGGTAAAGCGTAAATGAACAAAAGGAGTGAAGTTTTTTTGGTGCAGGTCGAGAAAGGAAAAGCGGAAGAGAGAAGGCGAGGACGAGGGAGCGAAGGAGCTCGGGCAGCCGACAGGGAGGAATGGGAATGCAGATAGCGAAGGAATGGAGGGCAACCTATGAGGGAAGAGGTAGGATGCGGAGGAAGAAAGAAAATCACGAGGAAAAGAGCCACCCGGAAGTTTGGTTAGCAGGGAAATGAAAGAATGCAAGGAAGGGAAGCAGGATTATGACAACGCAAAGGGACAAGGAGATGGGCAGAGCTGCGAAGAGGGAGAAGCAAGGGGTGCGGAGGGAAGATGCAGCAGGAAAGAGAGGGAACGCAGCAAAACGAGGAGCGAAGGAGAAGAAACACAAAGGAGAGGGAGCGATGAAGAATATAGGAAAAATACAACAAAAGAAAAAGCAGAGGAGGAAGAAGAAAAATGCAGCTGGAGTGGGTTGCTATTTGGCAGCAAAAAAAGAGGAGCAATTTCGAGAAGCAAAGAAAGGAAAATGCACACAGAGGGGGCAGCGAAATTTTAAAGGGCTTCAGGGAAGCAAACGGTAGACCAAGAACCGTAAAAAATTTCCCAGAAATTTATATTTTAAAATGATATATTCCTGTTTCAAATTTCCTCTTAGAAAAACTCATGAAATCATTAGATTTAAATTTGAAACCCTCCGCCTGAAAATAATTTTGAAAAATTTGTCCCTGCAAACCGGTATTGAGGCCAAATCTTGCCCTCTAGGGTCTAGATTTGGCTCCAAATTAATTTTTTTCCTCTAGATCTGCACCTGCAAAATTGTAAACAAAAAATACCCAGATCCCAGATATACAAAAATGAATAAAAATCCCAAAACCCAAGTTAGAAAATTTTCAGATCTATACAAAAAATTTATAGATCTATGCACAAGAATTGTAGATCTATCAGATCTGAGGAGTATGAGTCCAACTCCGCTCCCAGATTTGATAATCTAAGGCTCTTACTAGCCAGATCTATCAATTTTTCCACTAAATATTTAAAAGATTAATTTTGGTTTTTTGGAGAGGTACTAGCCCAAAAAACATTGTGCATAATTTTTTTTTTATTGTTAGATAAATCATGGAGCTTATATGAGATAGGGTCTTCAAAGAATATGTGTTGAGAGTTGATTGGTCCAACCGAGGACTATCCCCAAACGCTTAATGAAAACCTGAGAGATATTTTGCAAACACTAGATCAACCATCAAACCAAGTAGAGAAATAGAATAACAACAAGACTCTGAAGAAATAGAGATACCTGCTACTTCAATCAAAATTAAAAATGTTACCCTGGATCCAACAAACTCAATAAGATACCTGTATTTAGATTATTCTAAGAGAGCTATTGAATGATAGTTTTCACATAATATTAAGCAGAAATTAAAACGATGTTACCATAAATTCATGAAGAGGAACACCACTGCACATTGAATCCCCAAAGACTTTGGCATTAATTCCAAAAAAGTACACAAGAGAGCTTGAGAGCTTAGTACATGATTCAAAGATCGTATGAAAAGAGAGACTGACACCGACCTCTAATTTATAGGTGAAATCTCCAATGGTTAGTTGGCTTGATCCCTGTCAAATTAATCTCGACCATTCATAAATATTTAATTAATCTTTAGTCATCACCGTCGAAATTATTTAATTTGAGGAAGAATCGAATTTTTCATTTAATTTATTTTTAATTAACCCAAAATTAATTATTTCGAGTTAATTTTCTAAAAAAATTTACTTTGACTTAACCATCAAGGCCCGAGGGTCCAATTTTTTTTTATTTCTTCAATATTTCCTTGGTCGGGGACCTCCAAAAATTAGCTTCTTTAAAACCTACGAATTTCACCTTTGGAGAATTTAATTTTACCTAGGACACAAAATTAATTAAATTTCTGGCTTAGGATTTTTAATTTAATTTGGCCAAAAAATTTAATTAATTGACTGATGAGGGATAATTATTTTTCCAACCCCTTAATTCATAACCATGGTGTCTAATTATGAGGGACCATGCACTAAATATTTTTTACATCAAGATTTTACATTTAAATACATGAAGGGGAAAACCCGTACATCATAGACCCTCAAATATCTACCCAATTCTGCGACTCAAAAAATGATTTAGTAGACCAAGTAATTTGTAATAAAATAATCTAGCCAATTAGTTAGGATTATTCCCAAATTATTTTTACAAAGACTCGAAAAAAACACTAGGACTCACTTAATATCTTGATGACAAAATCCACCCTAGCTTTGAGGTGAGGTTGGGGGGAAAAACTCTACCGATCATTTGTGTCTAGAGACACAGATGAATCAATGAGACAAAAAACCTCCTAGGATAAAAATCATCATCAAAATACTATGTTTACCTAGGTTAATACATACATGATGGTCTTACTAAGATCATTTACATAGTAACCATGCAGAAATGTGTTTACATCTTTAACAAACTGTCGATTGATGATGAAAATATGAATGATGCGAACACTTGAACATGATAGATCCCTTTTGCGAAAAAAGGGGCGTACTACTTATGGGGTTGTTGACACAGAGTGGTTAACATCTAGCTCTACTTGGGGACATGTTTCTTCATCAGAGGAATGTGAGAATCCAAAATTTGCATCCAAGCAACACACAAGATTATATAAGTAGTGTCCATCCAAAATTCATCATATAACATTAAGCACATGAAAATAGAAGCTCTTCATTTATTAACTATACTACTAACATGAAAACATAAATTTCATCAAACTACAAAGTGAAAATGCTGAAATAACAGGGTGTAAGGTTAGAGATACAATACAAAGGATGCCTTGTGGCATCATATGTGTTCAATATAGTGCATACTGAGCATTTGCCTACTTTCAGGAAAATCTGTGGGCTGTTTTTCAGATGCGCCATGTCCAATCCTGCGTACGGTGGGACTTTCACTTATCGAAAAAGTGAGCTTCTTGCGTCCATCTGATGCATCAAATTGCGTCCTTATTCTTTTTCTTTTTCACTTCAGGCTTTTCTTCATGGCAGGCTGTATCACTGATGATGTGGAACATTCTACTTTAGAATTTTCGGACGAAGTATTGAAGATATTTGTGACATACCTCTCTTCATTCTGCATCTGTTCTGTGATAAATGATAGATCAGTTTCACAAGTGTTATGAGTTATAACTTAACCCTTTTCAATTTCTTCTCTGATCATGTCATCCTTAGCTAAATCTTTGTTAATGGGGCGAACCACTTTCTCAGGATATTCACAACAAGGCGGGACTTTCTTTAATGGATTGGGAGAGTCATGCTCTGTTGAAAGCTCGTTGATTTTCTACCATATATCATCTGGATTAGATTGAAACTTTTGTACCTGTGATTTCCTTTCTTCCAACCTCTTATGTATGGAAGTCATTTCTCTGGCCTGCCTTACTATTACTTTCGCTTGATTGAGCTCAGTTTTCACGAATTTGTCTTGCAGAGTGATATAATTGGCCTTCATAGTTTTCATTTCCCTTTGCTTCCATTGCAATCATATGATTTTGAATCATGGGCATCTGATTAGAATGATTAACTTCCATTATCTTTAATCTCTTTTCAATTGTGTCCACTTCTTTCATATTTAGAACACATGGTGTTTGTTTTTTCTCTATGGTCAATAATCTATTATGAAGAGATATTTGACCAATTTCCATGCCCTTTATAATTTTATCATTCTTCGCTTTCATGCCCATGAAGCAATTTTGCATATAGCTTATCTCTTTCTCATGATGATTTTGCATGTCGGTCCTCATAGCCTTCATCTTCTAGAATCTAAACACACTTTTATACTACAGTGGCTATGTGATTGGACTGATTAATTTCCATGATCTTCATTTCCTTAATGTGTTTTTCTTCTATAGCCAACAACTTATTTTGCATAGAACTCATTTCCCTAGCGTGATCTTCTGTTAATCTAGCTTGGTTAAGTTCCATGTTCTTAATGAGTTGAGCCTGGTTGTCTTCCATATTCTTGATTACCTGTGCTTGATTTAGTTGCATATCCTTCTCATGGCCAAAGTTATTGATACTATAGGAAGATGTAAAAGGTCTAACTTCTTGACTATGCTCTTTAATTTCTGCCCAATTTTCTTGAGACAAATGATATTCTTTACCAACAACATTGACTTGATTACTTGTCCCTGCCATTCTACTATCTATGATTCTTTTGACAACATGGCAAGTAGCCTCTTCATGAAAAGCATCACATGCCCTGCAATAAGGCGGAGCCTCATTCACTTGATTTGCAGATTCAAGTGGATTGGGAGGTCTCTTCTCACTAGATTGGCCTTTTCTCTGCCAAGTATTATTGCTTTGATTATTATTGTTAATCCTAGGTTGAAAATTTTGTGCTTGAGCTCTTTCCATTTGGATCAACCTAGACTGCAAAGTACTTATTTCCTTAGCATGGTTAGAGATTAATTTCTCTTGGTTAAGCTCCATGCTTTCAAGTTTTTGCAGTAATTTTTACATAGGGTCGTCATTAGATTCTTTAACCTCTTTTTCTTTAGGTTCTTTCAATTTGGCCGAAGCCCTATCAAAACCTGGGATTTCAGATTTCCTAGATGGCTTCTTATCTTTTCAAGCTCTATAGCTAAAGTATGAGCAACTTTAAAATCACGATTCTTAGTTTGTCTCAATTCATAAGATGTATCAGGATTAAAAGCATCGATATAAAAATCTAGAAGAGATTTATCAAGAGGCTTATAATCTGTAGATATTTCTTTAATAATACCATTAAATCTCTTGTTGAACTCTTCAACCGTCTCGTTTTCTCTCTTTTTTATGACATTGATAGCTTTTACGAGATGTATCTCTTCTCTCTTATCTCCTTACTTTTCCTTCAAGGAATTAATAATTGATTGCAAAGAATCAAATGAATTACCAAGCTTTTCCCTAAACCAATCCAAAGCATCTTTCTCCAAGGTAAGAACAAAGAGACTTATTTTTACATCTTCATGACTATAATCAGCAACCCTTGCATACTTTCCTACCCAAGAACCAAAAGCTTTCAGATGAGCAACAACACTAATTGCCTTATTGCCCTGAAAAGAAAGCAATTTATCAATCCCATTCTCTGGAAAATCATTAGGATAACCTTGAATATTAGCAAAGTTCCAAGGGGCGAACACGACCATGATGAGTTGCTCAAAGGGAAATGGAGGGGACAAATGGATGCTAGAGATAGAGATCCTTGTTCAAGAATAACAAGAGATCCACCAGAAGCAAACTTTTAGCAGAAATTCTTGTAAGAAATGAAAGAGGTGGAGTCGCCACTTGAACATGAATATATCTCCAAGATCCAAAAAGAAAAAACCGAAAAGTCAGTCGAGAGAAGCAGATGGCTATCACGAAGGGTTTCTTGTCTAGGAGTAAATGGATGAATAAGCGAAGTCTCCATCTAAACGGGAACCAACCGAAATGTCTAGGTGCTAAAGGTGCATAAGATGAAAGGATTAGTGAGATGACAAAAGATAAGGTGATGAAAAGATGAAGAAATATAATGGCACTAGAAAATGTGGCGTTGATGGGATAAGAAATGATAAAACACTGAAAAATGAATGAGATGAATGTCGTAAAGCCATGGTCCAATAAGTTGGTCCCTGACAACAATGCCAAAAAATGTTGTCGCACAGAATGTCTAGGCACCGCAACAACGACTCAGATCGGGGGTTGTCACCTTGATCCCCAATCTCTGCGTTTAAGTTGTCTACCAACAACATGCTAAGGGGGGTAGACCCTACGAAAATGGAATGGAGGAGAACTAGTTGGGAGCTAACCAGTTCGGGAGACACAATCAACCAACCAAGTACTTGTTTTAGATTTAGCAAGACTTATAGGATTCGATTAGATTTAAATGATTGATACCAATGCCTTATGGAGTCAACAATCTTGCTAGGAAATTTAGGACAAAGTAATTGATGAACGTTGCTTGGATGAATAACTATATCATACAAAATGCAGATCCTAAAGCTAATGTGGGATGCATAAATCTTGGTTAATTTTAGTTAAAATGCCTATTTAAGTTTTAACCCTTCGATCCTTTCTATATCAAGTCTGATTTCGTAGTAAATGGAAAAGAGAAGATAAGGTGAAGCACACTAAGGTGTGATTAACGATACCTCTCTTGAATATTTAACATACCTGGTACCTCTGGCGCTGCAGAGAGTTGTGGCTCTGATGACTGCAAGGTCACCGTTTTAAGTACTATTAAAAGCAAACTTCTCAACCAAAGATGGATGGGTACCTATCTTTCTATCGACCAAGCATATGCTTCAAAGTAATTTTAATTATGCAAGGCTAACCTAATATGAAAATGCACGAGACGAATAGAAGATGGAGCGAGATGAAGCTAGATCAAGGATTGAAAGCGCTTATGTCATGATTTATCTCTAAGTTATGTATCAAAGCCCGTAATTGCCAAAATGAATGTTCACTTTACTAGACTGAAAGATGAACTTCTCAACAATATGCTTAAAATATGACAAATTAATGTCCAATTAAACCACAAGCTTATCACTTCCAATCTTTTAAATGCAATTATAGCTCAAAGAGAACAAAAACCTCTTCACAATTCTTTAATATCAATGCCAATTATATAAATGCTCAAAATGTTCAATTTAGGAAAAGGAAGATACGCAATTTACCGCAATTCCATGAAAGAGTACTTAATAATCACTTGAGTAATTTGCAAAAATTTAATATGCAATATCCAATAATTCAAGTCATTAACTAGATGACGAGCAATCTCAAATAGATGTCAAGCATAGAAATGTTCAAAACTCTTAGCATGCAAAAGACTTGAGCAATTAAATTTTGAAAATTAATTACCATTAAGAAATTCCAAATTTAAAGTAATTTTATTAAATGACCCCAATCCAAAAAAGATTTCTTGTTTTCTTATAGTCAAACTTTAGAGATGGTTTAAAAAATATTTAAATGTGTTTTGACTATAGAGAAATTTAAAAAATTTTACCCCCCAAAAGATTTCGCTTTTAAGATTTAAAAAATCCTAAACCCTTAACACAAAACCCCAAAAAGGAACTTTAGATTAAAAATTTGGTTCCTTCGGCAAATTTAATGTGCTAAGTTTTATGAATAAAAATTTTAATGTGGCAAAAGGTTTAATTTAATTTTTAATGGGCCAAAGGCCACATAAAAATTTTAATTCGAAATTTAAATAAAAATTAAAGCCACACTAAATCAAAGCCATACCTAAAAAATCAAAGGTCAAAAATAAAAAAATAAAAAATAAAAAGTCAAATTTCAAAAAATAAAGCCACGCCTAAAAATTTAAAATCGAAATTTTTAAGATTTTTCTTTGTTAAAAAAAAAACAAAAATAAAATAAAAAATGAAAAACAAGTACATTAAAAAAAATCGATTTTTTTTTTTTTTTTGCTCTGGGAATTAGGTTAAGGTAAAGCGTAAATGAACAAAAATTGTGAAGGTTTTTTGGTGCAGGTCAAGAAAGGAAAAGTGGAAGAGAGAAGCCAAGGAGGAGGGAGCGAAGGAGCTCAGGAAGCTGGCAGGGAGGAATGGGAATGCAGGGAGCAAAGGAATGGAGGGAAGCGAATGAGGGAAGAGATGGGACGTAGAGGAAGAAGGAAAATCATAAGGAAAAGAGCCACTCGAAAGTTTGGTTAGCAGGGAATTGAAAGAATGCGAGGAAGGGAGGCAAAATTATGACGGCGCAGAGGGACGAGGAGATGGGTAGAGCTGCGAGGAGGGAGAAGCAAGGAACACGAAAGGAAGATGTAGTGGGAAAGAGAGAGAACGCAACAAAACGAGGAGTGAAGGAGAAGAAACATAGAGGAGAGGAAGCAAGGAAGGATATAGGAAAAACACAGCAGAAGAAAAAGTAGAGGAGGAAGAAGAAAAATGCAGTTGGAGTGGGTTGCTATTTGGCAGCAGAAAAAGAGGAGCAATTTCGAGAAGAAAAGAAAGGAAAACGCAGACAGAGAAAGTAGAAAAAATTTAAAGGGCTTCAGGCCAGCAAACGATAGCCCAAGAACCTTAAAAAAATTCCCAGAAATTTATATTTTAAAATGATATATTCTTGCTTCAAATTTCCTCTCAGAAAACTCATGAAATCCTCATATCTAAATTTGAAAGCCTCCGCCTGAAAATAATTTTGAAAAAATTGTCCCTGCAAACTGGGATTGAGGCCAGATCTTGCCCTTTGGTTCTAGATCTGGCTCCAAATTAAATTTTTCGTTCAGATCCGCACCTACAAAATTGAAACAAAAAATACCCAGATCTCAGATATATAAAAATGAATAAAAACCCCAAAACCGAAGTTAGAAAATTTTCAGATCTATACAAAAAAATTACAAATCTATGCACAAGAGTTGCAGATCTATTAGATCTGAGGAGTATGAGTCCAACTCCGCTCCCAGATCTGATAATCTAAGGCTCTTACTAGCCAAACCTATCATTTTTTCCACAAAATATTTAAAAGATTAATTTTTTTTTTAAAGAGGTACTAGCCCAAAAACACCCTGCAAAAAAAAGAAAAAAGAAAAAATTATCGTTAGATAAATCCTGAAGCTTATATGAGATAGGCTCTTCAAAAAATATGCGTTGAGAGTTGGCTGGTCCAACCAAGGACTATCCCCAAATGCTCAATGAAAACCTGAGAGATCTTTTGCTTGTTAGTTTTTGGTAGCATAGGAAGTGCTCTAGCCTTACAAATTGGTGGAGAGGCTAAGGCACATGAGTTCTAAAGAACCCAGAAACCATTTGGTGAAATTCCACCTGGATTGTATTTTATTCAAATAATTAATATTTTTAATGGTTCCTAAGTCTAAACTTAGGGAAATTGAAATATTAATGGGTATTAATCAAAATATGGTGAGAATGATCTAGAAGGCGGATCAAGTCATGTTTTAATCTTAGTCATTGATTAGAGACTTAATCTCGGCCGTTGAAGACTTAATAGAAAAAGTATAAAATAGAGGCTTGGGGTTCATTTGAAAACACACACAGAGAGATTAAGGAAATCAATTTTTTGAGGTGAGAAGTTCTCAGGAGGAAAATCGATTGGGGAGATCTTGCAGCAGAGGGGCAGTGAGAATCCGGGAGGACTTTCCGGAGACTACTAACAGAGAGGCGGAGAGAGCTTGTAGAGAGGCAATGCAGTAGCCAGGAGAGTTGATGCAGAAAGGTTGCCTGTCACGCAAAATCCAAAACTGTCGAAACAACTGAAATTGCTGGGAACTGGCAGAACTGTTGGGGACTGCTGGAACAGCGAGAAAGCTGACATAGAGGCAACGCAGTAGCAGGGAGAGCTAACACAGAAACCAGAACTATTGGAACAACCAAAACTGCCAGAACTGTCGGGAACTGCCGAAACAGCCGGGAGAGCTGATGCAGAGGGCAGAGAAGGTGACGCAGAGCCAACGCAAAAATAGCCAGGGTTAGCCAGTCTTGTGCCAGATTAGCCAGAATTCTGTCGGATGAAGCGAGGCAAAACTCACTCAAATTTTCTGCCAGTGTTTTCTCTGTAAAGGATTTCTAGATGAGCATCCTAGATTTATATTCAGATATTTCTCCTGCATAATAATAAACCCTCAGAGTTGCTGCACCGGTTTTCCAGCATTGGGTTTTTCCGGGGACTATTTTGTCCAAAAATAAGTGTGTCCTATGTATCTTGTTCTTTGTTCTGTTTTCTGTTTCATGAGATCAAATATTTAACTAATGTAGGCTGCAGAAGTAATTTGCTTCAGTATTGAGAAGAATAACTTGATGAATGTAATTTAAAAATCAAGTAGGTGAAGTAGATTTAGATTTGCTACAGTAGGGGTTCCTTCGAGTGTAGGAATTTTCACATGGTATCAAAGGATTGATTTTGAAACAGGAAGAGAAAGTCCAGTGCTGAGCAGTAAGGGCGAACGCTGCACTTGGCAACAATTCAAATCCCCTTGAAGGGATTGCGCAGTCCTTGCCAGGAAGCAGATTTGAGGAAATCTCTATCTGAGTGAGATGACAGAGAGGTACGATTTCCAGTTCATGAGTTCGCAGAGGCAGAGGGAGTGACGCAAAGTCTCAGCGCAGTGCTTGAAGGGCACAGTTTCTACCGGGGCAGAAATCTGCTGGAGAAGAAGGAAGACACGTAGAAGGGGAACTTCCTCCTCAGAGAACTTTCCACCAGAAAGTTCGAATTTCTCACTCGCTGAGCAGCTGAGTAGTGCTAAGCAGTGACTAGAGGAGTCAGTTGGACAGTTGGATGAGATGGCATCGCATGGGCTCAGAGATCAGGACAGGTTGGAAGGAGCTTCCAACTATGTCATATGGATGACCAGAATCTTAGCTATTCTCGAGGAACATGATCTCGAGACCTACATCAATAGTGTTGTAGTTGTTCTTGCTGACAACGATCAAAAGAAGAAGTACAAATCCGAGCAGGGGAAGGCAAAGAGGCTCATTCTTGATGGTGTTCGAGATCATGTGGTCTCACACTTGTAGGGCAAGGATACAACCTAAGAGATGTGGAAAGCCTTGTCTTCTCTGTATGAAGGCTCTTTTGAATGATGGAAGATGTATTTAGAGCAGAAGTTGCAGCGGACTTTGATGCAGAAAGTTGAAGGGGTGAACCTTTATCTTCAACATATTTAGGACAATAGAGACCAACTTGGTGGAGTGGGGTCCACTCTTCAGCCAACCGCGATGGTGAGGATAGCCCTGAATGGAGTCTCGGATGAATGGCAAGTTTTCGTCCAAAGCATATTGGGCAGAGGAAAACTACCTTCATGGGAGGAGATGTGGGCGACTCTTCAACAGGAGGAATTAAGGAGGGACCTAGTGAAGGTCAACCTCAGTGGCAGTTGTGGGAGTGGCACAAAGACGAAGGAGGAGGAGGAGAATGCAACTCTAGCATCGAAGGCACAACAAAAGCCGAAGCGAAAAAAGGACATTTCGAAAGTGAAATGTTTCAGTTGTGGTGAGATGGGCTACTACACATCCCAGTGTCCTTTGAAGAAAAAGGATATGAGAAACATGATCCTAAGGTTGCTTCAACAAAGATTGTCGAGGATGAGTTTGCGATGAGTGCCCACACATCTCCAGGAGGGAGATGGGGCGATATTGAGCTGTAGTCATGTGGGCATGATCCTTGAGGATTCCACCTCTTGGATCAATTCCTTGCTATGGGAGCCTAAGATTCAGCAGTAGTGAGATTGACTTAATGTCAGATGATGCAGTGGAGTGTTTGGAGGACAAATACAGTAGTTGGGGACCAGAGACTGATCAGCGCAGAGCAAGGTTGGCAGGAGTGCAGTTGGCACAGTGCATGAGTCAGTGGCAGTGCAGAAGATTTAGAGGGTCAGAGACTAGTAGTAGTCAGATTCCAACATTCATTGTATTATGCTGAACATAGTTAAGTTTAGTTAATTTTGGATGTTTTTCAGTTGCTTCTCTCAACACTTGAGTTACAGTACGGATGAAGTGTTAGCAGTAGCAGTTTTAGCAGCATAACAGATGCAACATTTGAGAGGGATCTGTAGTACAGATGTAGCAGTTGCAGTGGTAGTGTCATGGGTAGCAGTACAGTAGCAGCAATAACACAGTGTTGGTGGCAACAACAGTGCAGAAAGGAGGTGCTTCAAAAATATAGCAGCATGCAGGTGGACATTGTTGCTAGAGCGCTTTCCTCGCTATGAGGGAGTGTTAGTTTTTGGTAGCATTGCTCTAGCCTTGAAAATTGACGGAGAGGCTAAGGCAAATGAGTTCCTAAGAACCTAGAAACCGTTTGGTGAAATTCCACCTGGATTATATTTTATTAAAATAATTAATATTTTTAATGGAGTTCCTAAGTCTAAACTTAGGGAAATTAAAATATTAATGGGTATTAAATTTTAATCATAGTATGGATGAGAATGATCTAGAAGGCGGATCAAGTCATGTTTTGATCTTAGCCGTTGATTAAATACTTAATCTCGACCATTGAAGACTCAACAAGAAAAGTATAAAATGGAGGCTTGGGGTTTATTTGGAAACACACATAGAGAGATTGAGGAAATCGATTTTCTGAGGTGAGAAGTTCTCAGGAGAAAAATTGATTGGGGAGATCTTGTAGTAGAGGGGCAGTGAAAATCTGGGAGGACTCTCTAGAGAATACTGACAGAGAGGCAGAGAGAGCTTGTAGAGAGGCAGTGCAGTAGCCGGGAGAGTTGACGCAGAAAAGCTACCTGTCACACAGAATCCAAAACTGCCGGAACAACCGAAATTGCCAGTAACTGTCGCTGCCGGAACAATCGTGAGAGCTGACACAGAGGCAACACAGTAGCCGGGAGAGCTAACGCAGAAACCAGAACTGCCGGAAAACAACAAAAACCGCCGAAACACCTGGGTGAGCTGATGCAGAGGGCATAGAAGGTGACACAGAGCCAACGCAGAAATAGCCGGGGTTAGCCAGTCTTGTGCTGGATCAGCCAAAATTCGGTTGGGTGAAGTGAGGTAAAACTCACTCAGATTTTCCACCAGTGTTTTCTTTGTAAAGGATTGCTAGATGAGCATCCTAGATTTGTATTTAGATATTTCTCCTGCATAGTAATAAACCCTCAGAGCTGCTGCACCGGTTTTCCCGCATTGGGATTTTCCAGGGACTATTGTGTCCAAAAATAAGTGTGTCCTATGTATCTTGTTCTTTGCTCTGTTTTCCATTTCATGAGATCAAATATTTAATTAATGTAGGATGTAGAAGTAATTTGCTTTAGTATTGAGAAGAATTAATTTAAAAATCAAGTAGGTGAAGTAGATTCAGATTTGTTGCAGTAGGGGTTCCTTTGAGTGTAAGAATTTTCACACTGCAGACACGAGATTAACCATCAAACCATGTGGAGAAATAAAATAACAAGAAAACTTTGAAGAAATAGAGATACTTGCTACTTCAATCAAAATTCAAAATGTTACCCTATATCCAACAAACTGAATAAGATACTTGTATTTAGATTATTTTAAGAGAGCTATTGATTGATAGTTTTCACATAATATTAAGCAAGGATTAAAACAATGTTACCATAGATTCATGAAGAGGAACACCACCGCACCTTGAAACCCCAAAGACTTTTGCATTAATTCCAAAAAAGTATACAAGAGAGCATGAGAGCTTAGTACACGATTCAAAGATCGGATGAAAAGATAGACTGACACCGACCTCTAATTTATAGTTAAAATTTCCAACGGCTAGTTCGCTTGATCTCTATCAAATTAATATTGACCGTTCATAAAGATTAATTAATCTTTAATCATCACTGTTGAAATTATTTAATTTGAGGGAAAATCGATTTTTTCATTTAATTGATTTTTAATTAACTCAAAATTAATTATTTTGAGCTAATTTCTTTAAAAATTTGACTTTGACTCAACCACCAAGGTTCAAGGGTCCAAAATTTCTTGATTTCTTCAACCTTCCCTTGGTTGGGGACCTCCAAAAATTAACTTCTTTAAAACCCACGAATTTCACCTTTGGAGAATTTAATTTTAACTAGGACACAAAATTAATTAAATTTCTGGCTTAGGATTTTTAATTTAATTTGGCCAGAAAAATTAATTAATTGACTGATGAGGGGATTGATTATTTTTCCAACCCTCTAATAATGTCTAATTATGAGGGACCATGCACTAAATATTTTTTACATCAAGATTTTACATTTAAATACATGAAGGGGGAAACCCGTTCATCCTAGACCCTCAAATATCTACCCAATTCTGTGACTCAAAATACGATTTAGTAAACCAAGTAATTTGTAATAAAATAATCTAGCCAATTAGCTAGAATTATTCCCAAATTACTTTTATAAAGATTTGATAAAAGACACTAGGACTCACTTAATATCTTGACGAGAAAATTCACCCTAGCTTTGGGGTGAGGTTGGAGGGAAAAACTTTGCTGATCATTTGTGTCTGGAGACACAGATGAATCAATGAGACAAGAAACCTCCTAAGATAGAAATCGTTACCAAAATACTATGCTTACCTAGGTTGTTACATACATGATGGTATTACTAAGATCATTTACATTATAACCATGCAGAAATGGGTTTACATCTTTAACAAATTGTCGACTGATGATGAAAATCTGAATGATGTGCACTTGAACATGATAGATCCCTTTTGCGAAAAGAAGGGTGTATTGCCATGGGGTCATTGACACAGAGTGGTCAACATTATGCATGTGTAATTTTCTGTTGTTTATAATCCGTTGTGCAAAGCAATATCGTTGAGATTCTTGGTTTGGTAGCGTCAGAGATTTTACGATTCTATCCTAGACCCAAGATCATGGAAATTCAACAGTTGAGAGAGTGATAGATTGTCTATATAAAATGTCTATGTAAAAGTGTTTTTCATGTAAACTCCTAGTCCTAGTGACTAGTTGAGATGTTATAATGTAATGTGATGATGTAAAGGCTAAAATCCTAAGTTTTCCTAAGTTTATAAAGGCATTATTATATTAAAGATGTCAATGTAAAACTAGAAGGGCAGGGGAACGGAGGGGCAGGGACGCAATTGTGTCTAAAGAGAACAACTTAAGTTGTTAACCCCTCTTCCATGGAGTCTTCTAGAAGGATCATGAAGCTTATCCAATGTCAATCCAAGATTAAATTTGGGCGCTCCATTCTAGCCAAGAGAAATGATAAAAGGACCAAGAGAAAGCAATTCGCTACACAAGTTCTTTTTCTGCAGTTTTTCATCTACTCTCCAAGGCGCACCTATCCCTCTTGAGCACTCGAGGTTTCAAGTTTTCAGCTATTAGATATAAGCATTCAAAGTTCAACAGTCATTTCACTCAAAGCTAGTCTATTTTTTTGCAGTGCGCCCAAGTAATCTTCAAATCTACTTCATACAAGCTCAGATCTAGTCCGGGTTGCTTCAGATTTGACATCTTTGGCTCAAGGCAAGTTGATCTAAGTCATTTGCACCTACATGCAAGAAGTTTCAAGTTAGTTAAGGCTTCATTTGTCTCCAGCTGTCCTCTCTCCCAACAAACTGTATTGTAGCGCCCTCAAGAAGGGTTTTGTACCTGCAAATTTGTTCAAGAGCAATAAAGTAAGAAGGTCTTTGCTGGGGTTTTCTCCCTTATTGGGTTTCCCCAGGGTAAATCTTGTGTATTGATGTGTTTGAGTATTTTAACAGTTTATTTCAATTACTTATGCATGTTGATATTCAGATCTAAAGAATTTAAAGTACTCACATTCATATCCAGCAGTTAGATCTAGCAGATCTAAGTGAACAACAAGCAGATCTAAGTGAACAAGAAGTAGATCTAACAAATTTGAGTGCAAATATCAGTGAACAACAAGAAGATCTTGCAAATTTGAGTTCAGATCTAAGTGAACAACAATAAAATCTAGCAAATATGAGTGTCTAGAATGCTGAAAACCTCAGTTTTAAGGTGTCCTTACAAGTTTTTGATCATTTACAATAAGTTGATTTGAAGATCAAAATTTCATGTGTACTTGGAAAGTTAGTTTCTGCTATTTAGATTTTCGGCTATATATGTGACTACTACAAGTTCAAAATTTTAATTATGTTATTGAAATAATTCAAGATCTGGGTTATTTGATAAAGAAACATAGGACAACAGTCATCTTGAGTTAAGAAAATTTTAACATGGTATCAGAGCAGGGTGTGTAGAGCTCTGACTTGCAGCATTCAGACTCCACATAGATCAGAGGCTTATTTTTCTAGATCTACACAAGGTTTATTTGCAGGCTGAGTTATGGCTTCCTCCTCCACTGTTGTTCAGAAGGAAGATCGATTGGAAGGGTCCTCCAACTTTCATGTTTGGAAGATGAGGATCACTAACATCCTTCAAGAGCAAGAATTGCTCCACTTTATCAATTTTGAACCAGAGCGCCCTACCTCCATTGCTGGGGGTGTTGCTTTTGATAGAAACCAGGCAAAAGCAAGGAGAATTATATTTGATTCTGTGAAGGATAATGTCCTGGGGGTAATGACAGTTGCAATGACTCCAAAACAATGTATGGATTCACTTTCCAGTCTGTATGAGAAGTCTGCAACAAGTCAGAAGAGATACTTGAAACATAAACTAAAGTTCCTAAAGCTAGAAAAGGGAGAGACTGTTGCAGATTTTTGCTCAAAGATTAAGCAGATACGAGATCAACTTATAGTAGCTGGAGTCAAAGTGGAAGATGATGATTTGGTGCAGGCCATTTATGATGGCCTTCCTTCTTCTTGGGGAACTTTCCTTTCAAGCGTAAGTGGAAGAGTTGAACAACCTACTTTTGAGAGACTTTGGCATGATTGCGTCAAAGAAGAAAGCAAAGTAATGATCAGAGAAGGAACCTCCAAGGATGAGATTCATGCACTTACCACCAAAACAAGGAAAAGAGGAAGGAGTCCATCCTTCCAAAGGACTTTCACTCTCAAGGATTATCAAAAGGAGAAAGGTAAAGCACACTATAAAGGTAAACACTTTGATATTTCAAAGAGTAAATGTTATAATTGCGACAAATTGGGACACATGGCTAAACACTGCAGGTTCAGGAAGAGAGGTAATTATAAGAAAGACAAACAATATGCTTCTACTGCTGAAGAAGAAAATCCAAGAAGAAGAACTAGGAGTTCTTTCCATGAACAAGAAAGTGAAGGCATGAAGGAATACTTGGGAATTTCAGCTCTCTTTGGTTCGGTGTCTTCCAAGTGAGACACATCGCTGATTGATAGTGGTGCTTCCATCCACGACAGGTTACAAAGAGATCCTTACAAACTACAAGAAGAAATCATTTGGCGTTCAGATGGAATTAGGAGATGACTCTAATCATGAGATTATTGGAGTTGGGACCACATCTTTACAGCTAGATTCAAGATCTATCTTGCATCTTAATGATGTTTTACATGTATTAGACATGAAGAAGAACCTTATTTCAATATCTACCATGGAAAAGAAAGGCTTCATAATTGCCTTTACAGATGAGCAAGCATATCTATGGCCGAAAGAAAAAGGCATCTAGGAAGCTGAAGTAATTGGAATTTGCGAAGGTGGACTTTACAAACTCACTGGCTATCCCATTCAAGCTCTTGTTCAAAATATTGTCAGAAACAACAAGCTTTGGCATAGGAGGTTTGACCATCTCTTTCGCAAGGCACTTCCAGATCTGCATCACATGGTAAGAGGCTTGCCCCATATTTCACTTTTAGAAAATGAAGTTTGCAAAGGGTGTTTGCTTGGGAAAAATACAAAGAAATCATTTAATAGCAGTGATAGTAGATCTAAAGATATCCTAGAGCTAATTCATTCAGATATATGTGGTCCTATGACTTGCCCTTCTTTGAGTGGCTATTTGTACTATGTATCTTTCATTGATGACTTCCCTAGAAAATGTTGGGTGTATTTCATGGAAAACAAGAATGAGACCTTTGAGAAATTCAAAGAATTTAAAGCCCTAGTGGAAAATCAAATTGATAAGAAGATTAAAACTCTTAGGTTTGATAATGGGGGGGAGTATGAATACCATCCTTTTGTGGATTTCTGTAAAGAACATGGCATAAGAAAACAATTGACTGCCCCTTATAATCCTCAGCAAAATGGAGTAGCTGAGAGGAAAAATAGAACCCTTGTTGAAGCCTCCAAAGCAATGATGTTTGACCAAGACCTTCCTATCTCTCTTTGGGCTAAAGCTACCAGGACAGTTGTTTACATTCAAAATCATAGCCCTCATTCCATTCTCAAGGATAAAACACCTGAAGAAGCCTTCACTGGAATCAAGCCTGATGTAAGCCACTTTAGAGTCTTTGGTTTCCCAATTTTCATTCATGTTCCCAAGTCTTGAAGAATCAAGGGCAATTATGTATAGTAGGATTCTTCTAGATTTTGATAACAATTTGTGAAACACTTTTATAGTTTATCTTCTTAATCTTCTTCTCTTCTTATTAATGCATGTGTGTTTACTTCATCAAACTACTACCAAAAACATAAGAACAAGAACACAAGATGTTGGCTCTCTGCTAGGGAAAAATCTCTCTCTGTGAGAGAGAAAAGCCTTTCGTAAATTTCTCTTATTGAAGCTTCTTATTGATCAATGCCAAACCCTAGACCCTTGACAAGAATATCCTCCAAGCACAAGTCAAGTCCTTCCTCCTTCCTGCACTTCGTTCCCCGGCATTTCGTCCTCCTTCTTTCGACTTTTCCTTCTTCTTACAATTGTTGATAGTCCTTGTTGCACTTGCTCTAGAAGAGACACTTATCCTTGATCATTAGTGAGACCCTTTACTTGTGATGATCCCTTCCTTCCTCTTGACGAATCGAGCTCCTTCTTCAAGGTGTAGTTGCAGACTTGATATCACTGTCCTGCAACACTAAATTCTCGCACGTGTGGGAGGTTTCCTTGAGTATTTGGTTCCTTTCTTCTTTGATTGAGAGTCTCTTCTTCACTGTAGTGGGAGGCCTTATAGGTCTAAGTTTCAAGCCCAAACAATGAAAAGTATGACACTGTTATGTTGCTGCTGTTATGACCACAGAGATGCCTCCTTTTTCTGCACGTGTGACTGTGTTTTACCCTAGAAACAGTGCTCCAACCTTCGGTGATGACTTCTCCTTCTTCGCTGCACTAGAGGCTCCTTATACTCGTCCTTTTTCACCCTTTTCTCGGTCTTCCTTGCTTGCTGATTTCAGAGGTGGATTGTTTTTCATTTGAGGGAGTGGACAACCTCTATATATAGAGGACTGTCCCTCCTTTAGGCCGACTTGAGTTTCCTTCATCATTTTTTCTCCTTTGATGATGTTGTTGCATGGAGAGGACTTGTCTTTGCTTGGAGGGATATTCTTTGACTCTTATACAAATATGTACATGGTGTAACATGCCCTTAAGGGTCTTCAAACTTTCTTTTGAATCTTTGACTTACCTATAGCACTTTAACATGTGTTAGACCTATTTCAATGAGCAAGAAACTCATTGATAAATATAACAAAAATAATATTTCTTTTCTTGAATAAATACAAATATCAAAAGTACATTTATGAAGACTGAACCTAGTTACACTTTCTTCCACACCAAGGACAAGAGGTCCAAACTAGAACCCTTCGGGATAAAAGGCATATTTGTGGGATATAGTGAGTCATCCAAATCCTACAAAATTTATATACCTGGTCAAAGAAAAATTGCGGTGAGTCGGGATGTCACCTTCCATGAAGAAGCAACCTTTAGAAAGTCAAAAGAACTTCAGCTTGAAACCGAAAATGAGCCCACCTCTCCTTCTGTTGAAAGTTCAGGTTCAGGGAGTCAGATGGAGAGAAACCAAGATGATCCCATGGATCATGACTTGTCTCTTGAGCCTGCTGAAGTCCTAGAAAAATCACTTGAAGAAGATCCAGTTAAAAGAAAACCATCTTGGGCTAGGGAAATTCTACAAGAAGCAGAAAAGGTAGCTGCTCCCAGAGGCATATTCAGGGAACATACAAGACCTCACAGGGATGGTGGTTATGTAGCACTTGTCAGCGACGTGAATCTGATCCTTCTACTTTTGATGAAGCAAATAAATTACAAGTTTGGAAAGATGCAATACTCGAAGAATATAAATCTACAATGAAAAATAATGCATGGGATATTGTTCCAATACCTATTGATAAATCAGTTCTTTCATCTAAGTGGATATATAAGATTAAACATGCTGCAGATGGTAGCATTGAAAAGTTTAAGGCAAGGTTTGTTACTTGTGGTTTCACACAAAAGGAAGGCATTGATTATGACGAAACATTTGCGCCAGTGGCAAGGTATACCTCTATTCATACAGTGATTTCTTTAGCCTCTATATTTGGTTGGAAGTTACATCAAATGGATGTCAAAACTAATTTTCTAAATGGAAATGTAGAGCAAGAAGTTTATGTTGAACAACTAGAAGGCTTTATTTTGCATAGCAAAGACTCACATGTATATAGGCTAAGGAAGGCTTTGTACGACCTTAAACAGTCTCCTTGGGTATGGAATGAAACCGTGGGAAATTTTCTTAAAGGTTTGGGCTTTCAAAGCAGTGATGCTGATTCTAACTTGTATCTTAGGATGATCAAGAATCAACCCCTATTTGTAGTGCTATAGGTTGATGATCTCTTTCTGATAGGAGAAGACCACTTAATTGAGTGGTGTAAAAGGAACTCACAGAAAGATTTGAAATGAAAGATCTTGGCCTTATCCATTACTTCCTTGGGTTGGAAGTCTAGCAGAACAAAAATGTTATCTTTTTGGCTCAGGGAAAATATACTGTGGATATCCTAAAGAAGTTTGGAATGCTTGAATGTAAGTCAATGGCCACACCGATGATCACCAACCTCAAGAAACTACATGACTCAAACACAGGATTAGATTTAGTGGACCCCACTATGTACAGGAAGCTAATCGGCTCCTTGTTGTATCTAGCTCATACTCGGCTTGATATATGTTATTCAGTGAGTGTGCTAAGTCATTTTATAGTTGAGCCTAGATAGAGACATTGGGTTGCTGCGAAGCATATTTTGAGGTATCTGAAAGGGACCATTACCTATGGTCTAAGTTACTCTTCCAACGGTGGTATTTCTTTGCATGGTTATGCAGACTCAGACTGGGTTGGAAGTCCAGTAGACAGGAAGAGCACAACAGGTTACTGTTTCAGTCTTGGATCAACCATGATTTCCTGGTCCAGTAGAAAACAGGGGTCCATTGCCCATAGTACAACAGAGGCTGAATATATTGCAGCAAGTGATGCATGCAGGGAAGCAATGTGGCTCAAGAAGTTGATTTCTGGGTTGTACAAAACTCGGCTGGAGACTACAATCCTCTTTTGTGACAATCAAAGCTGCATAAAACTGGCTGAGAATCCAGTGTTCCATGAAAGAACGAAGCACATAGACTTGAAGTATCATTATGTAAGAGACATGGTCCAAAGGAAAACAGTCAAGCTACAGTGCATAGCAACACAAGAGTAGGTTGTAGATATCCTGACCAAGTCCTTGCCAATAAAATAGGTTGCGCACCTAAGAGGAAAGCTTGGAGTTGCGGAGAATTCCTCCCTTGCTGAGAGGGAGTTTTGAAAATAGTAACATCGAAAGTCATTCTCCAATGAGAGGCCTTAAATGGCCACCCTGAGGCTAGCCAAAGAAGATTTGGAGAATCAATAAATTCTGTGAGTCACTGCAAAAGTCAAGGTGAAACTAGAAGCCTTGTGAGCTTTGACAAGAGCCAGGATGGAGGAGTTGCTAGTGGATGCCTAGTGAGCCATGTCCAAAATCCAAGGCAATGTCTTGTGAGCTCTTTGAGCAACAGTCAAGACTAAGTCTAGCAAGAGTCAGGACGAATGAAGAAGTCCTGTGAGCTAGTACTAGCATGTGTGATGGACTCCTTGGCTTGTTGTGATGTGACTACCTAGAACTTGGCCCCTTCTAGGCTTACTCAAACAAGTGTGCAAGTTGTTGTACTAAATGATCACATGGAAAAGACCACCTTCTTATTGTTATCTTGAACATAAGTACTTAAATGTAATTGCAGGTGAATGGACCATGTTGGTTGAGAGAGTGATAAAATGTCTATGTAAAAGCCTTGAGTCATGTAAAAGTGTTTGTCATGTAAACTCCTAGTCCTAGTGACTAGTTGAGATGTTATAATGTAATGTTATGATGTAAAGGCTAAAAGCCTAAGTTTGCCTAAGTTTATAAAGGCATTATTATATTAAATATGTCAATGTAAAAGTAGAAGAGGGGGAGGGGGCATGCACTTGTGTCCAAAGAGAATAACTTAAGTTGTTAACCCCTCTTCCATGGAGTATTCTAGAAGGATCATGAAGCTTATCCCATGTCAATCCAAGAGTAAATCTGGGCACTCCATTCTAGCCAAGAGAAATGATAAAAGGACCAAGAGAAAGAAATTCACTACACAAGTTCTTTTTTGTGGTTTTTCATCTACTCTCCAAGGCACACCTATCCATCTAAAGCGCCCAAGGTTTCAAGTTCTCAGTTGTTAGATATAAGCATTCAAAGTTCAACAGTCATTTCGCCCAAATTTGGTCTATTTTTCTGCAGTGCGCCCAAGTAATCTTCAAATCTACTTATACAAGCTCAAATCTAGTCCGAGTTGCTTTAGATTTGACATCTTTGGCTCAGGGCAAGTTGATCTAAGTCATTTGCACCTGCATGCAAGAAGGTTCAAGCTAGTTAAGGCTTCATTTGTCTCCAGTCTTCCTCTCCCCCAGCGAATTGTATTGCAGTGCCCTCAAGAAGGGTTTTGTACCTACAAATTTGTTCAAGAGCAATAAAGTAAGAAGGTCTTTGATGGGGATTTCTCCCTTATTGGGTTTCCCTGGGGTAAATCTTGTGTATTGATGTGTTTGAGTATTTTAACAGTTTATTTCAATTACTTATGCATGTTGATATTCAGATCTAAATAATTTAAAGTACTCACATTCATATCCAGTAGTTAGATCTAGCAGATCTAAGTGAACAACAAACAGATCTAAGAAATCTGAGTGCAGATCTAAGTGAACAACAAGCAAATTTTGCAAATCCGAGTGCAAATCTGAGTGCAAATCTAAGTGAACAACAAGCAGATCTAGCAAATCTGAGTGTCTAGAAGGCTGAAAACCTGAGTTTTGAGGTGTCCTTATAAGTTTTTGATCATTTACAATAAGCTGATTTGAAGAACAAAATTTCATGTTGATTCGAATTGGATCATTATATTGTTTTTCATCCATCTCGATGCATTTGAAGTGGAAAAAGTGGAGGAATCAACTCACGGGACCGTTTTTACTAGCGGGACCCAGTTTAGCGAAACGAGGTTCGAAACCTTTCGGGAGTGTTTTAAGATATCAAATGATGTTTTTTGGGGGTAAAACGATGCGAGAATCACATAGAGAGCTTTCCAACTGCGTAAGAATCACGTCAATCAGAGTCCGTATGCAAAAGTTATGCCACTCAGAAGTTGACCTTCCTATTTTCACACCTATAGTTCGGGAGGATGCCGCGTCAGCCCCCATTATTCATGGAAAAGGGGCTAGCCATGTGTTTGTGATGTAAAAGACTCTAGAATAGTCTATTTTGTAACTCTAGTTAAGAGTTGATGTAGTCAAACTTAACCATTTGCAGGCTAGCGGGTTGTGTTATAATCGGGCCACTGGGAGGAAGAGGCATTTCCATTCGTTCGAGAGCATTTTGTTCCATAGTTGAGCAAAAGATAGCCAGGAGAGATAGGAGGTAGAGCACACACAGAGGATCTGTGCACTGTAGTAGCCGACGGGCCACAAGCATTACTTCTTTATATCTGCAGCCATATTTCCAGACAGAGAAAGAGAGCGAAGCGGCCTCACCTTCCAGCTGGTTTTTCTCCCGAAAGGGTTTCCCAGAGAGCATATATCTTGTATATTATGTGTTTGTGAGCTTATTTTGTCGTTCTCTGCTTTTCTGCTTGATTTACTTTTACATGCATGCACTAATTATAGTTAATTTTACAGATCTAGAAATTAAATACAATTATAAGTGTAGAATCTCATATTTTTAATATATTATTATCAGATCTTTTGTGAAGAACTGTCCAATGGAATATCCATGACAATTTACGAATCACATATGTACTTGAAAAGTTAGTTTCTGTTGTTTATATTTTCAACTATATATGTGATTGCTACAAGTTCAGAATTTTAATTCTGTTATTGAAGTACTTCAAGATTTGGGTTATTTGATAAAGAAACATAAGACAACAGTCATCTTGAGTTAAGAAAATTTTAGCACGCCCAACTTCCATGGCTCAGACTGTGCTTTATCTCCGACTATAGTTATTGCTCCATCAAGCGAATACTAACTCATCACCTCTCTTCAATCCAACCTCTGGCATAGGCCGAGGTCAACCTGCTAATGATGGGTTGGTGCTACTGAAATACTGATAAATTCTCTGTTCATAGCCCATTGCCCACTAAAACATGTAGTAACCCTCTCTTTTAAGGGCTCCTGTTGTATTGTGCCCCAGACTAAGGTTGATACTCCATCAAAAGGATACCAACTCATGATCTCTCGCCAATCCATCCTGTGGGAAGGATCAAATGCATAGGCACCTGTATATGTGATAAGTCCCCTATGTTGCACCGTGCCCCACTCATGCAACCCTGCCTGGTCAGTCAACAATATCCATCGAGAAAACCTTGCCTCTCTCCCTGTAATGGGTACAAGTGGCCAAATTGTGCTGCAAGCCCTATCTATGTACTCCTGGAGAGGGCTGCTCCCTGAAAGTACTGCAACTCATCAGTGGTCGGCCCAAAGATGGATGCACCACCATCTCCAACAACTCCTCCCTCTGATCGGAAACTCCATGCTCCTGCCGTCTACTAGCCTCCTGCAAAACTACCCTGTCAACCTCCAACACCTCCTGAGGACAAATGTCTGCAAATACTTCCACCCTGCTAGCTATCTGTACATCTGTTTGCTCCTCATCAATGGATGACCCCAAGGGTGGTTGCTCATCCTCCTCCATCATGGGCTCAATATGAACCTCCAACTAGCTCTCCCAAAAGGCTCATCATGCATACTAGGCATATCATCCTCCTTAGCTGCCTCATGCTCCACTATATGCTGGTCATACTGAATCATCACTGGTGACTCATCATCCTGAATGTCTCCCAGAGGGTCCACTAACTGCTCATCATACACATCGGAATATAAATCGGGCCTGTCAACGACCCCACATGACTCATGCTCCTTAGTGGCATCCTTGTATGAACCCATGGACTCGTCTAAAGAAGAATCCTCACCCTGAAAGTCAGAAGGAATCTCCTCCTGCTCTACATTTGTCATCTTCTCAAGCATGAGTGGTCAGATCCCCAAGGTCCCTTGCAGATGAGGCAAAGACCCTTCCTCCTCAGCTCATTCTTGCTGCATGATCCACCAAACCTGAGCAACTCCTCCTTGGTCAACTGTCTTCTGAACAACCCACTGTTCTTCTCAGTGAACCTTTTGGCTAGTTCATAAGCAGTAGGTGAGACCAATTGTTCTCTCCTCCAAATGGCCAACAATCTAGTCCACAGTCTGCTGCAAATGGCTTCATGGCTTCCCATACATGAGGACAAAATGGATTGCATGTGTGTTATGACTGTTTAAGGATAATGTTTCCTAATGCTGAAGAAGCATTGGAACATTTGCAGGATTGAGTCATCACACTCCAAATCAAGCATGATGTCATAAGATCTAACTAGGGCCATGGCTTCTAGAATCTGAAACTTCTTCCCAAAAGTAGGACCCTCACTGTTATCCAAATCCTGAAAAGTCTCTACTATCAATTTGAAGACTCTCTTCATTATGTCATCACTGTAAGGAGGTATGGGTGCAGTCAACATTATGATACCGCTGAGACAGGAGGCAACTAGAAGCGTGACCCCTTCACAAGTTTACTCCAAGAGCTTGCTTTGTATTAGTGCAAGCATAGCTGGTTTGGGAGCCCAAATCAAGCTCTTCCCATCTCACCGATGCACCTTGGAGAGGAGTGAAGCAAGTTCTTCTAGTTTGAGAAAAGCTTCCACCACAATCCTCATGTGTTTCAAATCTGTCCCAAGTTTAAAGATCTTGTGCCCCAACTCATGTTCCTTTTGTGGCTGGCCTTGTTATAGTAAAGTATCCCCTTGGAAAGGGATCTGTTAAATCCTACTGCAAATTTATTAAGGGCAATTTTGAAGGTCTTGTCCATGTTTTAGTATATCAAGTTTTGACACAATACAACCAACTCACAACATGTTACTTTGCTACTCAAGTCCAGATAGCAACGATCCAATACAATTCTGCTTTCACACTCTGACTGACCAACCTCTACTCATCTTTACATGGAAGAATACAAAACTGTCCCACACTTGACTCCTTAGATTTGTTTACATGGTACTATGACAATTTTCTTATGCATACATTGACACCCTGAGTCTCATAACTTTAACAAATCTAACATAGGCCTTGACTCAATAACAATATATTGTTGATTTGGGGTAGCATTGGATGTGCTCTATTCATGAAAATTGGTGGAGAGGCTAAAGCACATGAGATATTTAGGACTCAGAAATGGTTTGGACAGATTGTACTCAGTTTGGGAGATATTAAAATAATTAATTTTTTAATGGAGTTCCTAAGTCTAAACTTAGGAAAAATAAAATATTAATGGGTATTAATATAAAACTGGGTTAGAAGGTTCCAAAAGTCATGGATCAAGCCAAATCTAATCTTAGCTGTTGATTAGAGATGTAATCTCGGCCGTTGAAGGACCAACAGGAAAAGTATAAGAGGAGGCTGCAGGGTCAGTGGGAGAACAAACTAGAGTGATTAGTCATTCATTTCGCTAGAGCGGGGTTGCTAAGCAAAGTTGGATCAATGATCAATAGCGAGGGGCAGTGAGTACAAGGCAGAGAGGCAGAGACAACACTGGGAGACCAGCGTAGAAGCAAAGAGAGCGAGAGAAACAACCATTCCAAGCTACGCAGAGCCCAACAAAGGCAATGCAGGGCCCAGAGGGACTGTGTCATCCACGCAGAGGGCAGAGGGAGTGACACAAAGGGTCCCAGAGGCTGCGCAGTGCCTCAGAGGGCTGGCGCAGAGGGTCCTGGGGCTGATGCAGGTCAGCAGGAGGCTGATGTAGAGGCCAGAAGGGCCAGCGCTAAGCTTCAGTTGTGCCGGAGAGGGCTTTGTGGGACAGGTTTTCTGAATACCTATTTCCGAATATAGAGGTATTGCTGCAGTGTATTTTTCTCTAAGTTGCACGAAACGGGGAAACGGGTACGAGTTTCCGAAACGGGAAGCAATACGAAACACGACCTCCCCAAATTTTGGAAACGGGGAAACGCAAATATATATATATATATATATATATATTGATATTGAAAATATTTAAATATATATATATGTGCAATCATAAAGCATAAATGATACATTATAATTTATTACACTTAAACATTAAGATTTAATTTACATCACATTTATTCATGAATGATCACATAATGAAAATAAAAATATCGGAATATCGAAAAGCAACGTTTATTATATATCCAAATCTTTAAATCAGCCTTTATTTATATTAATATATGAGGCTGCAAGTACAATAAAGACTATAAGGCTGCAAGAGAGAGATCCAAATAAGGATTTTCTGCATCCACATCCCATTCTTTAGAAGGACCACTGTTGTATTGGGAGTCTCCTCCTACATAGTCGAACGACCTTAATGTTCTTGATTAAATACACGTTTCATACCCTAGTACCCTACATGATGGTTATTATTGGGAGTTTCCCCTGCATAGAGGGCTTGATTCTCTTGATTAAATACAAGTTCCATACCTTAGTACATGATAAAATCCAATGGAAACATTGCAATCCCCCCAATCCTGAAATCCTGAAAAACAAATAAGTCTGCTGGATTTTGAGTGAGATCTAAAATTTTACTTTCTCCATATGAAATCTAATGAGGGCGAAACCACTCTCAAACATCCTGAGTCATTTCATGGTAATGTTAAAAATTTAAGTAAAAGGATGAAAATGGAAAATAAAAGAGAATATCACTTTTACTTTAAGAATTTAACATTACCATGAACTGCATATGCCTCAAACTTTCTGATGAACTGCAATTCACTTTTAAAACTTTAGACACACATCTAGAAATCACTAACATACGCTAAAAGTAAATTAAAAAAAATAAATTAAAAAAACACAAGTTAATGAGGAAATGTGGGTCGTACGGCCCTGAAACGCGTTTCCGGCCGTACTGGCCACGTTTCCGTTTCCGTACGGAAACGGGTACGAAACGTGGAAACGTGTTTGGTATGGCCCTGAAACGCGTTTCCGGCCGTACTGGCCACGTTTCCGTTTCGGGAAACGTGGCCAGTACGGCCGGAAACGCGTTTCAGGGCCATACCAAACACGTTTCCACGTTTCGTACCCGTTTCCGTATGGAAACGGACCTCTATGCCACGTTTCCTGCAACATAGATTTTTCTCTATCAAGTGAGCCGGTTAGGCACCCAGTTGTACTCAGATAGACTGCATAATAAATTAACCCTTTGAATAGATGCACATGTTTTCCCTCATTGGGTTTTTCCGGGGACATTTGTCCAAAAATAACGGTGTCACTTGTGTGCTTGTTTTCTTTCAGTTGATGATCTGTAGATGTTGTGACTGTATTGTGTTTATTTCGGTATTTAAATGTATTAAATAACTTGTTCGAATTTAAACAAGTAGAAGAAATAAACCAGCAGAATACAGATTAATTTTCTAACGGATAGACTTAGAAAATTCAACATGGTATCAGAGCGTGGTTGCAGATCACAGGAAAACTGAAGGCATCAGCTTAGCAGAGCATTTGCAGCAGATTCAGCTGTCCCGAGTGACAAAGCTGATCCTTGCAGAAAGCAATAGAGGAAGGAGTGACGCAGAGGGACTGCGTCATCAGTCTGGGCCAGAGAGAGGTTGAGGAGGGCAGAAACAGGGTCATGCTGAGGCTAGGTGGGCTGACGTAGTTGGCTAAGGGAGCTATTTTGCCAGTGTCGGGATTGCACAGAGCCAAGAGGCTCAATACTTTAGTTGCTGGGGCATAGGAGGTTGTGGGTAGTTTGCGGAGTGTTGTTGCCGAGGTGGATTTCTAGCCAAGGAATTCGGATCAGTGTTGCAGTTGCACAGACGATCGAAGAGGAGTAAGTTGATGGTTGGCGGAAGGATTTCTAGGAGGGAAAGCGGGACTTAGAGGGAGTCCAGAAGAGAACTTCCAGACGGGAAGTAGAGAGATTCAGCAAGAGTCGAACCGAGAACTTCCAGGTGGGAAGTAGAGAGACTCAACAGGAGTCAAACTGAGAACTTCTAGGCGGGAAATAGAGAAACTTGGAGGAGTCGACTGAAGAGCAGCGAGATGCCCGTGGATGGGCTGAAAGATCAGGACAGGCTGGACGAAGCATCCAACTTTGTGGTCTGGAAGGCCAGGATCTTGTTCATTCTAGACAGATATCGTATCAAGGGTTTTGCTTTGAGAGTAAGGGCTATCCGAGTTGACCCGGTAGCTAATGATAGGTACGAGGAGGCAATGGGACAAAGTGCATCATCTTTGATGGGGTCAAGGAATTTACAAGGTAAGTTCCTCAGACAGCGCACCAAAGGACACCGCTCACAAATAGATCACAGATCAATACACCAGTATTTTTGATGTGGTTAAAACCCTCAAAGAGGGAAACAGTCCACGGCTTGAGCCAACGCGGCCACTTCAGGCAATTTATTAATAAAATAATGAAAATTTACATAAGCTTCTCTCATGAATGGTTACCCTACAAATGACCTTCCATGCTCTTTAAATAGAGATCATGGACCAATCAGGTGTTAATCCACGGATCAAGTGTTGGTAATACCAAAGAGAGAATGAACCGTCGGATCACTACATATTGTGACCGTCAGATTGTAAGCTACAAAAGTACATAGTAAAGAAACACACTTTACTAACTCTTCACTAGACCAAGTTATACTTAACTATTTCATATGTGTCGGAATATCCTAACAATCATGTAGTCCAACATATTCGCGATAAAATTTTCAATGACCATCACAGTACTCTGTAATGTTCAGGACTAATTATAAACTCAGAAAAACAATAATGCATGAATGTACTGGGCATAATATTACACAGTGAGCAAGAGATTTAGAGAACCTTATAGAACAGTAGCTGAATCTGGTGTGAGTTCTAATCAGTTTGGACATGCTTTCTCCAGTAGATTGGAAACTTTTACGTCTAATGTATATATAATTATGAGCCTGGAAATAAGCAACTATCTATCCTAAATGATAAACCCCATGCTTCTGTGAACGGCCCCCAAATATGCATTCAACTCCCGAACATGGTTTTAAACAGAGAATGCCACTAGATAACACGTCCAATGAGAGTGAGGAATTCGTGGCAGAGATGGTCATATATATATTGTTGGAATGTTAATTCCAACTGCAGCCGAGTTCGTGGACGCAGCAGGGACAACGACGACATCAGGAATACAACGCCCAAACCACAGCGCCTGAAACCGGTCAGCATACCCGCCTGAAATATTTCGCACCAGCCTTCCGGCGAGGGAATAATCCGGCAATCGACTCCGATACGATGTGGTGGCGCCACGTGTCACTCGCTTGACATCAGCCAACGTAATTTATCGGACGCTAAAGTTCTGCAGCAAACTGGCTCCCGATATCTTTCTCTGCCGTCTGATCTGCTCCAGCGTTCTCGTCCGTTGATCTATTCAAACCTGCATACGAGCCAGAATTTAATGCATTGCATGGAGTGAATCAAGCGAATTGAGTTTGACTGCCGTCCTGTCTGCAAAGGGAATTAATTGGAATTTAAACCCGGTTCGTAAATGGTTGGTAAAACATTGAATTTCAACCACACGGAGGTATGGGCATATATTATATGTTTTTTTAAAAAAAAAGGAGTGTTGACCATATGCATTACAAAAAAAAAAAACCCACGGTAGTTGAATGTATCGTATTAAGTTTTTAACATTACGTGCCAAGAAAAAAAAGGTGTGTGGTAATATTTGGCACGCGGGAGGAAAAAGAATCTGGTTCGGTGCAGCGAAAAACAACCAGAGGAACAAAAAACAGGGAGGAGTGCATATGTTTGAAGTAAGTTTTTTTTATGTGTGTTGACTAGTGTATTTTATATAACGCATAGTGCAACAAAAAAAACCAGAGAGGTGTAAAATTATTTTTACAGAAGGATGTGTAAAATTTTATTACACCATTAAATGAAAAAGGGAGCGCACGTGAAGCAGGGGAAGATATTGCACACCAGTGCATAGATCAGTTTTTTTTTATGTATTGGATTTGCATTGAAATGCAAAAAGAAAAAAAAAGAAGAGAGCGCACAAGTTTTTTTTAATAGGAATGTAATGAAATTTTACTGCATATGTAAAATAGTTTTACAGCAGTAATGTAAAAAAGGGGTTTTACAGCAGTAAACCCAACACAGTAAAATCTCAGGTGGAGACAGAGTTTTAAATGAATTTCTTTTGGTGAATCCCTCTCAGCAAAGAAGATGAAGTTTGTATCAGGCTTTATATTTTAATCAATAGAAATGTTTTATGGCTGTGTAATACTCTGTTCTGAGAATTTTTTTTTTAAAGGCTTCCCTGTGCAAAAAGAATCAAGATCCTGGAAAGGTAGAAACAGAGCATTGCCTCTGTGGTGTTTGTTTGTTTGGTTTTTGGTATTTTCCCATGAAAAATACCCAACAGTGGTATCAGAGCTAGTCCAGGCTCTTTGATGGTGATAGAGCTGGTTCAGGCTCTTTAAAAGTGTCAAGGAAGCTGAAGGAAAGACTCTTGTTGCAGCAGCAGTAAAGCTTCTCCAGCAGTGTGAAGTTTCAGCCAAAGGGATTCAGGTATTTCTCAAGTTTTTGAGTTGCTGTTGAAGAAACAGTGAGTCATTTTAAAAACACAGTCAGGGATTTTAAAAATAGTTAAGAATGGCAAGGTCAAAGAAGAAAGTGTCCAAATCCCCTAAGGTTGTGTCTCCCTCTTCTATTAAAATAGAAGACAATCTATTTGAAAGAATTCTAGTTGAGGCTTCAAAGTTTAATGGAAATTTTGATATGTGGGAAATAAAAATGAGGGCTGTCTTACAGTCTCAAGGGATTGAAATCTGGGAATCAGTGATTGATGATAGCAAGAAGGATACAGAATCCAAGGAGTGTAATGCACAAGCAGCAAAAACAATCTTGGATGGACTACCTGATTCTATAAAAAAGAATCTAGGAAAATATTCATCAGCAAAGGATATTTGGGACAGACTGCATGACCTTCATGCAAAGGGAGCACTGACCATGACCATCAGTGAAGAAGGAAATTCTGAACCCATCATAGAAGCTGAAAATGAGAAGGTTGACCTCATCAAGGTTCAAGTAAAAGAAAGGGATGAAGAACTCGTCAAGCTCAAGAAGGAGCTTGATCAATGCAAGAGGAAACATCATGAAGAAGTCATGTCCATGGCAAATCAGTTGAATGAAGCAAAGAAGCAGGAAGACGCCTTGTCAAGTCAACTTGAACAAAGGCACAAGAGAGTGAACAAGCTTGTAGAAGAGATTGGATAGTACAAGGTAGAGGTCTCCTCCCTTAAGTCTGAACTACAAGAAGCTAGGAAGCAGGCACAAGAAGCTGAAAAGAAAATGGAGAGCAGTCAAGCAGAAATCTCCAAAATGAAGTCAGATATTATCTCCTTCAAAATAGTAGCAGCTGAAGCTACTCGTAGCAAGGAAGAAACTGAGGGACAACTAGCAAAGAAAAATAATGTATGTGAAAAGTTGGAAGAAGAGATTGTCCTCCTCAGGAAGAAGGTTGAAGGGATGAACAAAATCATGAAGAGCTCTCAAGCCTTGGATGACATGCTCAGCTATCACAGATCTCCATCTGATAAATCAGGACTTGGGTATGTAGGTGAACCCTCAAACAAGGATGAAGATGCTCTAAGCAAAGGAGATGTGAAGAAGCTAGATAGAGATGGTGATGCTCCTAGTTCCAGCAAAGGCAAGGAGAAAAATGAAGGCTGCAATAGAAGAAAACCAGCTCCAAGAAGAAATGTAGCTGATGGCAAAGAGGCAAGATGCAATGGTCATCAACAAAGGATCTCAAGGCAGCAAGGATTCAGAAGTACATCAAGGAAACCTCCATCTCCCAGGTACCAAAGTTAATTTTTTGGTTATTGTTATGCTTGTTCAAACTTTGGTCATATGGCAAAAGACTGTAGAGCATTTCATAAAGATAAATGTTGTGGTCTCCGAAAATCTCCAAGAAACAATTTTAGAAGAAGTCATGAAATGTTATTCATGAATAGTGTTGAATGCTTCAAGTGTCATAACATTGGGCATATGGCACGTGATTGTAACTTAACATGGGCTCCTATGCAAGCTAGACCCATGCAAAAGAAGAAAGTTACACAAGTATGGAGAAAGAAGGAAATACAGCCTGAAAGTCCCTTGAGCTCTCCCGCTGATCTAAGTCTCTTTTGAGAAAACCTTGCTGAAAGAAGATATAGCATACATTAAAGGGGAGCTTGTAATTTTTTTTTGCTGAACTGTCTTAACAGTCATTCTTTAATGAAGACTTATTTTTATAAAGGAAAGACATGAAATCAAATCTGCCATAAGAGCAGAGAAGAAAATGGGACAGCGCTCAAATGTAAAGTGCAGCAGCGCAATAAGAAGTGTGCAAAGCATGGAGACCCTCACAGCAGTGGGAAGATAGAACATAAAACAGCAGTTTTGAATTTTTTTTGTTATGGAGCACATGCATTGAAATGCATAGCAATGGAAGGTAGTTTCCTTCTATGTAATGTGAGAGAACATACTCACAGCAGAGTGAGTACAATACACAGCAGTAAAAAAATGTAATGTTTTTCTTCATATGCAATGCAACATGCAAAGAAATGCATAAAGAAAAACAGGGACAGCAGATTTTTAATGCACATGGGTGAATGATAATGTGTGGCAGCAGAAAAATGAAAGGAACTGCACAACAGTGCATTGTGTAAATAAAAAAAATGAATGAAGACTAAGATTGTGTGAAGCAAGGGTGTAAAAAGAAAAGGCAGCAGCCCGTGTTAATTTTTTTTGTTGAGAATGCAGCGCAAAACAGCGTGAGGAAGATTTCTCGCTATGTGCAAGTAATGGAGAGTAAAGAGTTAGTGTATGGGCACACAGCAGTATGATGAAACAAAAGGCAGCCACAGTGCAAATTGCAGAGGCAACGCAGCAGCAAATAAAAACCCAGGGATGACAGTCTATGGTTATGGGTATGGACAGCAGTGCATAAGAAAATGCAGCAGCATGTAAATTTTTTTTGCTAAAAAAAACGAAATGTAATGGGCAGCAGCACATGTAAAAGAAATTTTTTTTACAGCAGTAAATGTAAGCGCAGTGAGTGTGTTGTTTGCATCTGAAATGCAAGTAAGACACAACAGAAGTACGATTGTAATTAATGAAGGGGAGCACGTAGCAGCATGAAGAAAAGTTTTCCCATTGTGAAGAAGGGAAGCACGCATTAGTGCACAAGTAAAGAATTCTCACACAACAGTGTGAATGTGAGAAAGGAAAGGCACAGCAACGCACATGTAAGAATTTTTTTATTAACGCACAGCAATGCAGAGTTTGTAAAGAAATGTAAGAGCAGTGCAGGTGTAGACGCAGTAGCGTGGAGTAGACACAGCAGTGTGGGGTAGACGCAGCAAAGAAGATGGCACAACAGTGCAGCAGAGAATATGCAGCAGCATAAAAGAACAATGTAATGAGTATGCACAACAGTGCAATGAATGTTTTGTTTTGAAACTGCATCTAAAGCAGTGTTTGGCAGTAATCCCTCCGTGAGAGGAAGTGAAGTTCTTAGTGAATCCCTCTGTTAAAGAGGAAGGTGCTTTTCAGCACAGTGTCATGGTAAATCCCTCTGTCAAGAGGAAGATGCTTTTTAGCATACACATGGTAAATCCCTCTGTCAAGAGGAAGATGCTTTTTAGCATACACATGGTAAATCCCTCTATCAAGAGGAAGATGTTTTTTAGCATACACATGGTAAATCCCTCTATCAAGAGGATGATGCTTTTCAGCATAGTCACAGGTGAATCCCTCTGTCATGAGGAAGGTGCTCTTAAGCACAGTTTCAGGTTAATCCCTCTATTAAGAGGAAGACAAATTTGATTGTTTGTGGAACTACATCAGAAGCAGTTGGTGAATCCCTCTATGTGAGGAAGATGTCATTGTAACAGCAGTTGGTGAATCCCTCGATGTGAGGAAGTGTTTGGGTAAGATTGAATGCCCAGCAGTTGAAATTAAAGGGGAGTGTTGGAATGTTAATTCCAACTGCAGCCGAGTTCGTGGACGCAGCAGGGACAACGACGACATCAGGAATGCAACGCCCAAACCACAGCGCCTGAAACCGGTCAGCATACCCGCCTGAAATATTTCGCACCAGCCTTCCGGCGAGGGAATAATCCGGCAATCGACTCCGATACGATGTGGTGGTGCCACGTGTCACTCGCCTGACATCAGCCAACGTAATTTATCGGACGCTAAAGTTCTGCAGCAAACTGGCTCCCGATATCTTTCTCCGCCGTTCGATCTGCTCCAGCGTTCTCGTCCGTTGATCTATTCAAACCTGCATATGAGCCAGAATTTAATGCATTGTGTGGAGTGAATCAAGCGAATTGAGTTTGACTGCTGTCCTGTCTGCAAAGGGAATTAATTGGAATTTAAACCCGGTTCGTAAATGGTTGGTAAAACATTGAATTTCAACCACACGGAGGTATGGGCATATATTATATGTTTTTTTTAAAAAAAAGGAGTGTTGACCATATGCATTACAAAAAAAAAAAACCCACAGTAGTTGAATGTATCGTATTAAGTTTTTAACATTACGTGCCAAGAAAAAAAAGGTGTGTGGTAATATTTGGCACGCGGGAGGAAAAAAGAATCTGGTTCGCTGCAGCGAAAAACAACCAGAGGAACAAAAAACAGGGAGGAGTGCATATGTTTGAAGTAAGTTTTTTTTATGTGTGTTGACTAGTGTATTTTATATAACGCACAGTGCAACAAAAAAAACCAGAGAGGTGTAAAATTATTTTTACAGAAGAATGTGTAAAATTTTATTATACCATTAAATGAAAAAGGGAGCGCACGTGAAGCAGGGGAAGATATTGCACACCAGTGCATAGATCAGTTTTTTTTTATGTATTGGATTTGCATTGAAATGCAAAAAGAAAAAAAAAGAAGAGAGCGCACAAGTTTTTTTTAATAGGAATGTAATGAAATTTTACTGCATATGTAAAATAGTTTTACAGCAGTAATGTAAAAAGGGGTTTTACAGCAGTAAACCCAGCACAGTAAAATCTTAGGTGGAGACAGAGTTTTAAATGAATTTCTTTTGGTGAATCCCTCTCAGCAAAGAGGATGAAGTTTGTATCAGGCTTTATATTTTAATCAATAGAAATGTTTTATGGCTGTGTAATACTCTGTTCTGAGAATTTTTTTTTTAAAGGCTTCCCTGTGCAAAAAGATCCTGTGGCAGAAGGAAACAGAGCATTGGCTCTGTGGTGTTTGTTTGTTTGGTTTTTGGTATTTCGCCTTTAAATGCCCAGGTTGCACCAAACAGATAATACATGAACTCATCACGTATTTCCAGCAAGAGATAGCTCAAAAATGCCAAATGCATATTCCTGGTGACTAATATATTCATTATGCAGTAGTTTCTTTACTGAGTGTTGACTAGATGGTTGATATAGCCTGCAAGAAAGGAGATTCGACCCCGCTTGATTAATGAACATGCCCTAGTAATACCTTCTCAGTGCTAGAACACACTACAACTAAAAGCTGCCACAACATGCCATTCCGCAGCTTTCCACAAGCTCTATCGATTCATGGGTTGATTGAGCTGCCAATCATAACAACTCCACACCGGTATCGAGCTGATTGAGCGGAAATATGGCAGAACAAAAGTCTTTCACGTTGACTGCTCGCTCCAGGCAGAATGTGGTCACACACTACAATTCTCTGTACCAATACCTCTACAATTGATCACTGTAATCAATCACAGCTTTGAATCACAAACAAAACTCAACGAATGCGGCGTCGGTCTTCCCTTGTACTCAGCGGCCACACCAATCTCACCTTAGCGGCTCTTACACGATCTTGTTTACACGACGTCCCTATGACTAGGGGCTCACGTCCCTATGACTAGGGGCTCAGCCACTTACAAAATAAACATTTGGTTTTGTACAGTGATGTGTGGTTTAATGGTAAGACACATGGGCGAAGCCCGGGAGGTCTGAAGTTCAAATCTCATTGAGTACAGTGACCTGCTGTGGTGGCGGCTAGAGGGGCGGACCCCCCTACCGTGGGTGTGCTCTTGCTAAAACCATAGGATCTTAGTATACCCGACTTGCAGGTGGTTGGTTATGCTCTTGGTGTTATAGTGGCAGCAATGAGGTTTGATCCTGGGTCTCCCGTGGATTAAACTTGATAGTTACCGATTCACCATGTGGTTAAAAAAAAAAAAAAAAAAAAAAAGAAACATTTGGTTTTATAAAGAATAAAAGGGGCAACTGACCCTTTAATAATACTTCAACCTCCAAAAAATATTCGGCCTTTTAATAACAAGTTGACAGTTCCCATACATGCGCTTAGTCACACCAATTAAGTCCCTGAGAAATTAACACAGCCCCTGAGAAATTGTGACCCTCGCAATGTAATCCCGCTCAAATGCACGATGCAAATTTAGCGGCTCCCACAGGTTATTCGGTCCCGTAACTTCAAAATTTTAAATTTGGTATTCAAATCAGTGATATTCGGCCTCCACGCGTCCCTTAATTATCTCGACGACACCATGAATTACCTTTGGCGTCCCTCCTCCATAAAAATAAAAAGACATACGGATCCCTTAAGAAAATAATGTTCCACGTCTTCACAATATTAAAATAATCCGTCGTCTTGAAAACAATGCAACAATATTTGGCATTGGACTTCGATAAAATTCCCCATTGCCCCTCCACATATATTTTTTTACGGCCCCACTTAATACATATTTGATCTTTGGCCTTTATGAAATATTTGGGCCTGAGATATTAATTCCCTTTTAAAATAATCGACCCCTTTTAAATACTCGACGGCCAGACAATTTGATTAGAAATTTGTTGAGCATTTAATATTTAGAGACAAAATTTGTGCTAAAATAAATCTGGTCCAACAATTTTGGCAAGCAACCCCTCGAATTTCCTTCAAAGTTGATCTATAACAAACCCTCAGGCTGGCAGGATGCACAACTATGATACAACTTTAATATCCCTTTTAGGAATTTTGTGGTATTTTTTGAGAATTTTCTTTATAAAATTTCATGCCGACATTTTCACCAAAAACCAACAAAATTGCACCAAAATGCACTAGTAAATAGCAACCTAGGAATTATACAAGCACGACAAATACATTGACAATTTGCAGAAGTAAACCTGAAAACTCAAATAACATCATAAAATGCAGCATAGGAAATGACCCACCTTTATTTATTATAATATAGCATGCGTAGTACAACTGGAAATATTTGAGACAAATAGGAAGATGATAGTTGAGTGGACCTCCAAATATTTTGTTGATATGTTGATCCTCATCACTCAAAACTCCACTCAAAACTCCACAACGGCTGCCACTGAATCAACTGAAAGGCGATAAAGCACCAATTGGGACCTAAATGATCCTCACTCCAATATCCCTAAAGCTCTATGAAACTCTTGGATGAAGTCTCCTCAAAGAGAGTTGGGTTTTCGTCCGACACTCAACAACATACACGAGGGTTTCCATCCCGGGGCTACCAATGAAGTAGAGAACTGAATTCTCAACCTCTCATACTAGAAGAAATATCAAATCCAAAGTGTCCCCTAATATAATGTTCCTTCCTAAATTATTTGGAACAAGATTAATTTCTACATTTTGAGGCCAATTTTGGAGGAGATGGGGCCCATTCAATTTTTATTAGAAGACTTAGGAGTTAGAAGTAAGTTATTTTGGTTTTGTTAGCAGCATGTGGGGCCACCCACACAAGGGAATACACACTCCCTAAGCCAATAGTTCAAAATGCATGAGAGGGAAAATCCAAGGCTTAGCGAGGGACCCACGAAGTGTAGAAAAAGGAAGGAAAAAGGCTCCACAAAATCTATAAAAGGAAGGCAACACTCTTCATTTGATCATCTTTGGCATATCAAATTTCTTCTTAGTTGCTCGAGCTGCTTAGCCAGGTCACTTGCTGTTTAGCATGAGTTTTCCAAGCGGAGAAATCACCCTTTCTTTGGGGGACTTCGAGTGCCACCCTAGAGAGGTCCATCCATAATCTTCCGGAGGTGATTTTCAATGTGGTTTCCAACATTTTTATTCAGTGTTTTCAAGTGGTGCATACTTTTGGAGGATGTAGTGGGAGAAGCCGAGTTGAGATCTTGTGCATTCTTCAGGGGAGCTATTGTTGGGAGAAATTTCGAAAAGGAAGCCCTGGTGATTTTCTACCATTTGGGTGAGTTGTTGGGCTGGAGTTAAGAACTTTCTCTAGTGTGGATTTCACACTTCCTGGGGCCAACGCAAAAGGAAGAGATTGAGCACACGTGGGTAGTGGAGACTTGGCCATTGGTGCTATTCCTTGCCAGGAGAAATAAGGGAAGTGTTAGTGGAAGCGATTGCTACCTTTATGGAGTGTTTGAGGAGGATTTTGGTGGTGTATTGAGAGGCAGTGTGCTTCAATAGTTTTAGAGGGCGTCGAGTTTTTGGGGGTCGATTTTGGAAGGTCAAAACCAAGCCAAACAAATTTTGGGTTTTTGTGGGTTTTTCCCAAGGAGTCTAGAAATAATTTTGCAGAATTTTCTGACCATTGGAGGTGGGGTTTTTAGCCATATCTTTGCAATAGACAGTGCATAATTGTTGGGGATTGTGCAGTGCAGCGGTTGGTCAGTTGATTGTAGCTCTGAATTGTCATTGCTTCACCTGGGCTTTGCTCCGCTTGCCTTTGAGGCAAGCCTATGTGCATGCCTTCCATATTTTGTACTCTTACACCAATATATAATAAAATGGCTCAGCTACTTCCATATCTCTGATTGTTTTGGGTGTGTTCTAATTGTTTTGAAATTTCTATGGTTTGCTTGGATATCACTATTTTTCCTATTTTGGAACATTACACCTAATGGCCTCCTCCTCTGCTTTTTATAAATCTGATAGATCTCCCTAGAGTCTCCTATTTTATTATTATTTTAATCATGGAGCACTTTTACCTCTTTTATTTCGATTAAAATATTCTTTTTAATGTGGGAAAATAATAAATTGGCCACCATACTCTCTCCGACCACTAAAAGCCACTTCTTAGCATCCCATCTTGTAGATCCTCTCGTTCCAGTTCCAACGAGCTATTACACTAAAGTGTTTCAACAATTAATCCTCCCGAAATGCTACCTTGAGCATAATTAATTAAGTTAGGCCCCATAAAAATGCATTTTTTTGAAAGTTGTTGGAATGCAACAAAACAAAAGGAAAACTGCGGGTGATGGAATATGTGAAGCGAATTCCATTGGATCCACTAAAAACTACTCAAAACTCCCTCAGAACCCCTAATGACATAAACCTGCTCCCATGATCTGGCCATCCCATGCCCTAGAAATCCACCTTGGTTGTATTATGGAGGAAAATAAAAACAGGGATATGACAAAATCTGAATCCTAATTTTTTGTTTATGTGATATCTGGATTTGTGGAGAGAAAAAGGAAAGTCAAACATTTTAGAGTTGTGGGGTTAGTTGAGAACAAGATTAGTTCGTATAGTACAATTAGGCTTATGGAGTCTGTTACCAGTATTTTTAGCATGGTTGTGAAGGTCTTGACATCCTTGATATATGGGCACACACAAGGCAGGGATTCAGTGTCACCTTTGTTAATTTGACAACTTAGTGACAAATTCCAACCATGGAACGAGATTCCTCTTTTTGAGAGGACCAATTTTGACTATTGAAGCACTCAATTTTTACAAGGGAAAGGATATTTTCGAATTAAAAGCCCACTTGTGCATATTTGATCAGGTCGGCCCTAAAACATATTGAACACCCTTGGAAGGCTCTAAATACAAGTGACCTCAACTTTACTTGGATATGATCATGAGACATTGTTCTATTCTCTTCTTTGGTTTGACTCGAACAGGTTTGAGGCAAGTTCGCGGAGATTAGTTGGAACTTGGCACAGGTCCAAAATTGCAGGGTTCGAAGCTCGCATCTTTATTTTATGGTTTTGGTCTTAGGCGCAAGCATGTCATGGAGAAATTTCGACTATAGTCACAGACATGTCATGGAGAAATTTCGATCGAAGCCTTTTAGTCACATGCATGGCACATATTCCCTTCGACTGGAACCTAAACTTTGATTTTTTAGTTGACTGTAGGTTTTGCTCATTGATTGCAGGGTTCAGTAGTTGACCATAGACAGTGACAGTGGATTATAGGCTACTAAATCAGGGTTTTGAGTATTAGCATTGCTAGGCTGATTTCATGAATATTGTTTAGTTGATGTTGTTGGATAGTTGTATGGATTGTACTCTCATTTGTTGAATCATTCTATGACAATCTAATAAGAAGAAGAATTTGAAAGGGTTTTCCCCATAGTGGGTTTTGCCCTGGTCTTCAACCAATCCTGGTGTCTCGATGTGCAAATGATTTTCTTCTATTGTTCCTTTATGTTCTGCTGCATAGATGATGATGTTGTTCTTTCTATATAATTGCATATGTTACTGAATAATGTTATAAATCTGAATAATGTTAAGTTGTTATGGGGTGAATTTAATATGCAAATGTTGAAATCCAATTATCAAAGCAAAGAACAATTAGCCCTAAAGAGAAATTAACAACCTTTGCCTAAGCCCCCACTATTTAGGCCCAAAAACCCCTAAACAACCAAGGGAAGAGTCCCAAAATAATACCCCCTGACAACTTCAGTTTGTGTCTAGTAACTTATCTGGAGTCAATCGGGGGGAGGTGTTTTTAATTTGCTGACCTACATAAAACAATGCTAAAACCAGTGCAAATTTCTAACAACAGAGGTTAGTAGCCAAAATAACTCAAAGATATGGCATGTGACCTAGCTTTCTCCTTTGATGGAAAGTTGTTCATGGATGTTAATGGTTTGGTCTTTTGAATTAATTTTCAGAATATCCACAGCAGTAATCATAATTTGTCGACATTTCGAATCCCAAAGGGGATCCATCATCAGGACTATGAATGAATGATAGAAGAGCCAAAGCAGATGATGAATAAATAGATATATGAACAAATTAAATAATAAATAGACAAATTAAAAGGTCGGCTAAACCTAACAATAAAACCTAAATTCATACACTTAATAAAGTCTAAACTAAACCTAAATTAATGATATTAAAATAATTAATAAAAACTATGAAGAAAAAGTTCTAAATAATTAATTAATTAATCATTATTATTACAAACAAATAAATATTTAATAATAATAATAATAATTATTTTTATATTATATTTAATAATTAATAATAACAATTATTTATTTACAATAATTTAATTATTATTATAAACAAATAATTGACTAATTAATTATTATTATAAATAAATAATAATAATAAAACCTAAAAAATGAAGAAATGGTTCTAAATAATTAATTAATTATTCTTATAAACAAATGATTAATAAATAAATAATTAATAATAATAATCATTATTTATATATAATAATTATTAATAGTAATTATTTATTTATAATAATTTAATTATTATTATAAATAAATAAATAAATAATTATTAATAATAATTGCTTATTTATAATAATATTAGAAATGAAATAATTAATATTATAAATAAATGAATAATTAATAATTATTATAAATTATCAATTTATCTATAATAATTATTAATAATAATTATTTATTTATAATAAAAATATTTAGTATTTAATTTATTTTATTAAATAAGATAGGAAAAGAAAACTATACTTGTGATGCTATACCTAAGAAGAACTGGAGGACCTAATCTGTTTGATTAAAGGAAGCCAACTTCCACTGATCTCGATCCCATTGTCCCTGTTGAGATTATGGGGATGCTTCATAATCTCAAGAGCCTCTCTAATTTTCCTTTTTTGATACTGCTCTTCTCTTGCGATAATCGTGGCATTCTCCAAACAAACATGGTGCTTAGCTTTTGAGGAATGTTCTGCAAGGGCCGAAGTGCGCGATCTTCCATTCTTAATATCAACTCCATGTTCCTTCAGTCTTCTTTGTAGTGAGTGCCCCGTCTCCTCAATATAACTCTTTCCACAAGAACAATCAATTTTATACACTCCCTTGAGTTGATGTTGATCAATATTATCTTTAATAGACCTCATACCTTGTTTTATTGTTCTTGGTGCTGTGATTTGGGTGAATATGTCTTCTTCCCCAAGATCTTTGCAATCTTATCTGTTACCCCCGAAATGTATGGTAGGAATACTCTACCACATTGAGAATGAGCTTGAGGTTCTTGGGATAAAACCCTCCTTTCAGCTCTTTTTATATCTTTTTTAATTTCATTCTCCTTATAGCCTATACTTCTAAATATTGAGGTTAAATGCTTCTTCTCTTCGTCAAGATGCTTAGAGTCAGATATTCTAAGGGCTCTAATAGCAAGAGTGTTAAGGACACCAAACTTTTGAGAAGGATGATGATAAGATTCAACGTGGAGGTAGATTTCTGTGTGAGTTGTCTTCCTAAATACTTTATGACCCAAAGAACCATCCTCCTTTCTGATAATAAGGATGTCTAAAAATGGAATGCTCTTGTTCTCTTCAAGCTCCATTGTAAACTTTATTTCAAGACAGATAGAATTAAGGTGTCTAAAAAACTTATCAAGCTCTGTCTTACCATGAGTCCATTTTATGTTGGTATTATCAACAAATCTCTTCCACCAAGACGGCTTTAAAGGATATGATTCAAGAGATTTCCTCTCAAAGTACTCCATGTATAAGGTAGCCACAATTGGAGAGAGAGGTGATCCCATTGCCATTTCAGATATCTTCTCATAATAACTTCCCTGAAAACTGGAAAAATTGGAACGCAAACAAATCTCAGCAAGCTTTGCAGTTTCTGGATCGGTAACCTTCTTAATAACTTGAATAACCTCATCCAAGGGAATCTTAGTAAATAAGGACACTACGTCAAAACTCACTAGGATGTCATCTTGATCCACCCTTTCATTTTTGATAAGATTTACAAAATCATTGGAGTCCTTAATAAAAGAATCAGTGTTTCCAACAAGAGGTTTTAAGATCTTGGCAAGATTCTTTGCTAATTCATAGGTTGGGGATCCAATGGTATTGACTATTGGTCTAAGAGGAAACCCTTCCTTGTGGATCTTTGGCAACCCATAAATTCTTGGGATAATTTCTCAAGGAGTTAATCTTTTCTTTAATTTCTCATCAAGGTTGGACTCTAAAATTTCCTTCTTGACCTCTTTTATGACCTTGGGAATGTGATTAGCGTTAAGCTTCTTATAACTGTGACAATTAAGATGTTCATTCATTTTACGAATATAATCCTCCTTGTCCAGAACAATCACTGCCCCTCCCTTATCTGCCTTAAGAACCACAATTTTATAATTATTATGAAGGGATTTAAGAGCAATTTGTTCCTCGCTTAAATTACTCTTAGGAGGTTTAGCCTTTCTCATTATGAGGGCACATTCCCGCCTTAATGCCTCCTTGTCTTTGAAAGAAAGGCCATTATCTTGTCCTCAATGTTACAAATGATACTCTCTACTGGAATGTTCTTAGGTGCAACCGAAAACCCTAAGCCCTTATTGAGAACATTAATAAATTCTGAACTTAATTCTTGAGATGACAAATTCACTATCTTCCTTCTAGGCTTAACGTTTGATGATATGCTGGAGCCTCCGTTCCTAATTCTATAGGAATTCCTATCGACAATGTCCGAGATAACATTGCTGCCCTTGCTTATAAAGTTGCTCCTAACGAAATTAAGCTTATTTTCTGAATAATGTTCATATATTTCTTCTATTACCAAATATCATCATCAAAATCAAGAAGGCAATAGGTTGAAGATATTGTCATCAAGGAGTATCTTCACAAGTAAGTATCTTTATGTCCACATCTGAATCTATCAAAATGTATTTTTGCAAGGAAAGCAACAAGTTGGTTGGGGCATCAAACTTTCTTGCATGGAAGAAGAGGACATATTTGATCCTCATAGAAAATGAAGTTGTGGAACATGTTAAGGGCTCAATCACTAAACCTTCAAAAGAAGAAGCTCAATCTTTTGCAAAATATATGAGAGGGGAAGTAAGGGCTCAAAGGATTCTCATAGAATCCATCAAAGATCCCCTCATTCCCTATGTATCAAAGTTGGAAACATCAAAATAAATATATGACAAACTTTTAGAATTGTTCTCCATAAGCATTGCATGAGAAGTGATCTCATTAAGACAAGATTCTACAAGATGAAGATATCAAAAGAAGAAGGAAAGCCTCATACTGTATGAGGGTGTCAGAAATTAGAGATTAACTACAAGAATTGGGAGAAATAATGTCTGATAAGGAAATGACCACCATAGTGCTCAATGCACTATTGGAGGAATGGGGCAACTTTACGTCAAGCATCTATGGAAAAAAGAAAGCAACCCGATTCAATGAACTTTGGTCACCATGCAAAATAGAAGAAACAAGGCTGAAGGCAAAAAGTGATGTAGGATCAAACGAGCAAACACAAGCATTTGCTTCCATGGCTAAGGGAAAAGGGAAGTTTGGGAAGTTTGGTCCTTAGAAAAAGAAGAATAATATGGCCAAGGTCCAATGCTATGGCTGTCAAGAATATGGGCACTACAAGAGAGATTGTCCCAAACTCAAGAAGGACAACAACAAAAGAGGAAGGGAAGAAGCCCATATCACTGAAGAAATGGAAGAAGCTGAAAAGAAGAAATCAAAGGAGGAGGAAGTAAAAGATCTCTACTATGATTGAGATAATATTCTCCATTGATTTCTTTTCAGTCCTTGTAAAGTATAGTTATCATGGTAGGAACATGATAGGATGCATCATTTTAGGAGATGGCATCAAAGAACATACAATTGAAGCAAGAGCTCATGGCATCATAGCTGAAGTAGAAGTTTATGGCAGTCATCATTAGAAGGAAGTAACTCTTGGTAAACTCCTTTGAATCATAAGTAGTATTTATGGGTGGAAGAGAGTCATCTAGCGTAGAGCTCATCATACATCATTAGAAAGAAGCATTTGCAGGATGAGGATAATCAAGGTTCTCTACTAGAATCTTCATTAGAAGATTCATCTCTTGGAAGAAGCAAATGTCTCGCTAAGAATTCCACTTTGGATGGGATTCACTGTTTGAAAGAATGATGGTATGATGACAAAGGAATGCAGCATGTCGAGATGGTTGAGGTACTCTTGATCAAGGAAAAGGAAGATGCTAAAGGAAGCCTAAATGACCAAAAGAAGAAAAGAGGTATGTATGCATACGATTGATAGATTAAGTCATGTCATCATATAGTTGTAGATACCATGGGAAGATACTCTACCTCATGAGTATAATCAAAGGATAAGGGATCTCTTTCAAAGGATACATGGAGGCTGATTCACATATTCACTAGATGAAATCAACATAATATGTCCTCATATGGAATATGAGGTGGTTGATAAAGATGAAGGAACTATGGATGGAAGTTCCTAGGAGCAATATGTTTAGAAGAAGAGATCATGAAAGGTTTAACTATGGTCACATAGAAGAGGAAATCAACATTCAAGGAATTAGCTTATGATATATCCATGGGAAAGATATGAAGACCTTGGGAAAGTCTGGAAAGAAAGAAGACCCTTGACAATTGAATATCTTGGAGATGTGTCAATATGTATGCAGGATGTTAATGCTACAACAAGCAGATGTCATGATGAAGGACCATCACAAAAGGTAATTTTGATTTGATGATCATTTTTGGATTTTGAACGTCTGGATGGGGGCTAATATAGGGCTATCAAAAGAGAGTTGTGGATGTCACCTACAAATAGTACTCATGTGTCAGATGCAAGATCTCAAAAGAAGCATGATGTGGAAAAGGTAGTTGTATGAGGAAAGGCCAGATATGGACTAGTAGATCACTTTCTGATGAAAGGAAGGATGGCATGACTAACATGGTTCATGAATGAAAGTGATGGATGGTCGATGCCCTACAAAGAAGTCCCAAAAGATGAAAGCTCCATAATATTAAAGATGAAATTCATGGCATTGAATGGAGGAGATCTACAAGCAACAAACAGTACCATGATGTCAACCTAGAGCAGAAAACTGTTGGAAGCAGGTCCTTGGTTAAGAGGGAGCTTGGATACATTCCTTCATAGGAATGGGTACATTCCTTCATATGAATGAGTATATCTTCCCTAGTTAAGAGGGAGATATAGACACATCATTCTTATCCTCACTTTGGAAGAAAGAATGGAGGATTGGGTAAGCATCTGACATCCAATACTCTTTGAGATGTGGTAGGGTGCCCAAGACAAGAGCAGTTGAAGAGGACCGATATTCTTTAAGGACTAGGAATCCAAGATACGAATAGTCCTAGAAGGACATACCTTGTGAACACCTGGGTGGGGTATGTGCCTTGAGAGACAATGATGATGGTGTCTATAAATCATTGGTCTCGCCAGCATTGTGCTCTGATATTGTGGAGAGACAGATCTGTTAGTCAAGGCCTTGCTATGTGACAATGCAGGTTGATATGATGATAAACATATGGGTTACCAATCTGAGTCTTCTTCTGAGAATTCTCCAGATTGAGAATGTCCAAGTACCTTTATGGATTATGAATACCTCCTTAGTTAAGAGGGAGTGTTGAAATATGTAACTAGGTTTGGTCTTCATGATGACACACGTAATCATGATTTTATATATTTGATGTAATGAGAAAAATAAATTTATTATTGTTGATCTTGAGGCATGGGTTTCATGCTCAAGGAAATTTATTCTTAGGTCAAGCTCCCATTGTGAGCTCTTAGGGTTTGTCATTGAGTCAACGAGTCATTAGAGTCATTGTCATTATGTATTGAAGTCAAAGACCCATTTGGGCATGTTACATATTGCAAAAAGAATTTATGTGAGTCAAAGTCAAGTCAAAGGACCCTCAAAGACCTTGTCAAATTGCAATGAACAAGTCAGCCTAGAGACAGTTGCAATTCGGCCTACAATCATGGACAAGAAGCCTATATAAGGAAGGACTTGGCCTCATTCAAGCACACACTTCTCACACTTGAAGTTCGATCACAAGGAAGAGAAAAAAGTGAAGAAAAGAAGGATGAAGGAAGAAGAACAAGGACAAAATTTCTGAATTGGTTTTTGGGTTGTTTCTCTCCACACGTGTGAGGAAACTAGGTCACATTCTACTGCAACAAATCAAAAATACAGTGAATTCAAGAAGACTGAATTAAGGCAAAGAAAAGTTCTATCTTGCAAGCCGAAATCACAAAGAGACTAACTCAAGTCTAGCGAAGGAAAAGAAGGGCTAAATGTGCCCTAATCTTGACACATGTAGGAGGCCAAGAATTGTAGGAAGGAAGGCCGAAAATTTCAGACTAGGGTTGTAGGGCTGAGGGTTAAGGACGAACGAGAGATTCCAACAACATCAAGAAGAGGTTGACTTTGACTTGAGGCAAGGATTGACTTGGCCTTGGATGAGTTTTTGGTCAAGGGTCTAGGTCTTGGAAGTCGTCAATTGAAGATTCTATAAGAAGAAGAATTCTTGTGGGTTTTCCTCTCAAGTTGGAGAGGTTTTGGCCCTGGATGATCACCTACATGTTGTCTCCTATTGTCTCATTGTTCATTATGTTTTGGTAGTTGTTTGATGATAGAGAACACTAATTATAATAAAGGAAAGTAGAAGTAAATCAAGAAAAGTAAAAATACATCATAGGCAGTTATCAAAGTAAGAGAAATCATCTACTCTAATTGCCCCTAGATTTCTCAACAAAAAAAACTAAGACAACAAATAGAAGAGGCTAAATCCTGGGCTCAAATAGTAAAGGAACTGTTGGTTGAGCAAAATGAAACCATGGAGAGACAAATCAAGAGGCAGATAAGAGAATAAAAAGATAGACAAGACAAGGCCACAAATTTCATCATCAAAGGATTGAAGGACTATGGAGAGAAAGAGAGAAAATATATTTTAACAAGGGATTTTTTCAAGGACGAATTGAAATGCATAGGTTATATTCAGCAAGAAAATATGATAGGTAAGAAATCAAAAAGCATAAGGAATAGACATGTGGGAGTTACTTTAAGAAGTACAAAAGACAAAATAGCTATCCTAAAAAATAGGGGGCTAATTAGAGGCACTCACATTTATCTAGGTGATGACTTGACACTGGACCAACAGGAAGAATGAAGGAAGGAATGGGAGAAGGTGAGACTAGCAAGAGAAGCAGGAAAGTGGGCGTGTTTGAAAAATGGGAAAGCCCAATTCAGCGAGTGTTTAGCAAGTCACAAGTAAGGATTTGGGGCCTCCCAGGAGTATCTAAGCATGGTAAGTTGGAATTGTAGAGGTTTTCCGTGGAGGAGAGGACCGAGATTCGGGACCGTAGCAGAAGGGAAATACATCATTATCCTTTAGAAACTCATGAGCATGAAGGCTGCAGGGTTCCACAATATGAAGGATTCAATAAAGTTTCAATGTGGAATGAAGAAACAAGAACAGGTAAAGGACATGGAGGGATCATAGTTCTAATAAGAGAATCATGGAGCAAAATAGTAAAAGTGGAAAAATAAGATACAAATAAGCAATTTATATGGTTGAGTATAACTAACAACAAAGTAACATTCAAGCTGGATGCATGTTACTTTGCCCCAAAAAATTGAAGTTTTACAAGAAAACAAATTTAGATAACGAAGACCCTTTTGCTGCTTTAAAAAGAGATATTGTTGCCTTCAGGGTGTTAGGAGATATAGTGTTAATTGGTGACTTTAATGCTAGGACAACAAACAACTAGACTATTCAATTGGGAAGTGATGAGAATATGGACAACAACTCTCTTTGGTTAGAGGAGAATGAGGGTCACGCGTGGAAAAGGACCTCTCAAGATGGGAATGGGAGTGTGTCCCACTTTGGCATTGAGTTGTTAGGCTTATGTAGCCTATATGACATGGTCATTTGCAATGGAACAATGTTACTTGGGAGCGGGAGCGAAAGCAGGGAGCGGGAGCGAAAACGGGAGCGGGAGCGACATTTTCAGAAGCTCCCGGTTTGGGAGCGAATCTCGAGCGCTTTTTATATAATATATATATTTTTTATATTTTGATACATATTTGTCAACAAAAACATGTAGAATAATGAATTAGATATAAAAAACAAAAAAAACATAGATTGAACCATATAACAACAATCATCTAGAAGTTATAATCTTCATCAATCACGTCCACAAGTTAGTAACATAGTAACATACAACATATTGAGTCTCATGATTCATCAATCTTAAAGTTTCAAGCTTTCAAAATTCAATATATAACATTTATCATCATTGATCACCAAAGTTGTACTTGTAAGCTAAGTGTAACCATTACAACAAATAATATGTAACATGAAATGAAATGTTATAAAATGAAATGAAATGAAACAACTTTCAACTTTCATGAAGCATTATATTCATAATTCATTACTAATGAGTTATAATTGCCAACTTCAAACTTAAATTGTCATATATTGTTTAAAAAAATATCATAATAAATATGAAAGAGTCAATAGTTATAAAATCTACTAGAAACTAGAAAAGAGAAGTAAATCTATTATCTATTTCTTATGCTTGGGCCTCTTGCCACCACGAGAAATGTCTAATTTTTTAGTCTTGTTGGAAAATCGGGATCTTTGTCATTAATATCACCCTCTAAGCATTAATAACCAGAGGTATCTTTGTCATTACCTCTGTATCTGTATTGGGATCTTTGCCATTAATATCACCCTCTAAGCATTAACATAAGATAGAAAAAGCATAGCATGTCAAGTCAAGATTTTGTTTGAGTGATGCGTACATTTTTAGGAGGGTCATGATAGAGGAGTTCGACAACCAATGTCACTAACATCAAGGTACATAGAGGGATTGGTGCTCTTGATTAAATACGAGTTCCATACCCTAATACATGACAAAATTCAATGGAAACATTGTAATGCCCCAATCCTGAAATCCTGAAAAACTAATAAGTCTGCTGGATTTTGAATGAAATCTAAAATTCTACTTTCTCCATATGAAATCCAATGAGGCCGAAACCACTCTCAAACATCTTGAGTCATGTCATGGTAATGTTAAAAATTTAAGTAAAAGGATGAAAATAAAGATTAAGGAAAATGTCAATACTAGGGCCTAGACTTGATGCCCACTCAAAAATTATTTGTTTCTTTAAAAAAAAAAATGCATTTCGAATGTCACTACCAAAAAAAAAATTGCAAAAAAGGCAAAACGCTCCCGAAAAGGCAGGGAGCGAAAATTTTTTTAGGGAGCGCGCTCCCGAAATCGCTCCCTTTTCGGGAGCGCGCTCCTAACCCGCTCCCGAGTCGCACCCGCGCGGAGCGCGGATTGGGAGCGGGATCGAGGGGGGGGGGGGCGCTCCCCCGCAACATAGCAATGGAATGAAAGCTTGGCCAAGTTCTGGGGGCATCACGTGTAAAACTTACAATGGTCAAAGTGTGGTGGACTATGTGATATTCTCCCACAGCTTTATCTGTAATTTGTCGGATTTTAGGATTGGGGTTTGTTCTATTGAGATGAATTCAAACCATTTTCCTCTCTCTATTAAGTTGGGCATGCACACAAGTGGGCTACAGGAAGTGCAAATCCAACAGTTTCAAAAGAAAGCGCATGCAAGTGGAAGAATCCTCATGAACCAAGAAAATCAAGAGCTCTTTGTTGTTGCTTTGGAACAACACTTTCAAGTGACAAAAAACAACACAGATGTCAAAGAAGATAGTGCAGGAACAGAGTGCTTTTGTAGTAGTATGTTGATCCCTCTAATCCACAAAGCCTTAGAGGTGTGCAAAAGATCTCGACCTAAGAAGAAGGTCTCAAACACTTTTCCAACTAATCCTTGGTATGATGAAGAGTGCAAGGATGCCAAAAGGTCACTTAAGGAGACAAATAGTGAAACGCTGAAGAAGTATAAAAATTTGATTAAAATTGAAAAAGAAAATTACATGGCTGCTAGAAGGAATGCATTAATTGCTTTGGGAAAGTACAACTCCATAAGTTTTTGGTAGGAGCTACATCAAAAGACAAAGAAAACAGATAATAATATATTAGTTGCACAGTGGTTAGATTATGTGAAGCTTCTCTATGAGAAAGATCAGGAGAAAAGTAACCCCCCCATAATCAACACTACAACCGAGTTATTCTCAGTGGAGGAGGTCAAGCGAGGTATAAAAAATTTAGCAAGTGGTAAGGCTTAAGACATTGATGGTTTGCAGGCAACATTTTTAAGGTGGGGTGCTGGGGCATACTCAACAATGTCATGCAAGGCAATTATTCAGTGGAATGGTGCTAATTTTAGGCTAACATGTTCTTTGCTTAGGATAGTTACTTCAGAGATCCATATTATCTCGATTTTCAATTCATTCCATTTCCATTAGCAATCACACAAAACATTATCACATTGACAGTAACTGAAGAAAGAACATAAATGATAGATGCAAAAGACAAGAAAACACAAGGATATGGCACAAGCCATGGAAAAACCATTCATCAATTCATCTTATTATTAATATTGAATGTTGAACAGAGAGAGAGGGGGAGTACAATAATATAGCTTGCCAATTTGGAGATCATATCACTGCCCTTGAACAAGTGGATGACCCAGAACTGCAATACCAACATTCTGTCAACATTAGTCAATTAAGGTTTGGTCAGGGCTGCTTACAATCCATTGTTGTTGCATTCAATTGATCCAAAAACCCTCCTTTTAGTTGCGCCTTTCTCTGGCATGTTAGACGCAGGCCTCCGCTGGCCCTTAGGGCTGGACTGAACTCATGTTAAGCCTCTCGGCTCCCTTGACTATGATAGGGAAGACCTGCGGCCCTTCCTGGAGCTATAGAGCTGAAGTGCGGTCAACCAAGGGGAGAATATCTTCCTCAAATCGTCCACCAACTTGACATTTTGTTCTTGAAATCGAGCCTATAAGGACAAAATTACCCACACAAACTTCACAAAATTTCGTCAAAGCCTACGGTTGTTGATCTAAAGTATCTTGGCCCTGTTGGAGAAGAAAAACCCAAAACAAACTCCCCTTTGACCTCCTGCAATAAGTCGGCTGCCTCAGACATAAAACTTTCTATGCAACGAGTACTTGAACGTGTCTTTGGAGGATGGAGGACACCTTTATTTATATAAGATGGAGAGGGGAGTCACATGTCTGAATAACCCCAAGCCGACCTTGATAATTTGCACATATGTGGGCTTCATTTCAAAAACATATTTCTCCTTTTCCAAATTTAGTGATGTTTAGGTCGATTTTGGTCCTCTTGAAAAGAGGAATTTAATGAAATAATTATATTTATCTAATAAGTTGCCCAAAGTGGAATTTGGCCCTAGTTGTCAATTTTAACACTCCCTCTCAACTAGGGAGAATTCCACTTGCCAATCCATCCATCATCATTCCATCTTGTCATCATATATCATCTCCGCATCTCATCTCTACTTTGCTGAACACCAATGTAATAATGAAGAAGAATTGATCGAGAGTGAGTCACAAGACCTTGCCACTCTCCACTAAGAAAAGTGATTCCAGGGGTAGAACCCCAATCAGACATGATCCCAGATCAAGTTGTTGAACATCATGCATCCTATACATAGGGAGTACGATAGTACACGATGCATCCATCAGTAGTGCTATGGTCCCAAACCACTTTTCCGAATTCATTGGCCAGATGAGAGGTACTTCCCATGTGTCCTAAACTGCATGGGTAGGATGATGCTGGGGCAACAACAGGGAAGGAATAAATCACATCCTACTCACAACCACATGTAGGGAAAGGAGAAACCACATCCTACAGTCACATGTCACAACCATCGTAGGGAAAGGATAAACCACATCCTACGCGCATGCAAACCACCGATAGTAGGGAAAGGATGAACCACGTCCTACATGCATGCCAACCAACAATTGTAGGAAGGATCCTACATGTGGGGAAAGGATGAACCACGTCCCACCGACATGTCAACCATTGATCGTAGGGAATGAGCATCCTACATGTGGGGAAAGGATGAACCACGTCCCACCGACATGTCCACATGTGACAAACAACAGATGCCTATATGCATCTCTCACTGGGGTATCCGCAGGAGAAGGTGAACCACTCATCCTGCTCATATGCCATAGGAGAAGGTGAACCACTCATCCTATGCATATATCATGAATTGTAGGGGAAGGTGAACCACTCACCCTACTCACATGTCTCATTAATCGTAGGGGAAGGTGAACCACTCACCCTAGACACATGTCAACCATCATGGGGTATCACAGGGGAAGGTGAACCACTCACTCTGTACATAACGCACCTATAGGGGAAGGTGAACCACTCACTCTATGGTCGCTCATATCTCCAAGAAGTACCCGAAGCCCCCCGGAAGCTCCCTGAGCTCAATGTCCAACTCAAGCATGATCCTCATGGGAGGGTCCTTCCATGACTCCCAGCCATAGTTTTAAAACTAGGCTAGTTTGACTCGGAATTGACCTGGTTGATGTGATGATCATTTCATTTGATCACCACTTGGATTTGGACTTTTATATCTTCTTGAGAATTTTGCTAGCCATATTGATGGACGAATTGGATTATTGATGCATTTCGATGTTTGGAAGAGCTTATCTTTTATCTTAGAGCTTCGATTTTCTTGTCTATTGATGATTGGAGGATTTTTGCTATACTTGTAAGTGTCATTTTCATGGTTTATTTCTCATGTCTTGTCACTTGTGCAATGTATGAATATTTTCACTCATGAAGTTGGTGTAGCTGCCTTAATGAAATGTGAATTTGTTGAACTTGTCTTTGTGAGGGTTTTACATATGTTTCATGCAAAAGTATGGTGAATAAATGTCCTAGGGGTATATGATTGTTCATTGTTACCTTGATAAGTCATCAATTGCAACATCAAAGGAGTATAAACTTTCCTAGTGACCTAGTTGTTGCCTCTAGGGCCATGTGAAGTTGCTAGGAGACTCCTTGATTGGGTATAAGACATCTCTAAACATTGGATTGCATTGAATCCATTCTCCCAATAGGCTAGGCACTGGTCTAGTCCTAGGTGATCTTCAAAATGAAGATATCTTTCACCTCATCTCCTCCTTTTCTAAACCCTAACTTAGTAGGTCTCCTAGGGCATAACACGAAATTAATTAAATCCATCCAAAATTCATGAAACTTGGTCAACAATTGCGCTGATGTGCCCTTGAGTAGTCTTCCAATTTTGAAGCTATTTCGACAGTGGAATTTCAAGTTATCTCAAGCCCTAGCTCGAAGAACATTTCTTCCCTATGTTTCCTTTCATTAGTGGTTTCATTAAGGATCATTGCATCCAGATTTCAAGTGAAATATTACCTCTTTGATCCTTTTCTCCTCCCTCACTTGGTCAAGTCTATCTATTTGAACTTTGAAGTCTTACCCCAAACCCTTGACCTTGTGTGGGTCCACTAGGGCTTTTTTGTGGTCTTGCAACCTCGTCACTGCAATTTCACAAGGATTGCTTTAAGACCCTATTCTTCTAGGATTCTTTGGCTTAGGGCACTACATATCATGACATATTCCTCAAAGCTAGGTCCAAGTTTCCTTCTAGCTCTTCTTGGAGAGCCATCCATCTTGCTTCCAAAGCAAAAAATCCCTATCATTAGAGACCCTCCTTTGAATAGGATTTGAAATCACTACCCTTACCCTATTGATACATTTCTTCTAGTGATTTCCTTAGTACTAGGACTCCTCCCATCGGTGAAAGTCCATAAATAGCAGGGAGCTTTAACTGAGGTGACAGTGGGCTATTGCTCCATTGTTGCCTCTTGACCTACTAGTTTATCTATAGGAACGCCTCGTACAACCCCTGCTAGTTTGAGCAGCAACAAGACTTGTAACTCGGCCCCTACTAGAAACCTCTTCCCAAGGAATTCGACCTACCATAAAATGAATGTTCTGAAGAATTTGGCCATGGAGAAATTGGGCCCCTTGCACCACCAAATTGGCCCTCTCCTTTCCTCCTTGTACGACTTGTGCACACTCAAGGAAAAAATGACCCATTGGATAAATCAACCTCTCCACAAGTTGGCCTCTATGCTTTAGCTACTTGGCCTCTTGATTTTCTAAACTTAGCCTCTTGGAAATACTCCCAAAATTTCCCTGCACTCTTCCTCCCCTCTTTTTAGTCTAGTTGAGCCCGTTGCTCTAGAGAAAATTGTTTCTTTCACTTGTGCGTCTTCACCCCCTTAGGCTTATTTTAATACTGCATTGTGCCAAATCCCTAACCCTAATATCGTGAGTGATTGATGGTCAAGATTAGATCTTGCTTCACTTGAGATCAATGGTTGAGATTATATTAAGTCACCTAAATAATTTTGATACTTATCCTTAGTACTTTGGATTAATAGTCCACAATAATTAATTGACTTTAAATATTGTACTCATCCTAAGTTAGACTTAGGAAAGAAGTCATAAATCACTTACTCCAGCAAGTGAGCACCTAAAGAGGCAATCAACCATCTCCTTCATGCTAAGACACCAACTTCGTGCAGAAGACTTTCGGAACGTACCAAGAACTTAAACAAATTTCAGTCCTCTACTTGAAGTACTTTCACAATTTACAATATCTATTTGGTAAAGGCAATATTTACTTTCCATTATTATTATTTAAATAAATTCTCTTCAAGCTAGAGTGAACCTTAATTTGCTGATTTGTGTTAATTTATTTGTTATATTAGATTTATAGATCAATACAATCACTCATAATTTAGCTTTTTGTTTACCCTAGTTGCACAAATCAGGCATTGGTCTAGTCCGCTGATCTGCTGGACAAGGTCATTTGCTTACAGTAGAAGTCTCCCATATCTTTTCAAAGAGGTTGAGCTTAAAGAGTGGGGATGTTTGCAAATGTGATAGTGGGTAATTGTCTTGTCTAGTGCCGCTTTAGCATCTCGAAGGACCTTGATGAGATTGTTAGATTGGTCAATAACACCTTATATTAAATTTGGTATTTATACACCCACTCTCATTTTCAGCCAGAACTGACATTCTAGTGATCTGGATATTTATGGGCACATTTGAAATTATAGTGTTGGGTATTTATAAACCCACTCCCTTCTTCAGCCACAACAGACCTTATTTTGAGTATTGATCCACAGTGATTTGTATTCATAAATTTTTCTTTCTCCTTCCTATTTATCTTGGGAATGTGATAATGGGCAATGGCGTGACATATTGTTGTTGATTGTCTCTTGTTTTCTTATGGTAAAACAAAGTAAGTAGAATTGTGTTGTATAATGTTACCATCCTTGTTAGATTAGAAATGCCATATTATTCACTTTGTGCTGTTCAAGCCTCAAGGTAATAGATTTCTACCATTATAATATATTTCCATGTATTGTTTTTAGCTTATCTATCTGTCTCAAAGATGAGTGCTAGGCAATATGATGTCATTGCTAACAAAGGGTCATTTTCCTTAATTGATTTTATCGTGTAATAATATTATATAAAAGTAAATCATAGCTTGCATTGGGTACATATTAGACAATATTGAATATAGGGCAATGTTTCTAGTTTATTGGAGAAATGCCGACCTCATAATATGTGTCTAATCACAACATAGTTTGATCATACACTGTTTATGCTCTATGGAAGATATAGAGTTAGTATTTATTTTCTTTCGTTTAGAAGTAGATGACGATTCAGTGTGTAACACAAAGTCATAAATGTAAAATGCATTGAAGCGATTCCTTTGCTTTCTATCGACTATCTTATTTTGTACAGTGATCACAAACCTGTAAGTGCAACATTTGGATTGACTGCTTATGCTCTTCCTTCTTCAAACTCGGGTGTCTCGAATGATTCTGATGACAAGAGATGGCATGTTCGAGTACGTCAATTCTTCTAATGCCTCTTTTTAATATGATGATTCTATAGAAAAAATTTTAGTTTGAGAATGGGCTAGATTACAAAACTAATATATTATTTAAGCAATTGTACGTGGCCTTTTGTGCTAGCTGATATGCAATAGATTTTTTCAAAAATTGAGTTTTTTGACAAGTAAAAAAATATTCTTTTTAAACCCTTTACAAATGTTGTACTTCTTTTTTTTCTTTTGTTAAGCAACTAGTTCAACAGAAGTGAAACCGCTAAGAAATACAATAGGCAACTAGATTCATCATTTTACATATTGTACATATACAATCGTTGTTGGATAAAAATGGACCTAACATCTTTGTAAATATAGAGCCACGTCACAATGCCTAATCACTAGGATTTGTAAGCTGTAAGATTGGCTTGAAACAAAGTTTCTCAAGAGGACATCTAGAGTTATGCACCTAAAATTTCTTGTCATATTATTTAATGGGTTTATCCTATGCACAAATGTTATTGAAGTTCTTTCCCTCGCTCTTAATAGGCTCATCAAGCATCTGATGATTGGATTGTGTGAAAGTACTAACAAAGTAGGTTTTGACATATAATATAATGGAATTATCTAGTTATATCTTACAATAAAATTTATAAGCACTATCCGTTTCTTTCCTTGGCAAATAAGCTTGGGGCCTAATCCATTAATCAAAATTGTATGTTTCTAGTATTAGAAGTTAGCTACGTGTTAAGTAACAATTGGAATGTCTCTTCTTCTCCCAAGGAAAAAGGATCGTAATTCTATTCATTAAGAAAAGGAATTGCATTCTATAGATGCTGATAGCATTGCAAAAGTATCCAAAAGGATCCTGTAGGTATCTCATTGAGCACATACCGTGCCTATATATTCTGCTACAAAAATGAATATCCCTAATTGTCAAAAATATCTTCTAGAAGGTCTGAGTACTTATCTGATCAGAAAAGCATCTAAACTGTGCATACCCTTTCAGGTATTTGTCCCCACTGGTTCACATTATACATCCTAAATGAATATCCTTTTAATGCCCAGCCCAATTCAGTTCTCTCGACTTCAAGAGTGAATAAGAAAAACAGAAAACAGCTGAAGGTCATCGTCAGAAACTGTGAGAATTACCTCTGAATCAAGGATAGGAGTTGATATTTCCTGCAATATAGTGCCATCCTTATACTATTTCCATGAACATAAACCATCAATTAGTAGGAGGCCTTCCTTTGAGATTGTCCACTTCCAAATTAAGCTGTCTGAAACATGCATAAATGAGCTGTGATTATACCGTAAATGCGAGGAGAATTCTTCACTTCCTTGAAGATAGGATTTAAAAACAACTTTGACTTTCTAATCTTATCTGCCATCCATTTTATAACCATTTGAGAGTCCCCAAAAACTTGAAAATTCTGGGCAGGTAACTTCATTCAAACAAGTAGGCAGTTATTTCAGGCAAGCGGGAAGCTAACACAAAGGCCGCTAAGCGCTCCACTAATAGAAGGGAATAAGTGCTCCACTAATAAGAAGTCTAACTGTATCATTGGAAGTAGTTATCAGCTTGAAAAAATTGTACTAGTTTTGATTGCACTAGAAAATTAACAGGAAAGACCCACATGTCCTATCTCTAGGGTGGGTAAACCCAACAAGGAGAGTCTCGCTCAGTACATGGTTCTTACTAATGTGAATATGCTTTAGCATAATTATGTTCTATTTTGTAAATATATTGACTAAAAGGGTATGTATTTATGTATATATGTATACATATGTATATACGCATATACATATCTATACATATATACATAAGGTTTAATCTAACGAAGTTGTGCTTTAAATAGACGACAGAGTGGAGAGCGGATGGTGATGCCAACTTTCACTCAACGACTACATGCGAACTGTCTGTTAAGAATGTGGACTTTTTATCCTGCAACTAAAAACAAAAACAGACAGAACAAATGTGCTTAGCTTTTATGCGGCGCAAAAGGAATGATAGGCGAGCCTTTGATTATCTCCAAATTCATCTGGTCCATCCAATCCTGCACTTTTTCTCAAGGAAAAAGACAAAGATTTTGACCTGTTTTTTTCCCTTCTGCTTTTTGAAAAAAACTCGATATTCATCTCTAATGGATTTCAATATATAGATGTGTATATATATATATATAGATTACATCTATATATATACATATGTTTTATATGAAATGTTACATATATATAGGGTGTCCTCACAAGAAGAATTCTCCAAGGGATGACGACAACAACAACAATTTCAAAGGCAATGACAATCAAAGAAACAACAGGTTCAACAATAAAGGAAAGAGGAATGCTCCCACTAGTCGATATGGAAATGGTCGACCTCCCCAAAGATTGAGAAATTCTAGGTATGAGGAAAGTATTGTTGTAGAAAAACAAAAGGAGTTTTATCTTATTTCCGCTCTATCTACTGCCTCTCCTTTGGATACTTTGGATCATTGGTTGTGATAGTGGAGCCTCAAGGCATTTCACTGGGTACAAAGAGGCCCTCTCAAATTTGATTGAAAAGAAGACTAATTTGGAGATCATACTTGGAGATACTGCTACCTACCTCGTAAAAGGGATAGATACCATCACCCTTCACTTAAATCAAGGTCAAATCATTCATCTACAAGAAGTATTGTATGTGCCTGATTTGAAGAAGAAACTAGTATCTATTTTTGCGATGGAAGATAAAGTCTTCAAGGTAGCATTCATTGATGGAAAAATACTTATTTAGTAAAGAAACCCTAATGATGCATTCACACTTGGATTTAGGGTGGTTGGTCTCTATCAAGTTGGAGGAAGTCCTTTGAGAGCCTTGACTTGCGATACTTCTCTTCAATCTGAATTATGGCACCAAAGATTTTCCCACCTTCATTACAAAGTCTTACCTGGGGTAAGGAAGATGGTAATAGGTATGCCCGAGTTCAACATGAATCATGAAGGAGTTTGCTAGGGTTGTGTAGCTGAGAAACTTACAAGGGGACCATTCCCTTCAGGTAAAAGCCAAGCTACCGATATTCTTCAATCGGTCCATTATGACCTATTTGGTGTGTTGCTCGTAACATCATTGGGAGGATACTTATACTATGCAATTTTTGTGGATGACTTTTCTCGCAAAACATGGATATATTTCTTGAAGAAGAAGGATGAAGTGTTCAAATGGTTCCATTCTTTCAAAGCCTTGGTAAAGAATCAAACAGGGAAGAAGATCAAAATATTGATGACTGATAATGGAACAAAATATGAATCAAATGAATTCAATGACTTTTGCAGAGAGGCTGGAATTAAGAGGGAGACAACTGTTCCATACACTCCTGAGCAAAATGGAGTTGCTGAAAGGAAAAATTGAACAATTATGGAAGCCACTTGTGCCATGCTCCATGATCAAGGTCTACCGAAGTGTTGATTTATGGTAGCATCGGATGTGCTCTAGCCTTGAAATTTGGAGGAGAGGCTAAGGCACATGAGATCTCCAAGACCTAGAAATCGTTTTGAGAAATTCCATCTAGATGAGGAGTTATTAAAATAATTAGTATTTTTAATGGCTTCCTAAGTCTAAACTTAGGAAAATAAAAATATTAATGGGTATTAATAAAGATAAGGATGAGAAGCTTCTAAGAGACGAGGATCAAGTTTGTTTTAATCTTAGCCGTTGATTAGGGATTTAATCTTGGCCGTTGATTCATCAACAGGAAAAGTAGAAGAGAAGACTTGAGGGTCATTTGGAGATACACATGTAGATACTCAATATCTCAAGGAAATTCAATTCTCAAGGAAGAGGAGATCGATTTCAGAGGAAGTTGCAGGGTGGAGGAAGAGGAGGGCTTCAGCGGTAAGCAAAGATCGAGGAGGAGGTGACGCAGGGGCAGTGGAAGACAATGCAGAAAGAGAGACACAGGGCCTACGCAGGCTGATGCAGAGGGATGCAAAGCCACTCACAACCACGCTAGGTCAATTAGAGTGACGCAGGGATGACGTAGAAGTGGGAGCAGGGTCTCCAAAGTGTCAGATAGTCTCAGAGGGAAAGTCTCAGGTGTTTTCTTTAGTTCTCTATAAAAATCATTCCTTGTAAAAGCAATTACTACTGAAGATTAATAATGACCTCATCTGCTGCACTGGTTTTCCCGCATTGGGTTTTTTCGGGGAATTTTGTCCAAAAATAATTGTGTTGATGTGATTGATTCGTATGCATATATTTTTTTCTCTAGGTAATTGCGTGATAACTGCAGTAGAATTTATTTTAATATTTGCTGAAGGAATTACGTAAATAACTTATTAGGAATAATAAGTAGGTGAAATAAATCAGTTGCTGCAGTGATAGAATTTCAGTTTAGAACTTTTCACATGGTATCAGAGCAGAGATCTGACAATAGGGAAGGAAAATCGATTATGGGTCAAGAGCATGATGCAAAGGCATCCACTCAAAGAGACTCGCACAGATTTTCAGAATGATGTACAAGGGACGCATTTTCGATGTTAGCTTCTAGATTGGAAGAAGAAGTCGCTTGCCTTGCAAGGTCTGCCTCCTCGGAGGTTTGGTACATAGATAGTGGAGCTTCCTTGCATATGACAGGAGTCCGAGAATGTTTTTCAAATTATCAGGAAGAAAGAATGGATTTTCTGATCACCATGGGGAATAAGGCGAAGTGTACTCGAGTAGGAAGAGGTACCATAGTTTTTCAAACCGAAGTAGGAGAGCGACTTCAGGCAACCAATGTGCTGCATGTGCTGGGATTGGGGATGAACTTACTTTCCGTATCTCAACTTCAAAACAAGGGCTATGATGTTTTCTTCATTAAGGAGAAAGTGTATGTTAAACACCTAAGTTGGAGAAAGAAGGCTCAGATTGGAATCAGAAGTAATAGGTTGTACAGGCTACAACTAGAATCACCAATGGCACTAATAGGCAGTAATGGAGACAAAGACTTGAATGAGCTATGGCATAGGAGGATGGGACACTTGCACCATGGGGCTCTGAGAATTCTTAGGAAAACAGTATCAGGAGTTCCAGAACTCAGTACTGAACGGGATGATGTATGCAGAGGGTGCGCTCTAGGCAAGTATGCCAAAGCTGCGTTTTATAGAAGTAACAATAGGGCGAAGAGTGTGCTAGGACTGGTACACTTAGACATCTGCGGACCGATGTTCACAAAAGCTCTTAGTGGTGCCGAGTACTTCGTCACCTTCATCGATGACCATTCCAGGAAGACTTGGATATACTTTCTGAAAACCAAGGATAAGGTTTTCGGTTGATTCAAAGAGTTCAAGGCTCTAGTGGAGAATCTGACAGGAAAGAAGATAAAATTGTTGCGCTTGGACAATGGTGGAGAGTATGTTGACAAGGACTTCACCGATTTTTGCGCTAAGGAAGGTATCAGAAGAGAGTGGACAACCCGCTACAATCCGGAGCAGAATGGAGTAGCAGACAGGAAAAACAGGACTATTGTGGAAGCATCTAGGGCAATGTTGTATGATCAGGATATTCCTAAATTCCTGTGGGCAGAAGCATGCAGCACGAAAGTTTATGTCCAAAATAGGACTCCTCATAGGGCATTGGGAAAAATCACTTCGGAGAAGGTCTTCACTGGGAAGACACCTGAAGTCAGTCATTTCAGGATATTTGGGACTTTAGCATATTGCCGTATACCTGAAAAGAAGAGAAAGAAATTAGATCAAACTGCTGAGAAAGGATATCTTGTGGGATATAGCGAGAATGCTAAGGAATACATAGTGTATCTTTTAGGGAGTAGGAAGGTAGTAGTTTGGTGGGATGTAAAGTTCAGGAGGATAGAGATATCAGAAAATCCCGAGAAATGCCTTACAAGGAGCATTCGGAAGACGAGCCATTGGTCAGACCACTTAAATCAGCAGAAACTGGTACCATAAATCTTCCTAAAGACAACGCTTCAGAAAAAGAGGAATCTCAGGAAGAAGAGGAGTTGATAGATGTAACTACTACTAGTGGAAGAACGAGTCAGGAACTCCAACAGATTCTATGGGATGCAGAAGACTTCATTGGTGCACCCAGGAATAGTAAAAGGGAGTGAAGACAGCCAAACAGATAGCAGGCCTTAGTAGCTCAGGTTGGGGAACCTTCTAGTTTTTAGGAGGCCGTTCAACATCAAGTATGGATAGATGCTATGGTGGAAGAATACAACTCTATAATGGTCAATGATGTCTGGGAAGTGGTGCCTAGGCCTCAGGACATATTAGTGGTAGGTTCGAGATGGATCTACAAGGTCAAATATGCTGCAGATGACAGTGTGGAGAAATACAAAGCCAGGTTTGTGGCAAAGGGTATGCTCAGAAGGAAGGGATAGACTATGAAGAAACCTTCACCACAGTAGCCAGGGATACTTCTATTAGGACCGTGATATCTCTTGCAGCGCAGATGGGGTGGGGGATCCATCAAACGAATGTCAAGATGAAATTCTTGAACGGGGTAATAGAAGAGGAAGTATACATTGAACAACCAGAAGGTTTTGAGGCACATGAGAAGAAATATTATGTATGCAGATTAAAGAAATCTTGTATGGGCTGAAATAGGCACCTAGGACATGGTACGGTCGAATTGATGGCTACTTGCAGAAGATGGAATTCGTCAAGAGTGACACAGACCCTAATCTCTACCATCTAGTTGTAGAGAATGAGCCTCTAATCCTTGTGTTATATGTGGATGATCTCTTCCTGACAGGATCATCTAGGCTCATCATAGACTGCAAGAAGAACCTAGCCACAGAATTCGACATGAAGGATTTCGGGCAGATGCATTATTTTCTGGGGTTGGAAATTTGGCAACAGAAGGGTGAAATCTTCCTAGGACAAGGGAGATATGCTATAGAAATCCTGAAGAGATTCAGGATGTAGGACTGTAGACCTATGGCTACTCCAATGATCACCAATTGGAAGAAGATTGATGCATCAAAAGATAAAAATGTTGATCCCACCTTGTACAGGCAACTCAGGGTCCTTGATGTATCTGGTCAATACTAGGCCAGACATTTGTTACATTGTCAACACCCTCAGCTAGTTCATGGTAGAACCTAAAAGGACGCACTGGGTAGCAGCCAAACATGTTCTTAGGTATATACAAGGAGACGTCGAGCATGGACTATTGTACACCAGAGGCAATGATATTAGGCTAAGTGGGTTCACTTATGCAGATTGGGTTGGAAGTTCAGTAGATCGGAAAAGTACAATTGGGTATTGTTTCAACATTGGATTAGGAATGACCTAGTGCAGTAGGAAGCAGAAATTCGTGGCTCTGAGCTCAGCTGAAGCAGAATATATGGCAGCTAGCACAACTTCGTGTGAAGCCATATGGCTTAGGAAATTGCTTGTGAATCTATTCAGGAGAAGTATGGAAGCGACTAGGATCATGTGTGATAATCAGAGTTGCATCGAGCTCTCTGAGAATCCAGTATTTCATGATCAATCGAGGCACATTGATATCAAGTGTCACTTTGTCAGAGACTGTGTCCAACGAGGGGCAATGCAGTTGAGGTACGCTCCTACAGGAGAACAGGTGGCAGACATCCTCACCAAGGCTCTAGGAAGAACAAAGTTTGTTCATTTCAAGGAGAAGATAGGGATGGTAAAGAATCCATTTCAATAATGGATAAGTATTAGAAGTTGCAGTGCAGCAGTGAGCAGTGGCAATGCTAGGGGTAGCATGGGCAGTAGATTGAGAGGGAGTTGCAGTATAGATGTAGCAGTGGTAGTGCAATAGTGAGCAGTGGCAGTGCTAGGGGCAACATGGGAAGTAGATTGAGATGGAGTTGCAGTATAGATGTAGCAGTGGCAGTGATAGTGTCATGGGCAACAGTAAAGGAAGCAGCAGTGCAGATGATGGAAGGCAGCAGGCCAAGCATCAACACAGGTACCGGTGCGGAGGATCAATGTGATGTTTCAGTGATGGAGCATTACTAAAGCGCATTCCTTGCTAGGAGGGAGTGTTGATTTGTGGTAGCATCGGATGTGCTCTAGCTTTGAAATTTGGAGAAGAGGCTAAGGCACATGGGATCTCCAAGACCCAGAAATCGTTTTGAGAAATTCCATTCGGATGAGGAGTTATGAAAATAATTAATATTTTTAATGGGTTCCTAAGTCTAAACTTAGGAAAATAAAAATATTAATTGGTATCAATAAAGATAAGGATGAGAAGCTTCTAAGAGACGAGTATCAAGTCTGTTTTAATCTTAGTCGTTGATTAGGGATTTAATCTCGGCCGTTGATTCATCAACAGGAAAAGTATAAGAGAAGACTTTGTAAATAACTTGTTAAAGAAAAATAACAAGTAGGTAGGAATAAATCAAAAAAAGTGCATGAAGGGTTTCTAAACTAAGTAAACTTAGAAATTTCAACAATTTCCACAAGAATACAAACTACAACAGCTAGGCCGAAACCCTATAAGGAGGTTGAAATACTCCACAAGTGATGATGAGAATCAAATGTGAGGTCACCTCTATTTATATGAGGTCTACCTCAACTAATATTAGTCTAAGAAGCCCCTAAAACAAGTTTGAAAATGAGTAAACCTTGGGTTATAAGCCAACCCACTAGCTCAATGATAAAACATGCCATAAATGCACACACATGTGAGCCACAAGCCTAAAAAATGTTGTTGTCATGCCATTTTTGGGCTCCGAACGTCATGTCATGATGAGATGGAGGCTGAAAATGTGTTTGTGTGCCAAATCATCAATCATTTGAGGAGTGTCCCTCAAATCATCCTCAGGAGTCCCAAATCCAGCTGGGGTGTCACTATGTCATCTCCATGGGCCTCCAATGGTCAACAGAGGGCCTCCTCTCTCCAGAGTTAGTCTAAATTTGCTTTGTACGAAAACTAGTAAAACTGTGTAAAAAGCAGTAGTTTTAGGACAAACTTTTCTCAATGTCTTTTGGCAATCTCCATGGCAGAAGGAAACCACTTAATTTCAGAGTCAAATGTCTTAGCAAAAGTCCAAGTTGGCAATGGTTTCGAGTACAAGACCCATCTTGGGCCTGCTACAAACAATATTCGGGTCACATGGGCAGTGGAGAATTACACCATCCACCATCATCATTGAAAGTAGCAACCATGATTTTTTCTGTAAACACCAAGGTTGACCATCATTGTATTTTGTTTACTAACAAGATCTGCAAGGTCTGCAGCCAAGGCTGTTGAAATCACTGTGATTAAAGATGCAGTGATGGTTCAAGGTTGTGGCTGTAGAATTTACCATAGCTTCTGGTACCTCTTGTAAATTTCACAGATGATTGTCAATACAAATGTTAGGTTATAATGATTCTGTAAATTAAAGTTCTTAGTCTTAGTCTAATTACCATTGTAAAACAACGATGACCTTAGCTATGGATCTTGTGATGAAATAAAATGCAAGATTACTGGTCTGATTTGAAACTACTTCAATATATATATATATATATATATATATATACACACCTGTGAACAAGAATCAGGATTACAATTGTGCTCTATTCTGGGCAGCCAAATCTCATGATCTAGATTTGACCAATATGTTTCTCATTTAATCAATGACTGCGAGTATTCATATGTGTTTATAGATATATACTTTCTGCAAAATGTCAAGTGCAAAATTGATCTATTTGAAGAAAATTAGAAACATAGGTATAAATTTTATTTAAAAAGCAAAGGTTAAAATAACCCCAAGAATCAAGATGGCCATCAAATTGTCAAATTTGATTGTAACACTAGTGTAATATATTTTTGATTGAATAAACATTAGCATTTACATTGCATTCTCCAGTTTTCTTCCACTTCGAGAAAATATTATAGAGCTTGTGTTTTATGAAAAGTCAATTATAATGTTCTTCCTGTAAGGACGTGGAAGAGACATAAGGCTATTGCTGAGTTTCCCAGTAAAAAATATTCATTATGCCTGACCAGAAGTACCATTTTATGCAAAAAGGTGACAATATTACAAAGGCTAGGCAAAGAGGAAACTGTTAAAATCATGTGTAAAGAATAAAGGTAGTTGAATAAATGTACATAACTATGTGATATGGACTTTAGACATATGATACAGAGGCCAAGCCATAGGAAACTGCTAAAATCATGTTGTGAAGAATTACGGTGGTTGAATAAATGTATATAACTGTATGGTATGGACTCTGGAGTCTAGACGTGTCTAGTTCTGCACCTAATATCCATGTCCTTTTGCAGTTCACATCATTGAGAGCAAAGAATTTACGCGCATCTGACATCAATGGATTTTCTGATCCGTAAGATTCAGTTGCCTGTTTTATACAGTCATCCTGTGAAATATGTATTGTGAACTGTCGAGGATATGGGATTGGCCATTACGTTGGCTTATTTCTCTACTTTATTTTGATATTACTGGAATATATTAGTTGGACACCTAGCAACACTTATCATTCTCTGTTGTTTTATGCAGGTATTTATCCTTCATTGGACCAAACTTAGTTCAACGTTTTCATTCTAAAGTAAAGTACCAAACGCTTAATCCTGTTTGGAATCCTCTTAAGGTAGTTATCAACTTCTCTATAATTTATATACTTCACCATACAAATATTATCATAATAGTTTTGTCTTTCTTTTGATTATGCCTACTGTATGGTTTCAAAGTTTAATGAGTAAAATGGCAGATCTTCCTTTTCAGATTATTGCCTGTGACATTACCTGAAGATACTCTCAACAGATAAGATAACTTGTCATATTGTCGATTCACTTTGTAACTAGATGTCCTCAGTTTTTCAAGATGTTTTGCTGATTATGTTGAAGTTGAAAGAAATCCAGGCATTAGGCTTTAGCATAATAGGGACCAAATGAAGCTTTGCCCACTACTGGCCCCATAATTCTTTTTTTTTTTTTACAAACATTCATATGTCCAGTGCGGAGTTTTAAATATCCTATGTTTTCTAAGTTTTGGGGAAGCATTAAAATCAATTTGGGCTCTAAAATGGGCTCATAAGAAATATCTGTGTTAATGAGTTGGAATTCAAAAAAAATAGTTTCAAGAAATTAGGTCAAAGCCATGTTAATGATTTGGAATTCAAAAAATAATAGAGTTTCAAGAAATTGGATCAGTGATAATTATTGGGTTGTATTTAGGCAGTCATGTCATATTTTTATTTGGCATATTTAACTGTACATATAAATCTCATCTGTTGGAAATACTGAGAGGGAGGGTGAATTAGTATTTCACATTTTCTTACAATTTAGTACCATAAAGCCTTAACCAATCACATCAAAGGAGCACTATATATATATATATATATATATCAATGTTACACGACTCGTACTCATATAAGACTCGTCACGGCATTGACTTGTCGATTCATATAAGACTTGGGAACGACTCTTATAAGACCCGTATAAGACTCGTCAAAATACAAAAAAAAACTTAAAATGTAGTAAATTTTAAGCACAAAAAAGAAATTAATGACAATTCCAATCATTATAAGTTATAAAAACCACAATATATGCAATAATTCATAACATCATCTCATATCTATAAAAGTGCAACATAACATATTCAATTTTTGTAAGCAAAACATTTAGATACTAAATAAGAAAAGGACTCATGATTCTATAATTAAAATAAAAAATGTCAGCAAGTTCAAAATTCAAATACATATGTCATAAATGATAAATGATTGTCTCATAACAATCTTGAGTCTCATCACTCATGGACGGCCACGCCTAAAATAAGCCCTTGTGGAGCTAGTGGTAACATCGGAAGATTGAAGCAACTGTGAGGAAGGTGTATTTGGAATCTCCATTTGAGATGGCAAACTAAAGAGATCCTCAGCCTCTTCATCAAGCCAACTCAAATTAGGGGCCTCCTCCTCCACAACCCAATTAGACTCTAAATCAATAGTATCCAATAAAATTGGATTTGTATCCTTTGGTTGCACTTGTTTTGTGAGTATTCGAAGGTTGTAGTAGATGAAAACTAACTTCTCCAACCTCTCATGCTTCAACCTGTTTCTCCTTTCGTTGTGGATGTGCTCAAACAATGACCCATTACGCTCACAAGAAGAAGCACTGTAGGGTTGACTCAGAACTCTGATGGCGAATTCTTGTAATAGTGGTGCCTTAGTGCCACAATCTATCCACCAATGAGCTGTAAACAAATAACAACAAAGATTATTAGTTTGCAATGCCAAACATACAAAAGAGAACTAGCAAAATTACAAGCTAAGTTCTAACAATTTGCACTTACAAGGCATTTTATTTTCCTTGAGATGTTGGCTTGAGTTGAATCCAAACATGCCAGATGCTTCCTTGTACATATCTTGTTGTAATTTGATTTTGTCCTAAATATCTAGATCCAGGAACATCTTCTCAATGCATATCATGACACCTTTCATCGCCTCGGGATCTCTTTGAATGCTAGATCCCTCATTATAAATAAGCTCGGATTGAGATATGCTCCTGTTGCATGCAATGGTGAATGTAGTTTCCTATCCCACCTGGAATCAATAATTTACCATATAGGGAGATATTTAGATTCATTTCCGTTATAGAAAGTCTTGATGGCCTCTTTGGCCCTATCCATGCCCTCATAAATATATCCCATTGCAGGTTTCTCTCCATCCATCAATCTCAAGACTTTCACGAGGGGCTTAGTGAAGCTAACAATCTCATTCACTTTGTCCCGCAAACTATCAACATGACAGATGTTTTCACAGACATTGCTTTCGGTTTTGTGTTGTCTTTCTAGAATACCCATTGCTGGCTACAAAATATTCTTCTCAAGGCTTGGTACTCATACAAAAGGCTTTGGAGGGAAAGAAAGTTTGTAGCAAACCATGTGACAGTTGGGTGACTAAGCTCACCCTGTGTGAATTCCCTCATAAGGTTCAACACCCAAGCATGATTATAAATATACTTGGTAATATGCTTGCATTCTTGCACAACGTCTTGCACCCACTCCAACTTCCCAATGTCCTATAGCATCAAGTCTACGCAATGCGCAGCGCATGGAGTCCAAAAAATGGTGGGATATTTGGCACAAAGCAACCTTCCAGCTGCCACATAATTTGTTGCATTGTCCGTGATTACATGGACAACATTTGCAACCCCAACTTCCTCCACCACATCAGCCAAAAATGAAAAAATCAAAGGTGCATCTTTTACATTTGCAGATGCATCAATGGATTTTAGGAACATGGTTCCTTTAGGGCAAGCTACAACAAAATTTATTATTGTTCTACCCCTCTGATCTGTCCACCCATCAGACATAAGTGTACAACTTGTAAATTTCCATGAGCTTTTAATGCTCTCCAATTGTTCCTTGAGACACTCAAGCTCCTCATCTAGCTCTTTCCCCCTAAGTGCATTATAAGATGGGGCTTTGTATCCAGGGCTAGCACATCCAATGGCATCCACCATGGACTGATAAAAAGAAGACTTTGCATAGTTGAATGAAAGACTGTTATGGTACCAAAACCTCCTCACTGCCATATTTTCCTCCTTCCTCTTCTTATCATTGAAACTGTCCAAGGTTGGTTGAGATCCTCGAGTTGTACGAGGACTGAAGAAAGAAGAGGTTATACTCCTGTTTGCCATAGCAGTTGAAGAGGAGTTACCAATACCTGGACTTTGAAACTGTGTTTCACTTTGAGATGAAGATCTACCTATCCCAACAATCCCATCCTTCCTTATTGCCCTCTTAGAACTTGCTTCTTTAATGGATTCCAAAGTAGCTACCATTTCAGTAGTGACTTCATCAGGGCAACTTTGACAACATCCCACACTATGCCTAGGAATTTTGGCTAGGTGGTGTTTCAGCCTGTTTATGCCTGCATTCATTGTGGCATTGCAATAATTGCACTTGATATTGTGCTCATTACCGGGAATGATTCGTTGACCATGTGCCCATGCCGGATCATGAAACCCTTTGGTGGCATGGTGACAAAATCTAGAAGAAAAAAATTAAATTTAAATTTTTTTTTGGTTTTGAATTTTTTTTATAATTTGCAATTTTTTTTGGTTGTGTGTGGCTGCTGTGTGGCTGAGAAACTCAGTGACATGCATTCCCAAACAAAAAAAAATTGCAAACATAAAAAAAAAATGCAAACAAAAAAAACAAAAATAAATACATGGAAAACATTCTAACTAGGTTCATGAATCCTATCTGAAGCTTAGTCTGATCCGATGAAGCCTCCTTAAGCCTCCTCCAACAACTCCTTCATGCTCCTTTAGCTTCACTCTCAAGTTTCAACACTCACACAAATTAGCCAAACACTTAAATGACAAGTGAATGAGAAGTGGAGGGGAGAGAGGTGCTTATAAAGTTTTTTTTTTCCCTCCAATTTCCCTCTTCCTCCACCTCATTTCCAAAAATCAAAAAAATAAAAAAAAATTTGAATTTTTGGACAGATTGTGGGTTTTGATGCTCGGAGGGTCTTATAGGGGTCCGATGAGAGTTTAATGGGCTACCTGCAGGTTTGATGCAGGTAGCCGGGTCTTGTACAAAACCCATAGGGTAAGGGTCTAGACCACAGGTTCTATGCGGTTGACCCGTCCTGGCATGTGACCCATTCTTACCTGTGGGTTTCAAAAGGGTCGTGTTTCACTGATATATATATCTATATCTATATCTATATATATATATATATATATATATATATATATTTAATTATATCATGATGGAAGCTACAACTTCTGGTTTTAGCAGCTACAATTGGAAGGGCTACAACCCTAGGTTTACTAGCTCCCACTGGAAGGAGGTGACAACCTCTTGAAAGAAGCTACAACTTCCTTGCCTAGCACCACCCTACCACCCTTCACAATAAAAGATAGAACAAGAAATTTGGGCTCCCATACCAAGGATATTGACCCAATTACAACATATACAATCACTGTTATCTCTGTCTAATCACATTCAACTCCAGGTCTGCTCCTTGAATTTTGATATGCCCAATAAGTATGCCACTGAAACTATCTTGTAATATGAAATGATTCTTAAAAATATACAATCTAACAACAAAAGGGGTTTTAACTCATTCCAATTAGGAAAGCTCTAACTTGGGCCTCAAAGATACCTCAACACAGCTCCTCAACTAAACTGAACAAGTTGCCCACAATGTGCCTCAGAAGGGGGGTCAAAGTTTGCCTCTAGATTCTGCCTTAAGACTCGGCCTGTCCAACGAATGTGTGCCTCAGATATACCTCTGTTTCGGATCTGTCTTAGACTACCTCAAGTTTGGATTGCCTCAGGTTCAGGTCTGCCTTAGGAGAGCCTCAGAAGGTGGCTTTGGACCTGCTGTTAGTTTGACCACAGATCAGCCTTTTAAACCAGAGAATACATGCCCCAGATTCAACCGAATATTGCTTAGGAAAGGCCACAGAACAGGCCTAACTCTTGCCTCAAATCTCACCGAGTATTTGTCTCAAGCAGATCGAACTCGTTGCCTCAGTGGTGTGGCCTCCACAGGGCTGCTGCGGCCCTAACAGAGATTCAAATTCATCCTTTAGATAGGCCTCAAACTAGGCCAATATTGTGCCACAGAAAAGACTAAATTTTCCCATGAATAACCACAAAACATGGACAACAATAATACCAAAACCCTTGATCAGACTTGGCCTCTTCTTCATGTTGAAATTTGGGCAACTATGGGATGAATTTCCCATGAGAAACCCTACTGCCCCAATCGAAGCCCAACTGACCCAAAGAGAATTTAACTGTAAGAAAGAGAAAATTCGAAATTGGGCTTATTATTAAATTAATGTGACAAATCAATTTAGGTAAGCTTTCATTAAAGCACATGGAAAAATTTAAATTTAAGTGTTTCCCTCCAAGATTTCAAGGTCGGCCTCATATTGCATGTCGGCTCCCATATGAAAGGCCACATCCCAAATCAACTATAAATACTCATTGTGTTGTGGCTCATTTTGTATAGCAAGTAACTCGCTACGCTCTATGGCTCGCACTCAATTTCTGAGGCTCACATGCTGATCTGAATTTGAAACTACTTGAAATTTGTTTGCAAGGTATTCAATTCAGAATTAAACATGTTTAAAAGATTCCCATGTCTTGCAGAAGGAAAACACATGAAATTTTCAGCTGTTCATGACCCATTTAAGCATAGCAGAGTTCTTTCCTTTTACTGTTTAACACATTAAAACGAATTCGTTCTGCAAAATAAATCAACCACAAATGCAAAAGAAGTTGATAAAGCAGTTCACCCCCTCCAGGGCTACGTCTGCTGGGTCCAAAGCTCCCAACCGGGCTTGTCCTTGTTTTTATTAAATGCTCAAATTAAAAATACAGCTGAATAGAAGCATCTACAAGAGAAATAGATGGTAAAAATGGATTCAAAACACTTGAATCCTTCAGGATTGACTATTGGATCACCTCCAATGGATACTTGCAACCCTATACAGTCTTCACAAAACTGGGCCCTGGTGGCTCCTAGAACTTTCACGGCTCCAAAACCTCTGCAAATGACCTCAGATGGCTGTAAGACCTGCACCAATGGCTTCAGAAGGTCGAAAATACCCAACATCAAAAAAAAAATTCGTCCAAAACAGACTTTCCTAGCCAAAGTTATGGCCATTTACTCCCAACTGCCAGTTGCCCCTACAAAAACTCCAGCTAACTTTAGTTAACTCCAGATAGCTCCGCCAATTATGGCGGGTCCGCCAAATTCGCCATGCCCGCCAAAATTTCTGCCAAATTCGCTGGTGGTTGGGTTGGGCCCACGGTTCTTGGTCACGGTCATATGAGAGGGGGGCTGGCCCGCTTTGGTTTCCGCCCCATGCAACTGTAACATTAAAATTCTATTTATTCCGCACTTTAGTCAACATGTGACCATGTGGTCCAGCGGTAAAGCGCTTGGCTCATAGACCATAGGTCGGGGGTTCAATCCCCCATCCGACCAAAAATTTTAATACATCCGCCCAACCATCTTGCTGACGTCATTTGGGGGCCACGTGGTGGCCTCCGAGCCTGCCACGTGGCAGCCTCCGAGCCTGCCACGTGGCGGCTTCTGATTGGTTGTGTAAAGGGAATATTCCAAGGAATATTCTGCGGAATATTCCTTTTTTAATTTTTTTTTGAAAAATTAAAATTTCTAATGTTATGGGCAAATTCTTCTTTTTGCCATAACTTCCTCATACGGCGACCGTTTTTCAAACCGTTTGTGGCGCCGGAATCGGGAAGACAAGCACTTTCCAGTCGTTCAACTTTGAACCAGTTCTGAGCACTTTAAATTTTGAGCATTTTACGACACTTAGGACATGAGCACCTGATCACGCCTCCCCATTGGGAAGCTTTTGGACCCCAAAAGCCTTCGACTACCTGTTAAAGAGGTGAGGGTACAGCTCCCTCACTCTGTCCACCTCCATCCACTTTGCCTTGTTCGGTTTGCTGCCTTTGAAACCAACCCGAACATAATCTACACTGCCCCTTCTTGAAGTGCGTGTCCTTCTGTCAAGGATTGTATCTTCTTTCAGCTCATCTAAGAATTCTGGCGAGAAATCTTCTATAGATGGCAGCTGAACAGCATTTTCATGATCAACAATCAAAGGACGTTCATACAAACGTAAGTTCTCCACATTGACAACAGAATACATTTGCATGTAGGAAGGCAAATCTAATTGAAAAGCATTATTTCCAACCTTCTTGAGGATTTTGAATGGACCATAACGAATAGGCTTCAGCTTTTTACCTTCTCCTTGCATCCTTTCCTTACTAATGTACAGCCATACCTCATCCCCTTCTTGAAACTTGTGATCGACCCTATGCTTGTCGTGTCTTTCCTTGTACTTGCCTTGACTCTTCTCAAGCTGTTCTTGAATTTGCTGATGTATTTGCTGAATTCTTTCAATGAATGAACGAGCTTTGTCAATGTCACTATGTCCCTCAATGGCAGCATCTTTCTCAAGAATGAAATCAAGAGGTGATTTTGGCAAGTAACCAAAACAAGCTTCAAACGGTGAGGTGTTTGTGGAAGAGTGCTTGGCACGATTGTAAGCATGCTGTATGTAGTGCAAATGTTCATCCCAAAGCTTGGGATGCTTGCTGCAATAACCTCTCAAGAGGTGCACAATGGTTCTGTTCACAACTTCGGTTTGTCCATCTGTTTGTGGATGGAAAGTAGTACTTTTCTTCAACTTTGTGTCCATCATCTCCCATAGGTTGGACCAAAAATTCCCCACAAATCTGGAATCCCTGTCACTAATAATGGAAGTAGGCAAACCAAAGTGAATCCATACATGATGAAAAAATACTTCAGCAGTTTGTTCAGCAGTTATAGTTTTCTTACAAGGCATAAGTATACACATTTTGCTGAAACGATCAACTACTACATATAAATAATCCTGCTGCTTTCGAGATTTTGGCAAACCTCCTACAAAATCCATAGAGATGCTCTCCCATGGTCTAGAAGGTACCGGCAAAGGAGTATACAAACCAAGCTTCCTATTGCTAGGCTTGCTTGTAGCACATAATGAACAACCTCTTATGAACCTTGAAACAAAATCTACCATGCGAGGCCAATAGCAATACCTCTGTAGATGTGCAACTGTTTTGCTCACACCAAAATGGCCAGCAATAAGAGAAGAATGAGCTTCTCTTATGACATTTATCCTCTCCCCCTGTGGTATACACAACTTGCCCAAATGAAACAACAAATTGTTATGCATGTGATAGTCATTTTCCTCTACATGATTCCCTTTACTCAAGTTAGCATACACATCTTTAAAGTCATCATCAGATGCATATTGTTCTATGTAACTATCATGTACAATGGAAGCATTCTTAAGTAAAGTAACAACACCAATAATAGGCCTTGAAAGCATATCAACAACCTTATTCAAAGTACCTTTCTTATACCTTATTACCAAATGGAACTGTTGCAAGAAGCCCATCCATCTGAAGTGTCGTGACTGTTGTAACTTGCTTTGTGATTGCAAGTACTGTAAGGGCTGATGGTCGGTATGTATAACAGTTTCTTTGCCCATCAAGTAGTGTTTCCACTTTTTGACGCTTTGTACCAACGCATACAACTCCTTATCATATGTAGGATAATTTACAACAGCACCATTAAAAGTTTCAGAATGAAAAGCAATAGGCTTACCATGCTGTAGAAGAACTGCACCCATAGCATAATCACTAGCATCAGTTTGTATCTCAAATGGCTGTCTCAAATCCGGTAATGCAAGGACTGGAGCTGAACTAATCTTCTCTTTCAAAGATTCGAAAGCTTTTTGCTGCTTGCCTTCCCATTGGAAAGCATGCTTCACACTTGTCACTGCATGCATAGGAGCTGCTATAGAAGAGAAGTTAGAGATAAACTTCCTCCAATATTGAGCTGCACCCAAAAAACTTCTTACCTCTGTTATGGATTTGGGAGTAGGCCACTTCACAATAGCCTCAATCTTAGCAGGATCAATTCTCAAAGCACCTCCTCCTACTATGTGTCCCAAATAAACCAAAGAAGTCTTTCCAAATTCACACTTTGACATTTTAAGAAATAACTGATTCTTCTTCAAAACATCAAGTACTTTTCTAACATGCATGACATGATCTTCTCTAGACTTGCTGAAAATTAAGATGTCATCTAAGTAGACAATAACGAAATCATCAAGAAAAGGACGCAAGACATCATCCATTACCCGCATGAAAGTTGCAGGTGCATTGCACAAACCAAACGGCATCACAAGCCACTCAAAGAGTCCTTGTTTGGTTTTAAAGGCTGTCTTCCAAATGTCACTTTCTTCAATTCTTACTTGATGATATCCACTGCGCAAGTCTAGCTTAGTGAAATATCGAGCATCTTTCAGCTGGTCTAGCAAATCATCTATCCTTGGGAGTGGGTAACGATTCTTTACCGTTATCTTGTTCAAGGCCCTGAAATCAACACACATACGCCAAGTGCCATCTTTCTTTGGAATCAATACAATCGGTGACCCACATGGCGAAGTACTTGGCCTTATGAAACCCTTGTCCAACAAGTCCTTGATTTGCTTCTTTATTTCAGCATTCTCCATAATATACATGCGGTACATGCCTATGTTTGGAAGAGGACAATCTGGATGCAAATGGATTTCATGTTGAATCTCCCTCTTAGGAGGCAAACCTGTTGGCTCCTGAAACATCTCATGATATGCATCAACTACATCATACAGATCTGATTTAAGTTTTGGATCACAATTGTCAAATGACTCATGATTCACATCAACCTTGGGCTTAATCATAAGAAGAACAAAATTCTTACTTGAATTGACCAGCCTTTTTACCTGTCCTGCATTCACCATCGCTATATTTGTCTTCTTGCGATGAGCTCTACCAATGAACTCCTTGCCATCTTTGAACATATGATATTTGTTTTCATGGCGATGAAAGATAGCTTTCCTGTCAAACAAGTAAGGACTTCCCAAAACAATTCCTGCTATATCAAAAGGTACCACATCAAGTTCAACTGTGTCTATAAAATGTGCAGTAATTGCAAAGCGCAATGTGCACTTTCTTGAAACTTGTAAATTTGCATCCTTGCAAATCCATCCAAGTGGATATGGCTTCGGATGTGGAACGGTCTCAAGTTTAAGCTGCTTGACCAAGTCCTCTGATATCAGGTTTGCTTGTGACCCACTATCAAAAAGTGTGTCAATTTTAGTATGTTTTGAAATCACCCTCACATGAAACAGTTCAATTCTTTCTTCCTCATTAGGAGCTTGTACATGGCAGTTTGAGGTACTAGTGCTGGCTTGAGTTTCAAATTCTTTTCCCTTCAAGTTTTTCAAACCCATGGCTGTAATTTTGGTTTCATCACCTGAATCTTCCCCTAAATCTTGTGGTGTAGATGTAGTAGCAGCAATTTTCTGTTTCCCTTTGGATTTGTTAAATTGAGGTCTTTTTTCAGGATATAATTTCCAACAGTTTTTCTCCTCATGGCCTGGTTTAGAACAGTGTTTACAGAACACTTTCTCACTCTCCTGTTTGACAGATGCATTCTTTTTGCTCTTTCCCTTGGAGGTTTTCTCTTTGTTTTTCCCCTTGGGGGGCTTGTTTCTACCCTCTTCAAATGTGTTTTTTCCCCTTGCCTCTAAATGGGTAGCTTGGACACAAACCTCGTCCAGGCTAGTAGGGTTAAACATCAAGATGGTGTGTCTGAGGTAGCTATGCAAGCCACCGATGTATTTCAGCAAGGTTTCTTGGGTCTGTAAATCTACCCCTAACAAGAGAGCTCTTCTCCTGAATTCTTGGGTGTAGTCTTGGACACTGACCCTTAAGTTGTCGGAAATTTTGCCAATTCATAATGGCCTTCTGCATGTGAGCAAGAGGATAAAACTGTTTTTTAATGGCTAACAGAAATTCAGGCCATGTTAAGGTAACCTTACCAAATTTCTTGATCTCCTCTTTAGTCTTGGCCTCCCACCAGACCAATGCTGCTCCATCCATTCTCAAAGAAGCCAACTGAATCTTTGTGGCATCATCATGCATATTTTGGATCCTCAAGTAAACTTCCAACTGCCTAATCCAGTTGTCAAGCTTTTCTGCATTCACTTCACCATTAAACATAGGTAATTCGAATTTTACATCAAGCTTCAAAAAAGGACTTTTTCCAGATGATCTATGCTTATGAACAGAAGAAGACGAGGATGAAGAGGAAGAAGGTGAAGATGGGGGTGGTGGATCACCATTTCCTCCATGTCCTTTCTTGGAATGATCATCATCCTTCTTACCTCCTGAAGAGCCCTCTCCTTCATGTGGATGTTTGGACCCTTCTCCAGCCAATTTCTCATTTCTTTCTTGGTACAATATCCTCACCATTTCAGTGAGGTCCAAGAAAGCCTTTCTGAAGACTCTTTCTTCTTCTCTTGGATCTGTCTCTATAGGAATTTCTCCTTCATGTTCAGACATCCTTGAAGCTTCTGCTGAGACTCTTGAGGGTGAAATTGAAGGTGGAGGTGATGGCTCTCTGGCCTTCCTTAACTGAGGATTCTCTCGTTCTCTAGTCAACTGTCCTTCCCCTCTTTTAAGTTTCAACCTGGTAAGCATCAATACTTTGCAAGACAGTTAGAAGATCTTTGCACAAAAACCCTGAGCTCTGATACCAACTTGATCTGAATTTGAAACTACTTGAAATTTGTTTGCAAGGTATTCAATTCAGAATTAAACATGTTTAAAAGATTCCCATGTCTTGCAGAAGGAAAACACATGAAATTTTCAGCTGTTCATGACCCATTTAAGCATAGCAGAGTTATTTCCTTTTACTGTTTAACACATTAAAACGAATTTGTTCTGCAAAATAAATCAACCACAAATGCAAAAGAAGTTGATAAAGCAGTTCACCCCCTCCAGGGCTACGTCTGCTGGGTCCAAAGCTCCCAACCGGGCTTGTCCTTGTTTTTATTAAATGCTCAAATTAAAAATACAGCTGAATAGAAGCATCTACAGGAGAAATAGATGATAAAAATGGATTCAGAACACTTGAATCCTTCAGGATTGACTATTGGATCACCTCCAATGGATACCTGCAACCCTATACAGTCTTCACAAAACTGGGCCCTGGTGGCTCTTAGAACTTTCACGGCTCCAAAACCTCTGCAAATGACCTCAGATGGCTGTAAGACCTGCACCAATGGCTTCAGAAGGTCGAAAATACCCAAAATCAAAAAAAATTCGTCCAAAACGGACTTTCCTAGCCAAAGTTATGGCCATTTACTCCCAACTGCCAGCTGCCCCTACAAAAACTCCAGCTAACTTTAGTTAACTCCAGATAACTCTGCCAATTATGGCGGGTCCGCCAAATTCGCCATGCCCGCCAAAATTTCCGCCAAATTCGCTGGTGGTTGGGTTGGGCCCACGGTTCTTGGTCATGGTCATATGAGAGGGGGGCTGGCCCCCTTTGGTTTCCGCCCCATGCAACTGTAACATTCAAATTCTGTTTATTCTGCACTTTAGTCAACATGTGACCACGTGGTCCAGCGGTAAAGCGCTTGGCTCATAGACCATAGGTCGGGGGTTCAATCCCCCATTCGACCAAAAATTTTAATACATCCGCCCAACCATCTTGCTGACGTCATCTGGGGGCCACGTGGCGGCCTCCGAGCCTGCCACGTGGCAGCTTCTGATTGGCTGTGTAAAGGGAATATTCCCTAGAATATTCCAAGGAATATTCTGCGGAATATTCCTTTTTTAATTTTTTTTTGAAAAATTAAAATTTCTAATGTTATGGGCAAATTCTTCTTTTTGCCATAACTTCCTCATACGGCGACCGTTTTTCGAACCGTTTGCGGCGCCGAAATCGGGAAGACGAGCACTTTCCAGTCGTTCAACTTTGAACCAGTTCTGAGCACTTTAAATTTTGAGCATTTTACGACACTTAGGACATGAGCACCTGATCACATGCAATGTATCTTTTTGTGGCTCGGTTTCTCATAAGACTCACATCTGTGGCAGTTTCACATATTCTTTGCGATGGATTTCACTATAATGGATTCACTTCACTCTGTGATGGATCACATTGTTATGTGGCTTGACTATATCACAACTTTGATAGTGAAGACTCCTGAAATTGATGACACTTATTGTTGTGACATGGATGATGCTACCTGAGACAGTGATATGATAGTAGCTCTCTTGAACTTGTTTCGTTTAGTTCACAAACGAAGTTGTGATGAGGTCTACTGTGATTGTTGTATCTCATTCTCATTGTACTTTGTATCTCAGCTGCACAATTGATGAGTATCTAATAGAAGAAGACTTTGGTTGGGTTTTCCCCCTTCTGGGATTTTTCCCTGGTCTCTGATCTAAATCATGGTGTCTCTGTTGTGCATGCTTTTCTTCTACTATTCTTTACTGGTCCGCTGCATTGTTGATGTTTATTGTTCTCTCTACATAATTTCCAATGATGATATGAAGTTATGGGATGAATGTAATATGTAAATGATGAAAAAGTTTGAAAATCCAATTATCTATATCAAAGAACAATCTAGCCCTAAAAATAGCCCACGGGGCTTTGGATTGAAATCGCTGTTAAGGCACTTTGCGATAGGTCACTGGTTCAAATCAGGTTAGTCTTAACAAGCAAAAAAAAAAAAAAACAATCTAGCCCTAAAAATTAACACTTCAATTAATCTATGTTGCCCATGGCCTCAGATAAGATAAGATAATTATATTTATGTCCAACTAATGACCATAAAGTAGGTCAAAGGGGCTGTTGAGTACACTGATGTATATACAAAGCGGGAGAACCAAATGGTCTCCTATAAAAGATACAATGCATGAAGTAAATCAACATTTGGCTCTAGCGGAGAAGATCCAGGACCTAATAGGTCTGAGGATCAGACCCATCTCTCCTAACATCTGAGGTTGAATGAATAATGCTGAAGAAACTCAATAATGTCTGTTGGCCCGATGAAGATCCGATGGCAAGTGTAGATTGTCCACTAAATCGTGTCTTGGGGAGGTTCACACGCTGCTGAAGGCTAGAGGACCTAGTTTGTCTCCCAGGAACGGATCTGAGACAAAACTGCTGATGAGATCTCGTGTAGCAAGGTGAGGTCCCACAGATCCTCACTAATTTGGAGTCTGGATACATACTGGTATCAATCGATCTCTTGGTGCCCTTGTCTGAAGGTAGTACCCTGAAAAGTGTCGTGATCCTTGTGTGGGGTCTGGTCTGATGGGAGGCTGAAGAATATGTGCTTAGAACCTAAGAGCATCCTGCATATATAGGGCCAAACATCTCTGATCGGGGTACCTGAAAAAGTTGGCGAGGGTCCGAGAATCTCTGAACAAGCAATGAAACCTTCCTCTGATCTCGTAGTAGACAGGGCATCCAAGGATGAAGTGCACCTTGGTCTCCACTTCCTGTAAATGACATACCTGGCAGAGTCTGTCTAATCTATCCACCTGGTGGTCTGTCTCTACTCGAAGTCTATGAGAACCTACTTTGAATTGGCCTAGAGGAATGCGAAGAGCATGCATCCAGTGGTGAAATGTATACTGGGGTCAAACAATGAGCTCATCTCTCAACTCCAAGAAGTGCTCAGCATAGAAGGCCATCTTTGGGCGCAACCCTCCTGGAGGATTGACCTAGGTGACCTGGACGAACTGCCTGTAGATGTCCTCCCTGATGATCTTGTTTAGCTCCTGTTTAGTAGGTAAAAGGTGACCGAGAGCATCTAAGGAATATCGGAAAGGAGGGAGACGATCCAATTGAATTCCCACTGCCTCTAAGAGGTTTGAAACTCCTATAAACCAACATCTGGCTTGGCTTGAGGGGGTAGAATGGGCAATAGTCTCAGAAGAGCAATATGCCAAGTAAGGGTAACAGTCCCTACTATTTATCGAGTTTGCCAAGCCTTGGACACGATGTAAGAATGAAACCAATTTGAAGACTGTCTCAAGCCGAAAGGGCTGAGCTCCAAACTCTGCCAGGATGATGTGCTACGACACTATCAGTTTGCACCTAATGAAGCGGTGGAGAAGAAGAATCTGGACTCTCTCAGCTGAAGCCCAGCCAGACAATCTCAAAGATAATTGTTCAAATGGTAATGTGTGGAATGGAAATTGATAAGGCTAACAAGTGCCCTTTTTATACCTGAATGAGGAGGGCTAGATGGTAGTCAACCTGCCCATTAAACCTGGGGTTGACTTGATCATAAATTCGAATTTTAAATGAATAAATTCAATTTGTTATGAAGTGGACTTAAGCATCCCTTTTTGAAGCTGACTGGGTCAATGATTTGCACAACCATGACCCATATATTTCCATCAAACTCCAATACACTTTTTGTTTGATTTATTGACCACAACTTTGGGGCTCCAACTTTGAAAGAGGATATCTCCTCAATTGTGAGGAATCACGTGGTATACCAACTATCAAACGGAATGGCGTGATGAAGGCTACTTGTGAAGTTTCCTTGATATGCAGTAACTGGAATTTACTCTTTTAACTGGTTAGCAGTTTATTAATTTTTTGATTAATATCGAATAAATCACACTGCAATTCTTCACAAATAAATTCTGCAAAAGCTAAATAAAATGTTGGAACTAAGAAAATAGATGCGCATACAATGAAAATGACACAAATATTTTTGGATAATAGTCCCCGATATAACCTCAAAGTGAAAATTGGTGTTGCAGATGAGGGTTGATTTTAATTATTATGTAGCAGTAAAATCTAAGTACAATAATTTGGATGCCTTACTGGCAATCCTCCAACAAAAATATCGCCAAAATAATTTGGAGAAAATTTTTCCCTTCTGCAAAATTACCAAGCCTCCCTCTGGCTTGCTTTCACTGCCTCTTGGCTACTCACAATCCTAGCCTGCGTAGTTCGTATGACCTCTTGGAAAGTCTCCAAAACTGGCAGTCTAGCCTTCTCCTGCTACTAGAACAATTCAAACTGCCTTCCAAAATGACTTTTCGACCTTTGACATCTGATCCAACCTCTTCCTGGCTACTCGCTCTGCTAATTTGGCTAACTTGCACCACCTGGACGACTTCTTTGTAGAATATTTTGGCCTCCCTGCACTGCTGATTTGCTATTGGGAATCTCTATTGGAAAACTCTTTTGTTGCTCCCTCAATCACTGTTGCTCTGGCTCGAGCTCACTTCCTTGCTAAATCAGTGCATTGGATAGCTCGATTTACCAAGGTAACTTGCTCTCCCTCTTGCTCGATGTATCTATCTCAGGTGTGTTGATCTAGGTGGATATTGGTGGCCACCCGCCAATTCCACTTGGACCCCCACCATTGCTTCTTTCAGTTTTTCAGTTTCCTTAATTGTAGCACAGTTTACTATTTTTAGCAATTTTTTGGGTCCTAAACTTCCGGATCCGTTTTGAGGCCCTAAATGACGTTTTTTTGGAAATCTACCGCCAGCAATTTTATCTCTAAAATTGTCTTTTTCGTCGTAGTCCTCGGGGAGATCTTTCCAGCAGGCTATTATGTGTGTCAAAAGGAGATAATATGACCAAGTTGCGACCCTGGGAAGTTGGCTGTCCAACTCACCCCAAGGGGCCCATAAACTCTTGGTGTTACATCTCTTCGGGTTAGGGGTTTCTCTTATTGTTCAACAATAAAAAGGCCCTTGAGCCTCATTGTAAGGCAGTTCAGAGGCATGTAGCTTCCACATCTCTTCTTAGAGATAAGCTACCATTGCCCTAGCTAGTTTATTTCCATTCCTGTTTGTAAGCATATTTCAATATTTTACATTAATGAAATGAAGTATTATTTATGTTGCATCTCTATGTTTATGGTTATCTCTATAATTCGTTACATTCCTGTTTAAATCCGGATCATGTGTCTATCTCTATCCCATCAATCTGCTCTTATAATCTCTCGTTGGATCACCAACGACCATGATTAAATTGTTATCAATGGTTAATATCATCTTAGACTTGATCATTGTGAGTCTCTAGAGCTTTCTCGATCGTTCTCAATTAATTGTTGTTAATTAATCAATTTTCGTAAGTTATACTTATGCATTTTTTAATTATTGATCAATTAACTTAATTAAGCTATCTCTAGGTGTTTTGTTCCTGAAGCCTTTTCTGGGTTTTGGAGATCTTGTGTTCTTTAGCCTCTTCGAAATGAGTTGAGACCAGAACACCTGTCCAATGCTACAAAAACTAACACTCATTGTCCATCAACACTGTGCATGCTCTCATTCATCTGCTAACCCTGTAGCTAAACTTCCTTACATCTGCGTTGTTGCTGATACTGCACAGTGCCTCCTAGCGCAACTACCAACACTGCCTACATTGCATATGATCTCATGTTGTTGTTGCTGCTACAACTACTGCAATTGAGAACTGATCTATGGATCCTCTGTGTCCTTGTATTGGCTATGCAATTGTCTCTTGAGTCTCTGACTGCAACTAGTATCTGCACTATCTATTCAATAACTGTCTGTGCCCAACTATCTTTGTGCCCCTATAGCGATTGACTGCAACTAGTCTCTCCACTATTCTTCAAGATCTAACTACGCCTACAGGTACCAATCCTCCTGCTACTGAAAACTGTGGGCCCCTCATAGCAAAGGTAATGATCCAAGAGGAAACACCTTTCTGATGTTGTCCTCCTTGGACCCTACCTAATCCTACAACTCTGAAGCATTATGCTCCTCCTCCATGTAGAGGTATAGCTGCTATCAATGTAAACTCCTCCAATTTGGAGCTTAACTCATCTATCTCTGTCGAAGCCATGGTTTACTCCTCCCCCTTCATGTCCTTTTTCTTCTTGGGACATTGGATACTATAGTGACCAAATTCACCACACCTGAAGCATTTGATATTCGAAAAATACTTCTTTTTCTTCTCACCTCCCTTTGAGCCTTGTCCGTGATTGGGACCTTTCTTTGCCTTCTCTTTAAGACGCAAGAGCTACATTCTCCTCATCTTTCTCAACCTTCACCCCTTGGCTATTGTTATTGGTGGTACCCTACACAAGACAAAGCCTTAGCTCCTCTTGTGTGAAATCACTCCATAGACATTCCCAATTAGGCAATTTGTCTCATCCATGATGAAGAATGTAACTAGTCTCGGTCTTCATAATTGTATTTGAGTCATGATGTAATATATATTTCAACAAAAAGAAAAATTATTATAAAAGAAATTTGTTGTATGAGCATGGGTTTCATGCTTCTAGGTCAAGCCTCCATTGTAGGCTTCTAGGTCAAAGTGTGTTAAACCCTCCTTAGGAAAAGAAAATTATTTTTAATGTGTCTTATACTCGTCCATCAAGTCGGCTTCCACATTCTTCAAGTCGGCCTCAAACAGATGTTCATGTCAGCCCCAAAAAGCAGATTCAAACCGCTATATATACCCTAGCATTCGACCTAGTATGAACACAGAAAAAGGAAGTTTCAACCTGAAGTTGAAAATGGAAGAAAAGGTGTGCAAAGTTCCCAAAATGAATGGAAAACTACAACAAAATAGGAGGCAATATCCCAGCTCACACGTGTAAAACAGACAAAGATTTTGATCTATTACAGGGACGAGATGATTGCAGACTTACTGTTGCAGGGCCGAAGGAACAGTATGAACGAAAAGGTTGCAGGCTTGATGTTGCAGGGCCGAAAGTACAGAAGGAGCTCTAGAATGACAGAACAGAGACCTTATTGACGTGATTTTTGAGGAGCAGATGTATTAAGGAATGGACTAGTATTCAACTGATCAATGTGGGAAGCCGACTTGATAGATGAGGGAAAGTATTGGTCTTGGTCAAAGGGTCTTGTTTGTCTGACTTTATTTGATTCTAGTAAAGGAAGAATTTGACTGGGTTTTCCCCTTTGGAGCCTAGCTCTGGTGTCTCTGTGATCTTGTTTGGCATTTGTCTTGATGATGAACAGAATACAATAATAATAATGAAGAAATAATATAATGATCACAAGAACTTCTCAAAGATAAGAGAAATCAAGTTAAGAAACTTAATCTACATGTTTCCCTAGATTTCTCAACATGGAATCAGAGCATAGGTTCATAAAATGAGGCAGCTAGAAGATCAATTTTATGTGATAAAGAAGGGCTTCAAGTCTGGCCTTGAAGGCTGTGTTTCCTGAAGGAAAATTCATACTAGAAATGAATAATTTTGTAAGTCACAGTCGTGGCTAAAGGATTAAAATTTTAAGATGCAGAAAAACATCATCACAAGGGTCCGAGAGGCTAGGCAACTAGCCCAAACAAAACTGAGTTCCTTTTGATAAAGAGTGAAGATCTGAACAGTCTTTGAAGGTTCTGAAATCATCACCAAATTCTGAGTTTATAAGTTTCTAAGATCTGAAATTTCCACAGAAGTCCAATTACATTTTCTGAAGATGTCTCTTGAAGAGGAAATCCTATTTATTAGCAAAGAATTTAATTGAAGAAGGCTCCAAAACTGAATTCCAGAAGTATTGTTTCAAGAAAGGAAGTCGTCATTTTTGTGAATCTGGGTATCTATATATACTAAATTCGAGCCCTAACAGTAGCAAAGGAGCTGACTATATTCCTGCAACAAAGAGTCTTTTATAAAGTCTACGTTTTGGGTTTACAACAGTGGTTGATGAAGCCCTAATCAAAGAGGCTGTAATCAGAAATATACATCAGTCTTTGACAAGGATTGTAGCAGCCTTTCTATCTCATGTGTTAAGTATCCTTAAAGAACAGAAAGTTCTTTGTTGAAGATATAGAAAATAGTATTTTGTAGTAGTTAAAAGGAGCAGTGGAATTTGGAAAAAGCATCTTTGAATAAGTCTGGGAAGAAAGAATTTGATACACAGCCTCTCATCAAAAAGGAAGAACCCTTGAAGCAAGCTTAGCATCTCAAGGAAGGAAGCAGTTTACAGCAGTAAGAATAACTTGTTCAAATTGTCTTGCACTAACCTGTGGCAGCAGATCATGAAGAACTAAGGTAAGCAATCCTTGAGGTAAGTATAATTGTTTTATCTAATCCTTATGACATTAGAATTTTTGAAGCCTCTTTTGGTCTAGAGTTTATAACATTAAAAGATTATTGCAATCCAAAGTTCTTGTAAAACCCTAGTTGAGAAGCCCTAACTCTATTCTATCTTGTTCCATAAAAATCCTAGTTTTTGGTCTTTAGCGTTTATAGGTAGTCTAGGGAGAAAATTGGAAACTCTAGTTTACTTTTGTTTTTGTAGTACTTGTCAAGTAAATGTTTTGATCTTATGCCATGCTTCACCATAAGAGGGAACTTTTCAAGAAGAAGCTTTCGCATTCTTACAAAAGATAAGTATTATGTTGATATGGTTAGTTTTATTGTCCCTGCTCTTGTATTCTCCTTGGAAGGACTAAGTTTTGAGGTATGAAGATTACAGCTAGATTCAGAGAAAGACTTCAAAGGAAAGACATGTATTATAAAAGAAGCCTTGTTAAAGATACCCCACAAGGTTTGTAAAAGGAGCAACTCTAGGTATGTTTAAAGATCACATGTTTCATAACTAGTCTTCTTCACATAAAAGGTACAATTATTTTGAAATTTGTTGTATATTACTAACTCTCTCATGTCTAGGGTTTTAAATCATTAAGATTCTTGTTTAAGATGATTAACCTTTAGATTAAATCAACCCTTTTCATTTCTTTTGTTCACTTTGGTAAAACCCTAATCTTTAGGGTTCACTGTAAAACCTAGCCTTTTGATGCTTGGGGTATGTTGACGTTAATAATGAAATCCTAGTCTACTTGGGGTTTGTTGATAAAGTCTAGAACCTATAATGAAATTCTACTCTGTGGATGTTTATGGTTTGCTGATGTTATGAAACTCTAAACTTTTAGGGTTTGTTAATGATATTTTGGTTATATGATAAAAATCTAGATTTCAGGGTTTGGTGAATTATGGTTTATGACAAAACCCTTGTGATAGTCAATCCTAGGAATGAAATCCTAAGTGTATGAGCTTCCACATAATTGAAGCATTAGCCTGGTCAAAATTGTATACCTAATTTTGAAGTTTGATGTGTGTATCTAGGGATTATGATAAAAACCCTAGTAAGAGATTAATATAAGGTAATATTAATGAAACCCTAGATATGAAATGCTAGTATGTTATCTTGATTGTTGATATTCATGATTTAGTCTAGAGTTTGTGACAAAACCCGAGTAGAATTTGACATAAAATTCTAGGGCATAATATTGAAGATGTAAAGTGCTATGATTGGATTGCTAACTTGATTTAGTTGCTAATATCTAAGGCTTTAAGTCTTGATGATGGAATCTAGGGTTTATGACAAAAACCCTAGAAAGCTGTTGAAATCCAAAATATAAAGAATGTAACCCTTGTTGACTATGAACCTAACTAGGTTTAGGTATTTGATGTCTAAAGCTTGATTATTTTCCATTGTAATGACATGATTTTGATATAGTTCACTTAATGCTTCTGTATATTTGTACTTGGTTGTACTTGTTGAATATTTGCAAGTACATAATCTTCAAGATGTTGAAGATGTTCATAATTGAAGACGACTTGATTATAAGCATGATGAATAAAGGGAATGATGATGACATAAAAAATGAATAGATGACCTTGTTGCCATGAGAAAGAATGATGTTCCTGGAGTTTTGAAAAGTTGAAGTTTCTCCGATGATATGAAGATGTTGATCTCCCTAAGTTGAGAGGGAGCTTGGATGAAAGAAAGTGTATGTCTATCTAGTTGAGAGGGACAACATAATGTGACAACTAAGACCTTGAAGAAAGAATAAAGATCATGGCTGAAGCATTACAAATATATATTTGTGAGTGGAAAAGTTGTAAACAAGACTTGGATGTTTTGGAAGAAGTGCTAAGGCTGAGTTTGGTGTTGCTATAGAAGTTAAAGAAGAAAGCTTTCAACGAAGATGTGTTTGGATAATATGATGATGACCTAAGCAACATCAGTATATTTGAGAACCCCAAAAGTTTGAGTTAACTTATATATATATATATATATATATATATATATATATATGCCTTGCTTTGTTCCTTGCCTTAAAACAAATGCCTAGTGTTTTGCATGGGAACCCCACTTATTTGAAACGACTATATATATATATATATATATATATATATATTACTAATTGGGTTTGTGATTGTGCATGATCTCTCCATAAAAAGGTTGAATGTTTTGAAGCATGCTTAGACTAGTGGATATATCTGATTTAGTTGATAAGGAGAGATGAAGCATCTTGGGGCAACAAAATGTTTGGGAGGACATATGGCCAGTCTGTGATGATGTCTAGATCTCGAAGTAGGGAGGTTATCATTGGTCTTGTGGAGCTTCGACCTTGATACGACACCTAGATCCTTGGGTTGGTGTTAGCTCTGAAGCCTGATGGTACCTATTGAGGTAGAAGCTTGGGAAACACCTTAGTCCCACTCAAGTAGATATCTTGGCCAAGTATCTAATCTATAGCACTGCATGTGCTGTGATTCTTCATAGAACATATCATTTTGAGATCTTCCTTGTACCTATGTATATATGTAATTATGAATCCTCCCTAGTTAAGAGGGAGTGTTGAAGAATGTAACTAGTGTCGGTCTTCATAATTGTATTTGAGTCATGCTGTAATATATTTGTCAAGAAAAAGAAAAATTATTATAAATGAAATTTGTTTTATTAGCATAGGTTTCATGCTTCTAGGTCAAGCCTCCATTGTAGGCTTCTTGGTCAAAGTGTATTAAACCCTTCTTGGGAAAATAAAATTATTTGTTATGTGTCTTATACTCCTCCATCAAGTCAGCTTCCACATTCTTGAAGTCAACCTCAAATAGATGTTCATGTCGGCCCCAAAAAGCAAATTCAAACCACTATATATTCCCTAGCATTCAACCTAGTATGAACACAAAAAAAGGAAGTTTCGACCTAAAGTTGTAGATGGAAGAAAAGGTGTGCGAAGTTCCCAAAATGAATGGAAAACTACAACGAAATAGGAGGAAATATCCCAGTTCACACATGTAAAAGAGAATGATTATGATATATTACAGGGATAAGATGATTGCAAACTTACTGTTGCAGGGCCAAAGGAACAGTATGAACGAAAAGGTTGTAGGCTTGATGTTGTGGGGCTGAAAGTATAGAAGGAACTTTAGAATGACAAAATAGAGACCTTGTTGACTTGTTTTTTGAGGAGCAAATGTATTAAGGAATGGACTAGTATTCAACTGGTCAATGTGGGAAGTTGACTTGATGGATGGGGGAAAGTCTTGGTCGGGTAAAAGGGTCTTGTTTGTCTCACTTGATTTGATTCTACTAATGGAAGAGTTTGATTGGGTTTTCCCCTTCATAGGGGGTTTTCCATGGCTTGGAGCCTATCTTTGGTGTCTCTGTGATCTTCTTGTTTGACATTTGTCTTTATGATGAACAAAATACAATAATAATAATGAAGAAATAATATAATGATCACAAGAACTTGTCAAATATAAGAGAAATTAAGTTAAGAAACTTAATCTACATGCTTCCCTAGATTTTTCAACAATCTAGCGATTCCCTAAATAAATGCTGCCCACTCTCTGGTAAACCCTGTTACCCACCACTTGTGGGTAATATATATAGGAGAATTTTTTTTCTCCTAGATGGTCCTCAGTCGGAAGCCAACAACCCCTTGCATCCACCAGATAGCTCGATGTGCCATTATCTCCACCACCTGAGGTAGCCATGTGGTTCCTCACCCACTTGTTATGATTGTATGTTTGAAGGTGGGCCTCCTGATCCCGAAGGTATGACTTTTCATTGGTATAGTTGAGTAAGTTTCCTTACTTGTCATGGGCACTTTTGGACATGGATTGGTGGCGAGATTCGACGAAAAGAGTGGGCTAGGTCTGTATTCTTGTCTCCACTGCCCGATTTCGTGGTTAGATTTGTACCCTAGTCCCATGGGATCTTCTTTACTGGCCATTAGCTTTAGGGTTGGGACTACACAGGAAATCCTGATTTTGTTTGTGTGGTCTTGCTTCCTGACACCACATACATTACTCCCTTCCACCCATTTTAGCCCCATTCATCTCTTTGCATGTCCGGGTCCACATGTGTCCACTAGGTCCACATAGGGTTAACCTCCCCTCCCCTTGTCCACACCTTGGGTCGGCCTTGGAACGATGCCCCAGAGGTTGATGCAGTTGAAAAGAAAAGAAAAATCATAATTTGGCCACTTTCAATAGAAAATGTACCACAAAATTCAAAAGATGGCCGAGACATACAAATTTAGCATGTGGGAAAAAGCTAAACATGAGATCTACCCCTTATCCATGGCCATCACCCTAGTTCCTGTGGGCCCTAGATGAGCCCCCTCCATCATTAAGGAACCCATGATTGTCCCAACCCCTTGTGGGCGATGAACTGCCCCACCTTAAGGGGGTGTCCATTGCTATATACTACACATCATGCTCTCATCCCCCAGAGCCCCAAGCAATTATGAAGAAAAATCAATCAAAGTGTTGGGCATGGAATCCCCCATAATAGGTTTTGGGGCTCAAAGCCCAAGTTTTGGTCAAAGGTTTTGTAAGACTCTACGAATTGCGGGTGTGGAGCGTGAAGTAGAGGTTAAGTCATAGGGATGTCCGCCCTTAAGTAATGTAATGTAATGTAAAGTCATGTTAGCCTACCCATGGTCCACAGACCATGGGACTGTATAAATAGAGTGAGGCTCTAAGTCGTAAAGATAGTTGATGATAGAGCAAGTAGCAAAGGAATGGTTCGAGCTTAGAGTAGGATTCTAAGTGTATTGGGTCGTAGTAGTAAGAAGAGGCTTGCAGCTGAGTGCGTAGAAGCTTAGTAGAGTCCGCAGCTGAGTGTGCGGACCTCTGCAGCTGAGTGCGCAGGGTGGTGTCAAGTTTGTAAGCAAGATTGAAGATTAATAAAAGAGAAGTTGATTCCTATTTCTGTGTATTTGCTATGCATTATCTTCTTTATGTTTGTATTGGGTTATGTATCGCGCGCACTGATATGATTGCTGAATATGCTGTAATAACCATAACTCTTACACACACAAGTTAAGTAATCGGTTAAGTAGCAAGAGACTTGGGTATTATACGGGTCGCGCCCCGAGTAGGGTTGCGCGGAAGCCACACCGCAGGTTGCGAAGGGATCGCAAGTGCGCATAGCGACAGGTCAGACCGTGGACCTCCAGAATCCCATCAGACATCCCAAGGGTGCGGAAACTTGGTTCTAGCACCCGCCCATACTACTTCGAGTGAGACCTTAGTTTGCGCTCTGCGGACTGTTGCCGAAAGGGCCAGAAGTATCAGGATTTGCTTGGCTAAATCACTTCTGAACCTAGGTTAGGCCCATATAAGCCAACAAATGGTTCTGTTGCCGGGACCAGGATCTGCATAAAGGATGTCTGGTGTCGTGCCAATGGAATCCTACAAAGAAAGAAATTGAAGAGTGGTTGGACAAGAAGATTCACAAGTTCGCAACGTAGGAAAATAGAAATCCGCGAGTATCTAAGGAACAGTGGTTGGATCGCTACTTGTACACTGAAATCCACAAAATTTTCTTTGCATCTTTTTCGTCTGAGCTGTATGAATGGATCGCGAAGTTAGTAGACAGCTAGGGAAGGTGTAGGCTCGACAAACTAATAGTGTGGACTCCAGAACTAGTGCGCAGACTAGAAGCCTCAGAAGATAAGATAGCGTGAGCTGTGGACCACTGGCTCGACCGAATAATAGGAGGATTTATCACTGAGTTCGCGGTAGACACGATCGTCAGCTACAGTAAGGCAGAGTGACGTTTTCTCAAGGGACCGCGAGGTAAATATATTAAATCTTTGAACACTTGGATTAAGATGCTATTGTGTGAAAAGCGGGTTGTGCGAATAAATTAATGTTTGGGACTATGCGAAGCGGAAAGATCTACAGAAGCGGAAGTAGTGAGGAGTTCGAAAACAGTCCTGTAATTTCACCTTCGCGGGAAAGGGAGGAGGAGCTTGCGAAAGTCTCTACGAGAAGCGTGCTCAGTTTGATAAGATAACGAATTCCACATTTACCACCCCCACCCACACCGCCACTCGTTTCACCCTCCTCACCTCCATCTCCACCCACTTCACCTCCGCCACCATCGCAGCTTAGTATGGCAAGTGCGATCAAACTACCAGTGTTCAGAGGAGTTGGGAATGAAGATCTGGACCAATTCTGGTTTGTGGTAAGAGCAGTATGGGAAGCATAGGGCGTCGTGGATGATAATATTAAAAAGGCTACGCTGGTGAGCGCGCTGCAGGATCATGCATTAACGTGGTATATCAAGCATTCTAATGACCACCCGAACGCAGGAATTGCAGAGATCCAGACCGCGTTGAACAGGGAATTTAGCAGGCCAAAATCAGAGACACAATCAATCATCGGGTTTAAGGAGATCGCCATGCTCCCGGGGGAGACCCCCTGGGATCTGGACCAAAGGCAGAAAAGATCCATGAAGCCAATATGATGTTAACAGATGCATAGCATCGCGCATGGTTTGTGGCCTCACTTACGCCACACTTAAGGACGGCGCTGTCACAGCAAAAACTTTCCACCCAGGCCGAAGCGTTGGAGATGGCAATAAGATTGCATGAGACCCCTATACAAGACCCTAGGTTGGGAGTCCAACAAATCCACGCACAACTGCAGAATCTGTGTCTGGAGATGCAAAGTTTGAAACAGGATAGGGCAACTTGGCCGAAGGTGCGCGAGGAAGTATGATGCATAAAATCCAAAGGCCAAGGGCACGACAAGAACCACTGTCCAGTGTTCGTGAACTACTTGGCAGGGGGATGGCCAATGCCATTAAGACCGGAGGCACAGGTGGGGCCGAGCGCGGCATCTGCATTATGGTGCGTGATCTATCAGATAGGAGGAAAACATATCACGGATAATTGTCATCTGTTGTAGAAGTATATGTAGACTTCCCGGCAATTGTTTTGTAATTTCTACAGGTCAGTAGGCCATGACAAATGCACCTGCCGAAGCTATGAACTAATTATGGATTGGACTCCTGCCTATAGGGTGTAGACCGAAACGCGAGCCCTCGACCCAGATGCAGGATGGCGCACGCTGGGCTTCAGGGGCGTGGTCGGGGTCGAGGTGGAATGGGACCAGGAAGGGGTCGTGGACAGATAATTTGTTACAATTGCGAAGGGCCAAGGCATTATGCCCGCAATTGTACGAACCCGACTAGGATATCATGTTGGTACTGTAATTAGTTTGATCATGAGGCAAAAGATTGCCCTTCGCTGATAGCGAAGATGCGTGAAAAGGGGGTACTCCAACCCCCTCGACCCAGAATTTACAAATGATGAGGTCTGAACCGCGCGAAGAAGACCCAAATGTAAACATGATGCTCTAGAGTGGTATGGCCTCGGGAGATGATAAAGGGAATCAGCCAGAAGACAACGCGTGGGTTCGCAAGGCTTCTGCAAAGGAACCTGAGTTTGACTTAGAACGCGCGAAGGAGACATTCATGGAAGCTAAGAAGAGCTTCACGAAGGCCTCCACTTCAGGTAATAAGGATCAACTAGAACTAGGGATGGATCCTTCAATGCTCACTACCTTTCTAGAGACATGCATGAAACTGGCAGTCAAAGGGCTACAAAAACTTATCACTAGGTGCGCGGGGTTAGGAGAACCGCGTGTGGTCTGAAAACTTGGAAAGCATGCATTGCGCACAGGAAGGAAGATGAGGTTGACTGCGCAAATAAGCGAGTACGAAATGGATCAAGTAATCCTTGATCTAGGTTCAGATGTGAATGTACTACCAAAGCAAACATGGGAACGCATGGGCAGCTCGCGTTACAATGGTCCCCTATTAAGTTACGAATGGCGAACCAATAGAAGATTTTGCCCATGGGAAGATTGCAAGGGGTGACAGTCGATATTGAAGGTGCAAGCGCGTAGGCGGATTTTGAAGTGATAGAGATTGTCGATGATAGCAATCCCTATCCCGCTCTACTAGGAATAGACTGGGCTGTCGATATGAATGGGGTCATAAATCTGAAGAAGTGCAAAATGATCTTTGAGAGAAAGTCATTACACGTAGTAGTACCGCTAGATCTAGCTGAAAGAGCGTGATACACCGAACCGGTGCGTAACGATGATAGCGATGACGATCTCGACTGTATCTACAAGATAACTGCACAAGGAGAGGATTGGGTGAATCCAACTACAGATGGAAGGATTTCATGGGAGCGCGAAAGCTCCTGCACTTCAGATTCAGATGAAGAGATAGAGCGATGGCAGAATTGGCTGCACGAAGTAACAACATTGAACTGCAACATGATGATCAGGTCATTGCGTTGCGTAACAATAGAGGCAAGGGAGTTGCTGACATATGATGGATTGTCAGCGGTGGATGAATTTCTGAGAAAATTCGAAAGTGTAGTACCAGAACAGCAGTAGTTCGATGCGCTGAAGTGGGCATTGCACGCAACACCCGCATGATGGTGGGGTATGCATCAAGGAACTTTTGAAGACTGGCATGGATGCAGAAGGATGATGCGCCTGCGGTTTGGAAAACCCCAAGTACGACTAGTAGACAAATATGACGGACGAGATGATCCACGCATGCACCTCGCGAAATGGACCAAGGTCTACGGGGAAGAGCCACAGCCTGAATGGGTGCACTTATTCTACCATACCCTGGACGTCATACCCATGAATTGGTATACGGAGACGGAGCTACGCCATGGTACGGGCGAATGGGATGTCTTGCGCGAGGGATTCTTGTTAACATTCACATTTGAAGATCGTTGGTCAGATACTGTTGACGATGCGCTACAAGCAGTGAAAGCCGCTATCTTTAAAATACCATAGGAGCCAATGGGAGTACTTAAGCCAGAATGGGCGATACAGTTAAGCAGCGCATTGGAGTGTTATAACGTGAATGTTGAGGAGGATGATGAGGACCCATGGAACATTAACATTTCAGAAACAGAAGGCTCTCGTGAGATTCGCGGACCATCACTTGAAGACCCCGACATCACCGCGTCGCTAAAGACAAAGCAGGTCAACATTGGAACGGAGGTAGTACCAAAATATGCAACACTGGGGCTATTGGGACGATGCCATTGTCGATAAGGTCACTGAGTTATTCTGCGAATACCAAAACTTGTTCCCAACCAAAATTATAGACTTAAAAGGGATCGTGGGTGATTTAGGGACGATGAAGATCACCCTGAAACCCGACGCGAAGCTAGTTAAGCAGCGGCCTTACCGCTTGAATCCAAAGTATAAAGAAAAGGTCTACGATGAATTAGACAAAATGCTCGCAGCCAGAATTATTGAACTAGTGGAAGAATCCGACTAGGTGAGTCCTATGGTGGTACAGGAGAAAAAACAGAAGGGTGAAATAAGAATATGCGTAGACCTTAGGAAGCTAAACGATGCCTATGTACATGATCCATTCCCAACACCATTGACAGATGAAGTACTAGAGAGTGTTGGCGGTTAGGAAGCATACTCGTTCACGGATGGGTTCTCAGGGTACCATCAGATCAAGATCGCGCCAGAAGATAGGAGCAAGACAACCTTCACAACAGAATGGGGATGCTTTCAATACACCGTGATGCTGTTTGGACTGAAGAATGCGCCAACTATATTTTTGCACATCGTGGTAGCTGCGTTCAAAGAATACATCCACAAATTTTTGGAGGTCTATCTGGATGATTGGACTATTTTTGGATTAGTTAAGCACCATGTAGTGAGCTTACGTTTGATGCTGGATACTTGCCGCTGACACTAGATTGTGTTGAACTTGAAGAAGTGCACATTCCTCGTTCCCTTTGGAAACCTGCTGGGACATGTGGTCTGCAAACAAGGATTGATGGTGGACCCTACAAATATTGTCGTTATCCTCAATTTGGAAGCACCACGAAGTGTTAAACAACTGCGCGCTACCTTGGGACACACTGGATACTATAGGAAGTTCATCAAAAGTTATGCCCAGATAACCGCGCCGATGGAAAAGCTATTGAAAAAAGATGTTACATATTGTTGGAATGATGATTGCATGAAGAGTTTGGATGTCCTGAAGGGGAAACTGGCCTCCACGCCAATCTTGGTCTTCCCGAAATGGGACGTGGAATTTCATGTACATGTTGATGCGTCGTGTATTGCATTAGGAGCCTGTTGACCACTATGTGTCAACTTCCCATAGCAGTACACCCCCTTTTCTTTGCAAAAGGGATAGCGCTTGATTGACGTGTTCGTGCCATTCGACAGTCATCGTCGACTTGATCAATTTATGTTGTAAACCCAGTCTGCATGTGTGAATTGTAAATAATCTTAGTAGAGTTGAATCATGTATGTAAATTGCCTAGGTGGACCTAATTTTCTAGTGATAATCTATGTTCCGAAAGGTTTTTTGTCTCACCGATCCATGATCAGCAGAGTTTTCCTTCAACCTAACCCCAAAGCCGGAATGAATTTTGTTATTAGAATCTTAGAAGAATCCTAGTGCGTTGATCTGCTAGATTATATTTGGTCGCAGAACTGGGTGGTCTATGAGGGTCTATGTCAAATGGGTTTTCCCCCTTCGGATGTAAAATTGTAAAAGTCATGATGTGAAGTGTCTTGAGGGTTAGGAAATGTTTTACTCCCCTCATAGGTCCTAAGTCCTAAGTCCTAGGTCCTAGGTGATTTTCCCAAAGGCTAAGTTCGAGGATCCATTTAAAAATAAAAATAAAAAAGTTGGAAAAAAAAAAGATATAAATAATTACAAAAATATATAAAATTAAAAATAAATAAATAAAAATAATAATAAAATTTAAAAATAATAAAAAAATAAAATAAAAAATAAAATAAAAATTTTAAAAAAATAATAAAATAATAATAAGTCAAATTTTTTGAGTAAATAAATGCAGAATTTCAATTTTTAATATATTAAAATGCATTTAAAAATTCGACGGATGAGATTAAAAGATATCTTGATCCTCATCGACGGTCGAGATCATTTTGACATGGATCACTCGAATTAGCCGTTGGGAATTTTTCCTTTAAATAGGGTGCTAGGGGTCATTTGAGATCAGATTGGATCTTAGAGTCTGGTGCTAAAGAAAGCTCTCTTGTAGTCATTTTTTGTGCAATAAAGAAAGACTTTGGGGTTAAAAATCTTGCTGGTGTCACTCTTCTGAAAATGCTGTAAGATGATTTATTTTTCTGCATAATTTTATTTTCAATCATTGATAATAGCTTGATGAAGATTGATTCAGGCACAAGTATCTTGTCTGGTCTTTGGATTTTGAATGATAGTTTTTTCCCTCTATGTTAATGGTTGATTTTAAGTTGTGCAGGGAATCTTAGTTTTGAGTTTATCGGGCGTTAGGGGAAGTTCTCGGCTGAACCAGCCAACTCCCGGATTGCGTTTTGTGAAAGAGCCCAGCTAGTTTTAATCCCGGGCTTATCATCTGAATTTTTTTATGAATGCATGCAAGGTTTTCTTTAGTATCTCACATTAAGTTTAAAATTTTGAAAATATTACTGTGGATTATTGACAAATTTGGCTGCTTAGAGTCATTAATCTGTAAATACTGTAATTATTTAGCTGATTTAGGGTTTTCAGTTTTGTTTTTGGCACATTTTACCTCTGGGTTTTCTATTTTTGACATTGCAGGTTGCAGGTATAGATCTTGAAAATTTTTCGGGGTTTTCATTACACAAATCTGAATACAGGGCAATTTGAGATTTACTGGAGAATTTGGAGGGTTTTCTGATCTATCTGTCTACTATTCATGGGGTTTCATTTCGCAGAAAAAAATTAAAATCTTTTTTGGGCATATGCTGGTCTCAGGCTTAGAAAATCAAAAGAAAAATTCGAGATTATACAGCTATATCCTCTGCGGCTTCAGCAAACCTGCAAAATCACTGTCTAAACCCTCATCGTATCTTTTCCCTCTGCCTTCGCTCGATTTTCCCTTCTGCTGCCACTCCAAAAAACTTTAGTTACGCTGCCCATTCTCCAAACGTGCAAAAGGAAAACGCCTTTTTTTGCCCAACATTTCCACCCAACCATCCCTTCCAACGTCCTCTCCTCCACCACGCATTCTCTTTCTACGTAACATGCAACGATCTTTCAATCTGCAATTAAACCCTCAGCCATCCTCCCACGCTCTTCTTATTCACCTGAGTGTGCGTCCGCTGCCCAAACCTGCGTTCTTCCTTTCTGCTGCAACTGCGTCCATTCACGCTGCCATCTCCAGATCTACGCTGCTATTCTTCCATCTGCCAGACTTGCGTCTTCCTTCCAACGTCCACCTGCGTATTTGATTCCCCTCCATGCCATAGAACTTCAGATACGCAGCTGTGTAACTCCCTACACTATCGTTCTCCTCTCGCCGTCAGAACCTGCAACAAAACATTCGACCTCCCTTTATTTATTTGTATATATGCGTCAAATTTCATCTAGTTTAGCTGTAAGGTTAGATTTCATTCGATTTTGTTTTGGTTAGCGTATTTCTTCTCCTCTCAATTTCATTTCAGTAAAAAGGTTAATTTTAGATCAGATATAGGTTAGATTTTATTTACGTTTTGTATAATTAGGGTTTAGATATTAATTTTCCTTTTTATGAGAGATTCTTTAGCGTAAATCACATAGAATATCATTTGTCGACGCGTTTCGAACCAACTAGTGTGGTTCATCGTCAGGACAAGTTGACGAAACAGATCCAGCTTAGCATGTTAAATAGTCTAAGCAGAGTCTCCAAGGCTAATTCGACCACGGCTACAGACTAGCCCTCAGGAAAACTTGATGGTTTTGAGGAGTGTGAAGGCGATGATTAATATGAGCGAAAACAAGGATGACCGAGGAGTCCCTACATCTTTTAAGAAATGCTAGATCTATCTTCAACTTTGAAACCTGCAAGCGTGCCCGTTCAAATTGATGAACCTTGGTTGCGATGGCTTTTCCGTGCAGGGATTCGATTGTCGAATTGAGGCTTCTGTGATCCATATCAATTTATGAGAGATTCTTCAGCATAAATCACATAGAATATCATTTGTCGACGCGTTTCGAACCAACTAGTGTGGTTCATCGTCAGGACAAGTTGACGAAACAGATCCAGCTTAGCATGTTAAATAGTCTAAGCAGAGTCTCCAACGGCTAATTCGACCAACGGCTACAGACTAGCCCTCAGGAAAACCTGATGGTTCTGAGGAGTGTGAAGGCGATGATTAATATGAGCGAAAACAGGGATGACCGAGGAGTCCCTACATCTTTTAAGAAATGCTAGATCTGTCTTCAACTTTGAAACCTGCAAGCGTGCCCGTTCAAATTGATGAACCTTGGTTGCGATGGCTTTTCCGTGCAGGGATTCGATTGTCGAATTGAGGCTTCTGTGATCCATATCAATTTATGAGAGATTCTTCAGCGTAAATCACATAGAATATCATTTGTCGACGCGTTTCGAACCAACTAGTGTGGTTCATCATCAGGACAAGTTGACGAAACAGATCCAGCTTAGCATGTTAAATAGTCTGAGCAGAGTCTCCAACGGCTAATTCGACCAACGGCTACAGACCAATTCGATTAATTTTCCTTTTGTTCATTTAGATTATGTGTATATTTAACTTAGGATTTTATATCAAAAATAAAATAAAATAAAATCATAAAAAGCAACAAAGGGTTTCTTTTAGTTTAGATTTTTAGTTTTGGATTTCAATTTTAATTAGATTTCATTTTTAGTTTAGAATTTAATTATTTTTGTTAATACTCTGATTTCATTTAATCAATATATATATATATAACAAAAAATAATTATTTCAGTTCATTTGTATACATTTAACACTTGTCTTTTTAAATTTCAATTTCATTTAGCTTAGATTCAAATTTTTGTTGTATTTTTGACTTTAAAAATAAAATCATAAAATCATAAAAAAAAAAAAAAAAAACATAAAAAAGTTCCTTTTTTTTATTACTTTTAGAATCTTAGCTTAGAATAGTTTTGTTTTATTTTTTATTTCATGAAAAATAAAAAATTTCATAAAAATAAAAAAGTTAATTTTTGTTCTTAGTTTATATTAGTTTCTTTAATTTTATATACTTTAGATTTTAGCTTTGTTCTATTTTTTATTTTAAATCTAAAGTTTTAAAATCATAAAAAATAAAAAAAAATAAAAATCATAAAAAATAAAAAAATACCAAAAGCATAGAATGTTTAATTCTTAGGTTTTTAGTTAGTCTTGTTTTAGAATTTAGTTTATATTTAAAAAAAAAAAAACCTTCAGTTTAGATTAGATTTTATTTAAGATTTTAAGTTTAGTTTCATTTTAAATTAAATTTTTTTTTAAATCATAAAATTTAAAAAAATATAAAAAACTCATAAATGGTTAGAAAAAAATAAAAACGTTCTTTTAAGATTTAGTTTTAAGCTTCATTTAGTTTAGTTTTGTTTTGTTTAAAAAAAAAAAAAAAAAATTAACTGAAAAAATTGAAAATACATTTTTTGGTGTCCCTTGTGGTATTTATGTCCCATTTTTCTATAGCTAAAAGCACTTAAATGTTTATTTAAAGATTATCTATTGAAAAGGGGTGAATCTTTTCGTGAGCTTGGTTAGCATTTAAATTTCGTGGTTTAATGTATTCGATCTTTACAAATTTAATTGTTGGATTATTGTTAAGGCGTTGTGCGTTTGATGAATATCTTGCATTTTGCTTATAAATGATTGTTAATCACGGAATTATAAAGTTCATATTTCTGCAGCTTTTGACAAATAATCATTTAATCATTAACTCCATACGGCACTGGTCTATTAACTTATAAAATCAATTAAGTGCTTGTTTCCCCTCGTGTCTCCCAACCCAATTGGTCTACAGTTGGTCATCCATTATCCCATAGGGTCTACCCCCCTTAGCCGCGGGAGACAAGCTTAAATGGAAAGATCGGGGATCAGGGTAACAGCCCCTGGTCTGAGTGTTGTTGTGACAATCCATGCGACAACATTTTTTGGCGCCGTTGCTGGGGATACTTTATTTTCGGTGTTTCAACGACTTTTCATCATTCATCGTTCATCTTTCTATTATTCGTTTTAGCCGGCAACGCCAACATTTTTTGGCGCCATTGCCGGGGATAGAGTTTTTCTATCCCTGGCATTTCAACGACATTCATCTTCTCATTTCTCATCATTCTTTCATTTTTCTCATCTCTCATTTGAGCTGGTAGATTCAACATTTTTGGCATCATTTGGATCTTTTCACCTTATCTTTCGTCATATCAGCACCTACTCTTTGGTTTGTTTCTTGTTTGGGTGGTGACTCCATTTCTTTTATTTTTCCCAGACAAGAAGCCTCTCTCATATCAGCTTGTTTGTGTTTTTTGGATCCTAGAATTAGATTCATTGTTCAAGTGGTGACTCCACTTATTTCATCTCTTGATTTTCTTGAGCAAATATCTCTTTCTATCATCCATTTGGTCCCTCGTTATTCATCATGGATTATTCATTTAAACCATGTCATTTTACTGATGATCTCCATGATGTTCCGGAAGTGGCCATTTCTAAATTACCTTTGTTCTCAAGTGGTGATTCAGTCGCTGTTAAAAGACATCTAGGCTTGTTTACTCGTATAATGATCATATATTGTAGACCCCCTCAGTATAATCATAAAGATGTCAAAATGCGTCTTTTTGTCTTTTCTTTAGAGGGTGATGCTTTGAATTGTTTTAATAATTGTCCTGAAGATTCTTTCACTTCTTTACAAGACATTGTCAATGCTTTTAAAGATAGATATGGTTATCTAGATAGCTCGCCTTGTGCCTCTAAAATTGTGCAAAAGAATGAAAGTAATCTTATAAAAGGTCTAGCTGTCGACGAAAGATTTCAAGACAATTCTTCATATCAGAATGTGCCATCCACCTGTACCATTGCAGATCAAATACATGATAGTAGAAAAGCAGGGACAAATGGCAATGAAAAGGAAGATCAAAAGAAAATTATACAAGAACTAATGTTGCTGGTAAAAAGTATGGAGATCAATCAAACTAATTATTCCAATGATGTGAGAACTTTATGCACCCACCTGGAAAAATGTAATAGGGAGATGGAGATCATGCAAAATCAGCATACTAAGGAAATTGAGGCCATGAAGATTAATCGTGACACAGAAATTAGTTTTATGCAAAGCAAGTTGTCAAGCTTAGAGGAAAATATGACGACCATGAAAGCTAATCATGATAGGGAAATTAATTCTATGCAAAACAAGTTATTAACTATGGATGAAGAAATGAGTATCATGACGTTCGATCATAATAATCAGTTGGCTACCATGCAAACAAATCATAAGGAAGAGATAAACTCTATGCAGCATTGCTTGATGACCATAAAGGAAAAGAACGATAAAGTAATAAAAGATATGGAAGAAGACCATGCCAGGGAAATCAATGCTATGAAGGTTGAACACTCTAGTCAGATAGATGCCATTAAAATACAAGTTCAAGAGTTTCAACAATGGTCAGAGGATGAGAGAAACCAGGGAATGTCAATAGTTCAGGAACCGCCTTATCTGTTACAGCGAGCTCCATCATATTATGAGGTCCTTTGTTCCATTGAAAAGTGGATAATTGAAGATGACCTAGATAAGAGGGAAATTAATAATCAGATGCAGAACGAAGAAAGACATGTCACACATATCTTACATACTTCATCTGAGAGATTTGAAGCAGAAATTTCCACGTCATCAGTGATACAGCCTGCCAAGAAGAAAAAACGCAAAAGAAAGAGAACGAGAAGAAGATTTGATGCATCAGACGGCCGCGAGCAGCTTGATTTTCGGATAGGAAAAAGTCCTACCATATGTAGAATTGGACATGGCACATCCGACAAGCAGCCGGCAGATTTGCCTGAAAGCAGGCAAATGCTCAGTATACACTATATTGAACACATTTGATGCCATGGGGCATCCTTCGTATTGTATTTCTAACCCTACTCCTTGTCATTTCAGCATTTCATTTCTATTTTAGGATTAGATTTACTTTTCCAGATAGTTAATAAATGAAGAGCTTATATCTTTCATGTGCTTAATGTTATGTGATGATTTTTGGATGGACGCTACTTATGTTTTATTGTGTATTGCGTGGATGCAGATTCTGGATTCTCACATTCCTGCAGTGCAGCAACGTGTCCCCAAGTGGAGCCAGATGTTGACCACTACGTGTCAACTTCCCATAGCAGTACACCCCTTTTTCTTCGCAAAAGGGATAGCGCTTGATTGACATGTCCGTGCCATTCGACAGTCATCGTCGACTTGATCAATTTATGTTGTAAACCCAGTCTACATGTGTGAATTGTAAATAATCTTAGCAGAGTTGAATCATGTATGTAAATTGCCTAAGTGGACCTAATTTTCCAGTGATAATCTACGTTCTGGAAGGTTTTTTGTCTCACCGATCCATGATCAACAGAGTTTTCTTTCAACCTAACCCCAAAGCCGGAATGAATTTTGTTATTAGAATATTAGGGGAATCCTAGTGCGTTGATCTGCTAGATTATATTTGGTCGCAGAATTGGGTGGTCTATGAGGGTCTATGTCAAATGGGTTTTCCCCATTCGGATGTAAAATTGTAAAAGTCATGATGTAAAGTGTCTTGAGGGTTAGGAAATGTTTTACTCCCCTCATAGGTCCTAAGTCCTAAGTCCTAGGTCCTAGGTGATTTTCCCAAAGGCTAAGTTCGAGGATCCATTTAAAAAAAAAAATAAAAAAATTGGAAAAAAAAAGGGAGAAAAAGAGAGAAAAAGATATAAATAATTAAAAATAAAATTAAAAAATTAAAAAATATATAAAATTAAAAATAAATAAAAATAAATACTAAAAAATAATAAAAATAATTAAAAAATAAAAAAAAAAAAATAAAATAAAATTTTTAAAAAATAATAAAATAATAATAAGTCAAATTTTTTGAGTAACCGTCGATGAGGATCAAGATATCTTTTAATCTCATCCGTCGAATTTTTAAATGCATTTTGACATGGATCACTCGAATTAGCCGTTGGGAATTTTTCCTTTAAATAGGGTGCTAGGGGTCATTTGAGATCAGATTCGATCTTAGAGTCTGGTGCTAAAGAAAGCTCTCTTGTAGTCATTTTTTGTGCAATAAAGAAAGACTTTGGCGTTAAAAATCTTGCTGGTGTTACTCTTCTGAAAATGCTGTAAGATGATTTATTTTTCTACATAATTTTATTTTCAATCATCGATAATAGCTTGATGAAGATTGATTCAGGCACAGGTATCTTGTCTGATCTTTGGGTTTGAATGATAGTTTAGATTCTGAAAAATAATGGCAGGTATCTCCATTTGATCTGGATTTCACTATCATTTTTTCCCTCTATGTTAATGGTTGATTTTAAGTTGTGCAGGAAATCTTAGTTTTGAGTTTATCGGGCGTTAGGGGAAGTTCTCGGCTGAACCAGCCAACTCCCGGATTGCGTTTTCTGAAAGAGCCCAGCGAGTTTTAATCCCGGGCTTATCATCTGAAATTTTTTATGAATGCATGCAGGGTTTTCTTTAGTATCTCACATTAAGTTTAAAATTTTGAAAATATTACTGTGAATTATTGACAAATCTGGTTGCTTAGAGTCATTAATCTGTAAATACTATAATTATTTAGCTGATTTAGGGTTTTCAGTTTTGTTTTTGGCACATTTTACCTCTGGGTTTTCTGTTTTTGACATTGCAGGTTGCAGGTACAGATCTTGAAAATTTTTCAGGGTTTTCATTACACAAATATGAATGCAGGGCAATTTGAAATTTACTGGAGAATTTGGAGGGTTTTCTGATCTATCTGTCTGCTATTCGTGGGGTTTCATTTCGCAGGAAAAAATTAAAATCTTTTTTGGGCATACGCTGGTCTCAGGCTTAGAAAATCAAAAGAAAAATTCAAGATTATACAGCTATATCCTCTGCGGCTTCAGCAAACCTGCAAAATCACTGTCTAAACCCTCATCGCATTTTTTTCCCTCTGCCTTCGCTCGATTTTCCCTTCTGCTGCCACTCCAAAAAACTTTAGTTACGCTGCCCATTCTCCAAACCTGCAAAAGGAAAACGCCTTTTGCTGCCCAACATTTCCACCCAGCCATCCCTTCCAACGTCCTCTCCTCCACCACGCATTCTCCTTCTACGTAACATGCAGCTATCTTTCAATCTACAATCAAACCCTCAGCCATCCTCCCACGCTCTTCCTATTCCCCTGAGTGTGCATCCGCTGCCCAAACTTGCGTTCTTCCTTTCTGCTGCAACTGCGTCCATTCACGCTTCCATCTCCAGATCTATGTTGCTATTCTTCCATCTGCCAGACTTGCGTCTTCCTTCCAACGTCCACCTGCGTATTCGATTCCCCTCCATGCCATAGAACTTCAGATACACAGCTGTGTATCTCCCTACACTATCGTTCTCCTCTCGCCATCAGAACCTGCGACAAAACATTCGACCTCCCTTTATTTATTTGTATATATGCGTCAAATTTCATCTAGTTTAGCTGTAAGGTTAGATTTCATTCGATTTTGTTTCGGTTAGCGTATTTCTTCTCCTTTCAATTTCATTTCAGTAAAAGGGTTAATTTTAGATCAGATATAGGTTAGATTTTATTTACGTTTTGTATAATTAGGGTTTAGATATTAATTTTCCTTTTGTTAATTTAGATTATGTGTATATTTAACTTAGGATTTTATATCAAAAATAAAATTAAAAAAAATCATAAAAAGCAACAAAGGGTTTCTTTTAGTTTAGATTTTTAGTTTTGGATTTCAATTTTAATTAGATTTCATTTTTAGTTTAGAATTTAATTATTTTTGTTAATACTCCGATTTGATTTAATAAAAAAAAAATATAAAATATATATATAAAACAAAAAATAATTATTTCAGTTAATTTGTATACATTTAACACTTGTCTTTTTAAATTTCAATTTCATTTAGCTTAGATTTAAATTTTTGTTTTATTTTTGACTTTAAAAATAAAATCATTAAATCATTAAAAAAAAAAAAAAAAAAATAAAAAAAGTTCCTTTTTTTTTATTACTTTTAGAATCTTAGCTTAGAATAGTTTTGTTTTATTTTTTATTTCATGAAAAATAAAAAATTTCATAAAAATAAAAAAGTTAATTTAAGTTTTTAGTTTAGATCAATTTCTTTAATTTTATATACTTTAGATTTTAGCTTTGTTCTATTTTTTATTTTAAATCTATAGTTTTAAAATCATAAAAAATTAAAAAATTAAAAAATCATAAAAAATAAAAAAAAATAACAAAAGCATAGAATGTTTAATTCTTAGGTTTTTAGTAAAAAAAAAAAAAAACCTTCAGTTTAGATTAGATTTTATTTAAGATTTTAAGTTTAGTTTCATTTTAAATTAAAAAAAAAATTAAAATCATAAAAATTTAAAAAAATATAAAAAACTCATAAATGGTTAGAAAAAAAATAAAAAGGTTCTTTTAAGATTTAGTTTAGTTTAGTTTTGTTTTATTCTTAAAAAAAAAAAAAAAAAAATTAACTGAAAAATTTGAAAATACATTTTTTGGTGTCCCTTGTGGTATTTATGTCCCATTTTTCTATAGCTAAAAGCACTTAAATGTTTATTTAAAGATTAGCTATTGAAAAGGGGTGAATCTTTTCGTGAGCTTGGTTAGCATTTAAATTTCGTGGTTTAATGTATTCGATCTTTACAAATTTAATTGCTGGATTATTGTTAAGGCGTTGTGCGTTTGACGAATATCTTGCATTTTGCTTATAAATGATTGTTAATCACGGAATTATAAAGTTCATATTTCTGTAGCTTTTGACAAATAATCATTTAATCATTAACTCCATATGGCACTGGTCTATTAATTTATAAAATCAATTAAGTGCTTGTTCCCCTCGTGTCTCCTAACCCAACTGGTCCACAGTTGGTCATCCATTATCCAATAGGGTCTACCCCCCTTAGCTGCGGGAGACAGGCTTAAACGGAGAGTTCGGGGATCAGGGTGACAACCCCCGGTCTGAGCGTTGTCATGACAATCCATGCAACAACAGAGCTATACTCACACAGGCAGGCATAGAGGGTGTAGTTCACTTGATTGCATTTGCAAGTCGAAGATTGTCCAATGCCGAAAAGAACTACTCTACCACCGAGTGGGAGGGGTTGCCAATGGTGTACGCACTCCAAAAATACCGACACTATTTATTGGGAGGACATTTCAAGATGTATACCGACCATTTCGCATTGAAATACCTGGTGAACAAGCCTGTGTTGGGGGGTGCATATGAAAATGGATTTTACTATTTCAAGAATATGATTTTGAGGTCATAGTCAAGCCGGGACGCTTAAACGCCAGACCAGACCACTTGTCACGAATTGAGACGGGCGAGGAACCAACAAATTTGGAGGAAGGGTTATCTGATGCACAGCTCTTTGTAGTGCGCGTCATAGACGGACACTTTGAAGATATAATCCATTTTCTAACAACAGGAACTGCGCCAAAAGGAGTACTCAATCCAACAAAAGAATGAACTGGTGGTGCGCGCGGCGGACTTTTTCTGTCATCGCGGGGCACCTCTACAAAATGGGCAACGATGAGATATTGCGAAGATACGTACTTGAATTTGAATGCGGTCAGATCCTCGCGGAAGCACATGGGGGTGCTGCAGGAGGACACTATGCAGGATGCGCGACCGCACAAAAGATTCTTTGCGCAAGATTATGGTGGCCGACCCTGCACCAGGATTCGAAAGCGCATTGTAAGGCCTGCGATATATGTCAAAGGACGGGAAAACCGTCACGAAGGGACGAGATGCCACTAAATCCCCAAATGACACTGTAGCCGTTTGAGAAATGGGCGATCGACTTCGTGGGCCCGATCAAACCTCAGGGAAAGACGGGTGCACGCTACATCATCACCGCGACGAAATACCTGACACGATGGGCGGAAGCACAGCCGGTCAAGGACTGCACGACCGCTACAGCTGTAAAGTTTTTGTTCAAAAACATGTTGACACGATTTGGCTGTCCGAAAATCTTAATGAGCGATTGCGGAACACATTTCTTGAATGAAACCATTAATGCACTCACAAAAGAGTTCCAGGTGTATCATCAGAAAAGTACACCGTACCACCCACAGGCCAATGGAATAGTAGAGGCATTCAATAAAATACTGGAGACTGCGCTAACCAAATTATGTAACACGCAGCGAACAACTGGGACTTGTGTGTACCCGCTGTGTTAAGGGCGTACAGGACAACGTGTAAGAAATTGACGGGACAGACACCATTTCAGTTGGTCTATGGTACGGAAGCAGTCATGCCGATGGAATACATCATCCCTAGTCTGCAAATAGCAATGCTCACAGGCATGACTGACCGCAAAGCTCTGGAAGAAAGGCTCGCGCAATTAGAAGAACTCGAGGAAGAATGGTTTTTGGCTGTGTTAGAGTCGGTCTAGTAGCCCTTCACCAGAGATCAAAACTCTTTTCTTTTCATGATTAGGTGTCCCATCAGTGTGATCATGTTGCATTCCGTTAGGCATGCCATAATCCTGGTGGAGGGAGTTTGTGTCTTTTATTCCCCTCTTGTTTGGCACTGCTGGTTCAGATTTGTTTAAGTAAATAAAATCTTCAAAGGGTCATTCATCTTGCTTTAAGTTTTGAGGTCTTAGGTCTAGGGTTGAGTCCATTTTTATCTTGAGAGGTCATAAAGGACCAGCAAGCCAGAGGGATGTCCTTCATTAAACATTATTTCAAAAATTCTCATCATTGTACAGCTAAATTTTCACCTTGTTCTCAAAAACTCTGTTTTTGAAAACAAAGGTCATTATCTCATTTTTGTAAAAATTCTCAAAATTTCAAATTCTTCAAATGTCGAAGTGCAGCCTTGGTCTCCTTTGCCAAAGCATCCTAGAAGCTATCCTTGCAAAAATTTTCAGAAGAAATCATCATTTCAACCAATTTTTCAAAGAAAAGAAACCAAAAGTCAGAGCCAATTAATTCAAAAAAGTGTCAACACTCAAAACATTACAAAGTGGGTTTTGGGCAAGTAAAAATCAAAAGGAAGCCTATAAAAGCACATCACTCTTCATTAGCAACTCATTTGCCTCTCACAAGCTAAGTGAATCCTTGCAAAGGCGATTTTAGGAGTTCTTGAGCAAGTTGAGCAGTTTCAGAGGCGCGCTACGCGTCAGGAAGGGCGCGCTACGCGTCAGGGGCGCGCTACGCGTCAGGAAGGGCGCGCTACGCGTCAGGAAGGGCGCGCTACGCGTCAGGGGCGCGCTACGCGTCAGGGAGCCTTTCTCAGTGTTATTCTGCACGTGCGCTACGCGTCAGAGGGGCGCTACGCGTTGGGCAAGGCGCGCTACGCGTTGGGGTTTCAGCTCAACAAATTGCCAGCAAGCCATCAAATCGATTTTTCTCTCAGGCAAATTGCAGGTAGGCCTCTCCTCCATGGCTAGATTTGGTTTTGCAAGATGAAAGAGAAATTTAATATGTTCAAATGCTATGAAAATGATAAATCAAAACCCTACATTCTTGTGGAAAATTTAAAGTCTCAATGGTGCTAGGGTTTCAAATTTCTCTTGCTGTCCAAGGTTGCCCATTTGTAATCCTTTTTTCCCTCATTTTCATCACCTTTCTCCCTCAGATTTCCCCATGAAATTTTCATAATTCTCCTCTCTAAAATTCCTAAAACATTCTCAAATTCCCAAACCCTACTTCATTTTAAAATCCCATAATTTTGTGATTTCCCATGCTTGCCTTCCCTAAATTCCTTCTTTTTGTTTATTATCCCTAATTCCCTCATGTTCCCCTATCCCTAACAATTCCCTTGTATTTATGTCCCCTTGGTGACAGCATTTGAAAAAGTCAAACAGCAGTTAATTGGGTGCAAAGTTAGCAATACATTTCAGCCATCTTGCCTTCAAAACCATGTCAGAAACTGAATCAGATTATGAGCAGAGTTATGACAGTGATTCAACACCAGAGGTAGAAGTGCCAAGGAGGCATCACAAGGGTGGTAAGGGTGGTCGGCATGTCAGGGAAGAGCCCACTTCTTTGGCTCATTTGCAAGCTTGTCCACTTGCAATGTCATGTTTTCAGTATCAATCATGCTTTGGATATTGTGAGAGGATCTCACAAATTCAACACCATAGAGAGCTGGTTCGCTTGTTTGTCCTACATTTGCACAATGGCCATGTGAACCTTGCAGGAGTGGATTTCACCTTATCACCTGAAATGGTTGCTCAAGCCACCGGGATACCAAATATTGGGGAAGAGTGGACCAAGCGCAAGCTGCTAGACAAATTTCATTATCAACCATACATCAAACCCGGATGCATGAGGCACCTTACTGCTGTTTTTCTTTTCAGATTCCTAAGGGATGAGTATGCACCCTTGATGAGGCTCATTATGCGCTATTTCACTTGTGAGGGCAGATTTTCACATTTATATTCGTACCATATCCGTTTGTTGATGCATTTCACCCGGGTACGAATGATGAACATTCCATTTTTCATGTGCCGAAATATAGAGAAGATGGTGCCCATAGTACAAAGGAAGAACCCCGCACAGCAACTCAAAAGTATATATCATTATGCATTGATCGAGATCGTAGTGATGCATCAGTTGGCACAGCAGGGTATTGCTTGGGAGGATTTCATTTCTCGCGACTTCTTCATGGTGCCACCGCCACCTCCTGAGATTGTCCATGATGAGGGAGGTCCTTCACAGCAGTTTGACATTCCTGAGCCAGAGCATGTCAGCGCTCCTCCAGCATGTGTTACATATCAGAGAGGCCTCAGGGCCTTATTTGCATCAGCACGGCGAGTATTATCTCCACATCAGGTGGAAGGGGTCTTGCCTTCTTCATCAGCACAGCGAGTGTTATCTCCACATTAGGTGGAAGGGGCCTCGCTTTCGACAGCAGCACAGGTACAAGAGAGAGGCAAGCAGCCCAAGATTGATGAGGGGCCATCAGGTGATCCAGACATAGATATTGTTGACCTTGATATCAGTTCTCCTAGCTTAGAGCCAAAGGAGATCATTCAGCAACTAAGGGCTGAAAATGACTTGTTGCAGCAAAAGTTGGAAATGGCAAATTGAACAATCACATACTTAGAGCAGCGCAACAAGCAATTAGAGGATGAACACACTCTTGATGAGTTGCGGAGGATCCGAGAAGACCGGAACTTGGCTCGCAAGAGACCCGGTGATTTGACACCTATTGAGCAAGGGTCTATGCTCATTCGGGTGAACACTCATTTAGAGAGGTTGATAGCCAAGGCAAACAGGGACAAAGACATGCTCCGCCACATGAAGAATCATTATTGGGCCCGCATGCATGTGTGCAAAGCAAAAATGAAGGTACTCAAAGCACGCTTGGCCAAGGCACTAAAATGGAGGAAAAGGCCCGATCCGCTTCAGATTTTGGCTGAAGCCACCTTGAGGGAGCATGGTGCTCAATGATATACCTCCAGCTCAAAATTCAGGAAATTTGGAGCAATTTTGGTCAATTTTGAATTTTTTGTGCCAAAAACAGGTTTTTGCCCTCAACGCGTAGCGCGCCGCGCGCTACCCTTAAGTTGGGGAGGTCCATTTCACGAAAACTCAGCATTTTTGGATTTGTCATGACAAAATACACTTGCTCAGCCACTGCCAAGAAGTTTCATGGAGATTTGAGCCCCCAAAAGGTCAAAAAACAAGCAAAAAATGACTTTCTGCCACTTTTTGGACACACAGGAAGTAGTCTTGGGAGATTGCAATTTTGGAGGGGCAAATGGCCACCAAATTGAGAAATTCCACTTGGGCTGGAGAGTAGACATCCAGACCTTTCCAACAAGCCCACTTGTGCCTCATTTGGATGTCGGGAAGTGCCTCAAAAGTGGCCTGAAAGGCGCGCTACGCGTTGGGAAAATTTGCCAGTTTTGCACTTTCAGCTCAGGAAAACGCAACATTGACTAGTTTTGACTTTTTGGTGGGGTTTTTCATCCTCTTTGATGTAATTAATGTAATTTCATGTTGACATGACACTCTTTTACCTATTCTAGAAGATTCATTCATAAAATGGCAAAAAATTAATGAATGAATTGGTTTCATAGCTTATAGAGGCAAGTTGTTTTGATTGCCTAGATTGTAGTGCTCAGTTTAGAATTGGTTGAAACAGCTCCTAGGATGATGAGCTCGACCCCTAGAGGCAAGGGAATGTGTTAGCTTGCCTATATTTTGTATTTTCTTAGTCATTTTCATGGTTGGACTCTTGAGGGATAAGCTTAGACTGTTTTACACTTTGTATCTCTACAATTTTGGCAAAGGAAAGACCAGGGTTTTGCAGCACTATTTGGGATTCCTATGGTGATTTGTGTTGATGGTGTGTTTCTCTCATGTACTTGTAAGTTTGTTATGTGTATCATTTTCCCACTCTTCTTTTCTGCAAATTAAGTAAATGAAGTGTTAAGGTAGAATTCATGGTTTCTATGCTCTGCCTTTAAGTTTGCTTAATATCTATGTTTTCATCTGTTTAAGGAGAACTCTCGATGGTTTCTTGCTCTCCTTAACTCCTCACCGGTCATATCTATCCATTCACTTATTTCAAAGGCATCAAGACAATCTCCTACCTTGCCCCAAAAAGACCTCTGCAAAAACTGTGTCTCATCCCCACACCCAAAATTGCTGTGCTCAGTTTTCCAACAAAACTCTAAAAATTTAAAATCAAATTTTCCCTATCAGTTTACTAGCCTAAAATCAGTGTTCTTTATTGGTCATCTCAGCCCTTTGAAAACCTTTTGCCGAGATAGACCCGGAGAGAGCCCTCTCTTGTCCCCGTAGGGCTAGCTACGAGGCTAAGTGGTTTGATGTTGCCTTGGATTTTGTCTTTTTCAGCCTGAGGGCAAATTCAAGCGCTAACAGGCTGGATTTCATCAAAAAGTACAAAAGCAGCGTGAAAAGGCCTGGCACAACCACCATATCAAGTTGCGCACCTTCAAGGTAAACGACTTAGTGCTACTGTATGACAGTAAGTTTGAAAAACTTCCAGGAAAATTCAGAATGCACTGGCTGGGACCATACGTGGTAAAGGAGGTCACAGACGGAGGAGCGGTCTAGCTAGTCAAACTTAATGGAGAATCCTTCCCAGGAAAAGTAAACGGCAGTCGCCTGAAGCCCTACACGGGTGGGCCGGCTATCTGACTAATTGGCCGAAGCACAGTCTTCGCGGCCCAAGGAGCCGGACAAGGGCGCGGGACTATAAACACAAGCACCAGAAGCTGGTACCAAAGAAAGGACACGAGTCAGACGTGGATGATTTAGAAGCAAGAATGCAATAGGTCCAGCAAATAGCAGAACAGTGCGCCGCGGACCTCCGGGTAGTACGGGAACAGTTGGAGGGGCTTCGTACCAAGATTGCCGCACCAGCAGAGTGACTCGGGACAAGTCACGATGATTATGTTGGGGGCCTGTTGGGCATGGAATCCCTCCACAACTGGTTTTGGGGCTCAAAGCCCAAGTTTTGGTCAAAGGTTTTGTAAGACTCCACGAATTGTGGGCGCGGAGCGCGCAGTAGAGGTTAAGTCATAGGACTGTCCACCCTAAAGTAATGTAATGTAATGTAACGTCATGTCAGCCTACCCATGGTCTGCGGACCATGGGATTGTATAAATAGAGCGAGGCTCTAAGTTGTAAAGATAGTTGATGATAGAGTAAGTAGCGAAGGAATGGTTCAAGCTTAGAGTAGGATTCTAAGTGTATTGGGTCATAGTAGTAGGAAGAGGCTCTGCAGTTGAGTGCGCAGAGGCCTAGTAGAGTCCGCAGCTGAGTGCGCGGACCCCTGCAGCTGAGTGCACAGGGCAGTGTCGAGTTTGTAAGCAAGATTGAAGATTAATAAAAGAGAAGTTGATTCCTATTTCTGTGTATTTGCTATGCATTATCTTCTTTATGTTTGTATTGGGTTATGTATCGTGCGCACTGATATGATTGTTGAATATGCTGTAATAACCATAACTCTTACACACACAAGTTAAGTAATTGGTTAAGTAGCAAGAGACTTGGGTATTATACGGGTCACGCCCCGAGTAGGGCTGCGCGGAAGTCACACCGCAGGTTGCGAGGAGATCGCAAGTGCACGTAGCGACAGGTCACACTGTAGACCTCCAGAATCCCATCAGACATCCCAAGGGTGTAGAAACCTAGTTCTAGCACCCTCCCATACTACTTTGGGTGAGACCTCAGTCCGCGCTCCGTGGACTGTTGCCGAAAGGGCCAATAGTACCGGGATTTGCTTGGCTAAATCACCTTTGAACCTGGGTCAGGCCCATATAAGTCAACACAAAGGCAAAAGGCATATGAAGAAGGATGGAAAAGCAAAGGCCGGGGTAACTCATGTACCACGATTTTCTCCCTTCTACAGTCATATACCCAGGAGTAGGATTCCCTTATTATAGCTACCCTTGTACCATGGCATGTGGCTTGGAGCATTCTCTTGATTCCCACTCTATTCCATTACTATGTCATTGGCCACCTACCACCTGATGGATGTACCATGGACATGTTACCCCCTTTAAAGGTTGAAACCACCCACCTAATAGGGTCCTTGATTAACCCCCTTATTGAGCTTGGAGACACTTGTACATGCCAAAACCCACTATGGAAGGGCATGCCATTATGAAGTGCCCCATTGGTTCCCTGACTTGTAAGCTCTTTTACTCGATTATTCTAATGATTTGTTTTATTGGAGGGCAAGGGGACGCATTGGATCTTATGCAGGATTGTAGGACGACCTCCAGTTGGGGCTTAGTCTCCCTATACAGGGTCCTAGCCCTCCAGAGGGCCACATTGGAACTTGTAGGGTGAGTGCTGAGAGCCATGGGCCTCCACCATAGCAGAGAGTATTTCATGGATCCCTAACACCACTCATTGATTGCTCATGTTCCACCTTTTGGATGAGAATGATGCACCAGGTTCACCATGCCCAGTCGGCTCCACTTTTGCACCATACACTTGATAGATGTTTTAGGGTTCGAATGAGGATGTGTCTTGTTGCAAGAGACAAAGGGAGAGCTTATTTCATCATCCTATCCCTTACAGATGGTTTACATGCATTTTCGATCCACATGGAGACCCATGAGGATGTCCTTGTGCCCCCACACCCACCTGGGAACACCACAGAGACTTGTTTGGAAAACAAGGGCCAATCCATTGTCCACTATGTTTGGAGCCCATTTTCTCACCATGGCACATTTTGAACTTCGCTAGGCCTCCTCAAAGGCCCAACGATTCATTTTATTAATCATTTTGCCCTCTTGAAAAGCTTATTTTTATGTTATTGAGCTATCTTGGTGGGATTGTCACCAAGGGATGTTATTATTGCACATTATTTTATTATTTGGGGCTTAATTAGGTCAATTGGGAAAATCAAACTCATTAGAGATGGTATAAATAGATGAGAGGTGATTCATTTCTCTCATCATCAGTTGGATTGGATTATTAGCTCTTGTGAGAATTTTGCATTCCCTTTTGGAGGATGAGTTTGGTTTCATGGAATGAATTTTGATGTTTGAATTCTATCTTCTTAGTCTTGGAGCTTCATTATTGGCATAATTTGATGATTGGATATACTCATTTGTACATGTAAGTAATATTTTTGATGTTTATTCTTGTCATTTACTTTGTCACATGAATGTTGTTGGGATTTTCGCTATATGTTTGAAATTTACTGCTATTTTATGCGAAATTGTAGAAATTTTGGTCTTTTGAAGCGTTGCATCACTGCATGTGTAATGTACGAATGGGTGAATGTTCCTAGAGGTTATCTTTGTTGAAAATACCTTCATAAGTCATCAATTATTGCATATTGAAGTATAAAATCTTCTGGCAGTTGCTCTCATGCCCTAATTGCCATGTGAAGTTGTCTAGAGGTTTCCTTGATTAGGTATAGTTTCTACAACTCAAGTTCATCTTGACTCCATCTCTCCCAAAGGAAATACACTAATCCATCCACTAGTGGTCACCTAAACATTTATTTTTCCTTGCCTCTTCTCTCTCTTTCTAGGCCTAACCAGCATAGGTCACCTAGGGAATCGAATAAATCTCATTATAGCCATCAAAGCACCTCAATTTTTGGTCCATAATTGCGCAAGAGTTTCCTAATTTGAAGCAATTTCGACGATGGGATCCTGAGATATAGAAAGCCCTAGCTCGAAGACCATCTCTTGCCCTTGATTTCCCTTGGCTAGTGTCCTCATTTGGATCATTGCATTTAATCCTCAAAAGAAAATTTGTTCTTTGATCCTCTTCTCTTCCCTAATCAGGTCAAGCCCCTCCTTGGTTGATCAACACCATATCGTTGACCTAAATCTGGGTCCACTTGGTCCTTTGTGGTCTCGCAATTTTATAACTCTGATTTCACAAAGATCATATAAATACCAATTCTCCATAAGGATTTTCTGGCCTAAGAATCATGTTTACAAGATATATTATTCCCAAACCCTAGGCTCGAGAATTCTCTTAGCCCTTCTAGAGAGCATATCACCTTGCTTCCCGAGCAAGAAAGCTAGATAATTGAGTCTCTCTTTGAATGGGCCTTAAGAATCACTCCTTATCCTCTTATTAATCCATTCATCTAGTGATTCCCCCTTTTACTGGGTCTTCTCCCATCGGTGAAATTCTGAAAAGAGTAGGGAGCCTTAGCTAAGGTGACAGTGGGCTATCGCTCCATTATTGCTCCTTGACCTAGTAGTTTCTCCATAGGATCCCCTCCTAGGATCCCTGCTAGTTTGAGCGGTAACAAATCCATTTAGTGTTATTCGCACAAGTTCACTGTCCTTTGGTTTCTCACCAACTATTGCTAGTTCATCATGAATGTCCCAAATTCTGGTGAAATAAGAAGTCATGCCTTCACCCTTCATCATCTTTGTGGTCCTCAACTTCTCTTGCAATATGTGGAACAATATGATCTTAGACTCCATCCAAGACCATCCTCTTCGTCTTAGCCATTTCTTTCTTGCAGTTTGCCAACTATTGTGCATCTATTGGCTCTACCATGACATTCGTCATGAACTCCTTCAAACCATGCTCATCTAAAAGAAATTGCATTTTGTCCTTCCATATGCCAAAATTTGAAGGCTTGTCAAGTCTATCCCGATCTCTAAGAACTGTTGTGGTCATTCCTATGAAACTCAAACAACGTGGAAATCTCCTTGTCCTTCCTACTCGACCTAGCTTCTATTACTCGCACTCCCTTATGGAATGTGCAAATTTGCTCCTATTGCCTCCGGAAATCCTTCTCCGGTACTCGCACTACTTGCTACCTCAACTAGGCAACTCGCTCAACTTCCGGAAGTCCTCTGCAATCTGGCACACGTTCTATTGCTCTTGAAGATTGCATTAGCTGACTGGATAAACTGCTATGGCTTACTACTTTTGAAAGTCTCGAATGTTCATTTTTGGTTAGCATCGGATGTGCTCTTTGGCTGAATGGATAAATTGCAATGGCTTACTACTTTTGAAAGTCTTGAATGTTGATTTTTGGGTAGTATTGGATGTGCTCTAGTTCTGAAATTTTGTGGAGGGGCTAGAACATATGAGATCTCCAAGACCTAGAAATCATTTGGTGAAATTCCACTCGGATTTGTGTTTTATTAAAATAATTACTATTTTTAATGGGGTTCCTAAGTCTAAACTTAGGAAAATTAAAATATTAATGGGTATTAATGAAAATATGGGTAAGAAGCTTTTAATAGACAAGGATCAAGTCTAATTTAATCTTAGTCGTTGATTAGAGATTTAATCTCGGTCATTGATTTCTCAACAGGAAAAGTATAAATGGAGGCTTGGGGTCAGTTGGAGAAGACACACAGAGAGATTGAGGAAATCGATTTTTTGAGGTGAGAAGTTCTCAGGAGGGAAATCAATTGAGGAGATCTCTAGCAGAGGGGCAGTTTGGCAGAGGGACTTTAGTCCAAGGCCGAGAATACATAGCAGAGAGGTAGAGTAGCACCAGGAGAGACAACACAGCTCCAGAAAGGGTGACGCAGAGGCTAGAGGAGTTGATGCAATCACTTAGAGGTAGCGCTGGGGTTTCTATGATGCAGAGAAATCAACAGTTCAGCAAATTGATTTCAGAGTTGGGAAGGCTCATTGGGAGGGTGACGTAGCTCCTAGAGGAAGTGACGTAGTTCCAGCGTAGAGCTTGGAGCAGCCATCGCTGCCCAGCACTGGGGACAGCGCAGTCACCTATGGGGTTTGTTCATCCAGTTGCTGGATTCGCCAAAATATCTTTCTCCAAATGGAGGTACTTTTTCCGGGTTTATTCTCTATTGGGTAAGCCGAATTTGGCACTCTAGTTGTATTAAAAATATGCTCAATAATAAAACCCTCATATCTGTTGCACCGGTTTTCCAGCATTGTGTTTTTCTGGGGATGTTTAGTCCAAAAATAGGTGTGTCCTTTGTAAGGTTGTCTCATTTATTTTTCAGTACTTGATATGTATAGTGGTGTAGGCTGCAGTGTATTTACATTAATATTTTCTGAAGCATTCTGAAAATAAGTTGTTAAATTGAAGAACACAAGTAGGTAATGCAAATCAGTTTACTGCAGTAGGATTTTTGACTTGTTCGATTCAGAATTTTTCACATCGAATCTCCTCCTGAAAACTAGATCTGGAAACCCTTTGAAAAATTATGGAAATTCCTCCTTTTCTGAGTGTTTTTCTCTTCCACCCAGCGCTGATATGATGCTGAAAACCTCTTGCAAACAAAATGCACCCAGATTTTCTCAACAAAATCACTAAGTAGCTCACCAAAACCCTCTATCTAGGAAATCCACAACCTGCAAAAATCTGCTTCTAAGGTTGATTGAATTTTCCTCCAACTCGGATCTGGAAATCAAACCCTTTGCCTTTGCAAATTTGCACTTCCTGGTGGCCTATGCAGATCTGAGAAATTCGTACTCAAAACCCCCCATTAACTTGCACAATTTCTCCTTCTCACTACTGAGCGTCTGATCTGATCAAAATTGCTTTAGGACTTGTAGTAGTGACATCTTCAAGGTGTGATAATTCAAGGTGACTTTATTATGCCTTTAGTTGATATGAAATTTATTTATTTTAGGACTTGTAGTAGTGATATATATATTATGTGCATGAGGATATGAACATTTTATTATTATTTTTAAACCTCATCTCGTAGCTGTAATTCTATACTAACCCAACTTAGTAATTATTATTAATGAGAAATGTAAATTTAACTTCAGTTATTAACACCTCTAACTTAATGTGACATGGCATATGCTTTTACTATTTTAATATTTTTCATAGAAGGCCCATTATAGACCCCAACTTTACTCTTATGGGTGATGAGTTTTGGGAAAGACTATAGAGAACCCCAACTTTAAGGACATGACCTAGAGATAGAACTGTTGAACATGGTAGATTCAGTCAGTGTTTTCATTGGCAAAAGTAAAGAAGAAATTATGAATTATCTTGTTGACCAAGTCAGCCCCACTCCTTGAATGGGTTTGAACCTAAGGTCAAAACCCTCCTCCTAGCACACATATAAATTGGTATTCGATTGACTTCATCACCAACAAACACAAGGAGTTTTGTTCACACGTTCGAGGAGAAGAAGAAAAAGAAGAAGATTTGTTCTGCATTGACCAACTATTTGACTTTTGTTTGACCATCTTTGACTTGGATTATATGTTGATGTTTGTCTGAACTTTTGATTGATTTTGGAGGCTGAAAGTTTTAGTGGTTCGTTGAATCTGTTTGACTGAAGTTCGGCTCTTGTTTTGGCTCATTCATCGAGAGTTGACTGTAGGTCAACTTCTATGATTTGACCGAGCTTTGACTGTGGTATTGCAAGCCGAATTTCAGCCCTTTGACCAACTGCCTTAGACTGATCTGTAAAATGTCTTGGATATTCCACTAGACAGTTCGTCACAACAGATCTGATAATATTATATTAAAAATTTGAGATTCTACACTATTAAAGTTTTATTAAACTTTAAGATCTGTAGATTTAATTGTAATTAGTGCATGCATGCGAATGGAAATTATGCAGAAAAGTAGAGAATGACAAAATAAGCTCACACACACATAAGACACAAGATATGCTCTATGGGAAACCCTTTCAGGAGAAAACCCAGTTGGAAGGTGAGGCCACTTCGCTCTCTTTCTTTGTCTGGAAATATGGCTGCAGGTACAAAGAAGTAATGCCTGTGGCCCATGGACTGCTATAGTACACAGGTCCTCTCTATGTTCTCTACCTCCTATCTCTCCTGGCTATCTTTGTTCAGCTATGGAAGAAAATGCTCCCAAAAGAATGGAATGCCTCTTCCTCCTAATGGCCTAGTTATAACATAGCCTGATAGCCCTACTAGTGGTTAATTTTTGTTGAAGTTTCTAAGTTTACTTAATTACAAACCCTTCATGCACTTTTTCTGGTTTATTCCTATCTACTTGTTATTTTTTCCTTTAACAAGTTATTTACAAAGTAAATACTGAAAATAAACACCAATGCATGCTCAACATATTACAGATCAGCAACTAAAGGAAACAAGAACAATCATAGCACATGACACCATATTTTTTGGACCAATGTCCCCGGAAAAACCCAATGCGGGAAAACCGATGCAGTTATCTGAGGGTTTTCTTATTAAGCATTATCAGAGTACAATCTGGGTGCCGAAACTGGCCTACCCAACAGAGAATTTCCTTAGCAGCTATACCTCATAGTTTAAGACAAATCTCTTGGCTGAAACCCCAGAGAATCCTTCCGGCAGCTCTCAGCACAAAACTGCTCTGCAACCCCAATGCTTGCACAATCTGGACTGCGTCAGCCCCTCTCTTTCTGACGCTAGCCCTGCGTCAGCCTTTCTTGGCCTGCATAAGCCCCAGGAGGCCCTATGTTAGCTTTTTGGGCCTCTGTGCCAGACACGTTGGCCTCTCTGGTGCTCTGCGCAACACTTGGCTACCTCTGCATGGCCCTGTGTCACTCTCCTTGGCTGCTGCGTTACTCTCCTGGCACAATCTCTGCCTTCTCTGTTTCTCGGTACTCAATGCCTCTCAGCTGCTCTCCTGATCACTGATTTTATCTCTCTTAGCAAACCCCACTCTAGAGAATAGAATGACTGATCATCTGGTGTGATCTCCAAGTGACCCTCAAGCCTCCTCTTATACTTTTCCTGTTGACGATTCAACGGTCGAGGTTAAGTCCCTAATCAACAACTAAGATTAGATCTGGCTTGATCCATGTCTTTTTGGACCACTTTAACACATTCATATTGATACTCATTAATATTTTATTTTCCCTAAGTTTAAACTTAGGGACTCCATTAAAAATATTAATTATTTTAATATCTCCTTATCTGTTTAGAATGTGCCCAAACCCTTTATGGGTATTGGATGTCTCATGTACCCCAACCTCTCCACCAATTTTCGTGGCTAGAGCACATCTGATGCTACCCCAAATCAACACTCCCTCTTAGTGAGGACTGTGCTCTAGCAATACTCCTCACTAAGTATTACTCTGATCATCCAGCATCAGTACCTGTACTGATGCTAGGCCTTCCTGCCCAACATCCTCTGCACTACTGCCTCCTGTACTACTGCCCATGGTTCTGCCACTGCCACTGCTGCATCTGTACAACAACTCCCTCTACATTCGTGCTACTGCTGGTCCTTTCTTCCAGCACTGCATCCACACTGCACCTCCTCTCATCATGCTGCATCGTGCTGCCCACTTCTGCACTGCAACTCAATTATTGAGAAGTAAGTAATTGATCTCCCAACTGACCTCCCTGTTAGGCTAGAAACACCCACTGATGCTGAAGCTCCCTCTATCGCTGACAAGTGCTCCCTCTCTTTGACCTCCGCGTTGCTGCAACAACTCCCTGCATCTCGCACCATTGCACACCTCTCTGTGCCTTCCTGCACTGGTGCAACACTCCTCTGCCTCTCGCACTACTGCAGCCTGCTAGCTCTGCGCTGTCTCGAGACTCCTGCACTGTAGCTCTCTCTGCCGCTCCATCCGCATCCGTCTCTACCCACCCAGCCAGTCTTGCTACTTCTCGTCGGTGCTCCCGTAGTAAAGTCTAATCCAAGAGGCTAGGTACCTCAAGGATCCCGCCTCTCATCGCCTATAGTCCACCTGACTATAGCTCGATGTCTCCCCACTTCCGCTCAAGTGGTGTGTGTGCACTCATGCAACAGTCATCATTTGTCAAAACTTCCTTCGTTGCCCTTGTTGGCGCTGCCTTAGTCTCGGAAGACTCTCCCTTACTCTTCTTCCATGGGCACTGGGTCACATAATGACCCATCTCCCCACAGTGGAAGCACTTGATCTTGGAGAGATCTTTCTTTTTCCACTTCTCCTGCTTTCCCTCAGATGCTAGGGCCACATCTTCCTCCTCCTGCTTGAGTTTGATCCCCTTGCTGCTGCTACTTGTCTTCGACTGCCGTCTGATCTTTTCCTGGTGAAGATCTGCCCACATCTCGTCCCAAGGTGGGAGAGCCCCTCTACCCAGGATACTCTAGACAAACACTTCCCAATCTTCTGAGGCAGCATTCAGGGTTGTCCTCACCATAAGCTCCTGATCTGGTGTCGCTCTATAGCAGTCAACTAGTCTCGGATCTCATTCAGTCCTCTGAGGAAGGTGTCAATCGATTGACCCTTCTTCATCTGATACGACCTCATCTGGTTCTCGAGCAGCATTCTTCTTTGCACAGAAGTATGCTGGTATAGGTTCTTGAGAGCCTCCCACATCTCAACTTCCATTTCCTTCTCGGCTATATGTGGTACTACATGATCCTTGACCCCGTCAAGGATAATGCACTTAGCCCTCGCAATCGCCTTTTCGTACCTGTCATTATCATTGGGGTTGATTGGGATAGCTATAACCTTCAAGGCGAAGTTCTTGACATGATTCCTGTAAAGTACTGATAAGATTTTGGCCTTCCAGACTGCGAAGTTTGATGCTCCATCAAGTCTATCCTGGTCTCTTACCCCGTGTAGTGCCATGATGCTCCTCTACTTCCCTCCTGGAAGCTCTCTGTTCGACTCCTCTGAGTCTCTACTACCCGTCTGGAAGTTCTCTTTTGGACTCCCTCTGAGTCCTGATTTCCCTCCTGGAAATCCTTCTGCCGCTTGTCGAGATGCCCCCTACTCTAATCGTCTTGTGCAACTGCACTGTTGATCCGAGTTCCTTGGCTAGAAACCCTCGGTAACAACTCCTCTGGCCCTGCTCTATCAGGTATTGTTTTGACTACAGTACCTCACTAGCTCCACTTTGCAATATTCCTACAGCCTTCTAGAGCCCAGCCACTGCCTCTCTGTGAACTGCGTTAGCCCCTCTCTGGCTCACGCTAGCTTTGCATCACCTCGGATGGGTCTGCGTTAGCCCTCTGGCCCTTTGTGTCAGCAACGCTGGCCTCTTTGAGGCTCTGCGTAGTTCCCGGCTTCTTCTGCGTGGCTCTGGCTGGCTCTGCGTCACACTTCCTTGGCTTCTGCGCTACTAGAAACAACTTCTGTCACCTCGGGACAGTGGTTTTCCACTGCTATTGCTCTGCTCGGCTGATGTCTTTTAGTCCTCCTGTGGTCTGCAATCACGCTCTGATACCATGTTGAAGTTTCTAAGTTTACTTAGTTAGAAACCCTTCATGCACTTTTTCTGATTTATTCCTACCTACTTGTTATTTTTTCCTTTAACAAGTTATTTACAAAGTAAATACTGAAAATAAATGCTAGTGCATGCTCAACATATTACAAATCAACAACTAAAAGAAACAAGAGCAAACAAACCACATGTCACCATATTTTTTGGACCAATGTCCCCGGAAAAACCTAATGCAGGAAAACCGGTGTAGCTATCTGAGGGTTTTCTTATTACGCAATATCAGAGTACAATCTGGGTGCCGAAACTGGCTTACCCAACAAAGAATTTCCTTAGCAGCTATACCTCACAGTTTGAGAGAAATCTCCTGGCCGAAACCCTGGAAAATCCTTCCGGCAACTCTTCAGCACAAAACTGCTCTGCAATCCCAGCGTCTGCCCAATCTGGATTGCGTCAGCCCCTCTCTGTCTCATGCTGGCCCTACGTCAGCCCCAGGAGGCCCTGCGTCAGCATTTTGGGCCTCTGTGCCAGACACGCTGGCCTCTCTGGTGCTTTGTGCAGCACTTGGCTGCCTCTGCATGGCCCTGCATGAGCCCTTGCTGTCTCTGCGTCACTCTCCTTGGTTGCTGCGTTGCTCTCCCAGCGCAATCTCTGCCTTCTCTGTTTCTCGGTACTCAATGCCCCTCAGCTGCTCTCCTGATCACTGATTCTATCCCTCTTAGCAAACCCCGCACTAGAGAATAGAATGACTGATCATCTGGTGTGATCTCCAAGTGACCCTCAAGCCTCCTCTTATACTTTTCCTGTTGACGATTCAATGGCCGAGATTAAATCCCTAATCAATGGCTAAGATTAGATCTGGCTTGATTCATGTCTTTTTGGACCACTCTAACACAAATTCATATTAATACTCATTAATATTTTATTTTCCCTAAGTTTAAACTTAGGGACTCCATTAAAAATATTGATTATTTTAATTTTTAATATCTCTTGATCTGTTTAGAATTTGCCCAAACCCTTTTTGGGTATTGGAGATCTCATGTGCCCCAACCTCTCCACCAATTTTTGTGGCTAGAGCACATTCGATGCTACCCCAAATAAATTTTTTTGACTATATAAAATCTTAGCTAGAGTTATAATATAGACTCTTCTACAGTCTTTTACATCATAATCACGTGGCTAGCCCCTTTTCCATGAATAATGGGGGTTGATGCGACATCCTCTCGAACTATAGGTGTGAGAAGGTCAATTTCTGAGTGGCATAACTTTTGCATACGGATTCTAATTGACGCTCTTCTTGCGCTGTTGGAAAGATCTTTGTGTGTAGAATAGAATGACATGGTGCACTTATGTGTTAAAGTTTTACCCCCAAAAAACGTCGTTTGATGCCTCGAAATGCTCCCAAAAAATTTCTAAGTCTATCCGTTAGGAATTTAATTTGTATTCTTCTGGTTTATTTCTTCTACTTGTTTAAATTCGAACAAGTTATTTAAAACATATAAATAACGAAATAAACACAACACAGTCTCAACATCTACAGATCAACAACTGAAAGAAAACAAACACGCAAGTGACACCGTTATTTTTGGACAACTCATCCCCGGAAAACCCATTGCGGGAAAACAGGTGCAACAATTCTGAGGGTTTATTATTATGCAGTATATCCTGGAGTACAATTGGGTGCCAAACTGGCTCGCTCGACAGAGAAAAACAAGCGGCAGTAATGCCTCTCTATTCAGAAACAGGTATTCAGAAAATCTGTCCCATGAAACCCTCTCCAGCAACTCTGAAGCACTGTGATGGCCCTTCTGGCCTTTGCGTCAGCCTCAGCACCCCCTGTGTTAGCCCTCTGAGGCACTGCGCAGCCTTTGGGACCCTTTGCGTCACTCCTGTTGCCCTTTGCGTGGATGATGCAAGCTCTCTGGCCTCTGTGTTGTCTCTGCTGGGCTTTGTGTGGCCTGATCTGGCTTCAGCGTCTGCCTCTTTGCTTCTGCACTAGTCTCTCGGCACTATCTCTACCTCTCTGTGCAATACTCACTGCCCCTCGTTGTTGATCACTGGTTTGACTTTACTTAGCAAACCCCGCTCTAGTAAATCGAATGACTGATCACTCTGGTGTATCTCCAATAGACCCTCAAGCCCCCTCTTATACTCTTCCTTTTGAGTCTTCAATGGCCGAGATTAAGTCTCTAATCAACAACTAAGATTAGATTTAGCTTGATCCATGTCATTTAAAACCTTCTCACCTAGTTTTATATTAATACCCATTAATATTTTAATTTTCCTAAGTTTAGACTTAGGAACTCCATTAAAAATATTAATTAATATTTTTAATATTTCTCTAACCGGGTGGAATTTTCCCAAACCATTTTTGGGTCTTGGAGATCTCATGTGCCTTAGCCTCTCCACCAATTTTCATGGCTAGAGCACATCCGATGCTACCACAAATCAACACTGTGGCCTGTGGACTGCTACAGTACATAGATCCTCTCTGTATTCTCTACCTCCTATCTCTCCTGGCTATCTTTGCTCAGCTATGGGAGAAAATGCTTTCGAAAGAATGGAATGTCTCTTCCTCCTAATGGCTCGGTTATAACATAGCCTGATAGCCTACTAGTGGTTAATTTTGACTACATCAACTCTTAACTAGAGTTATAATATAGACTCTTCTAGAGTCTTTTACATCATAATCATGTGGCTAGCCCCTTTTCCATGAATAATGGGAGTTGACGCAACATCCTCTCGAACTATAGGTGTGAGAAGGTCAACTTCTGAGTGGCATAAATTTTTCATACAGAATTTGATTGACGCTCTTCTTGTGCTATTGGAAAGATCTCTGTGGGTAGAATAGAATGAAATGGTGCGTGCTAAAGCGTTAAAGTTTTACCCCCAAAAAACGTCATTTGATGCCTCAAAATGCTCCCAAAAGGTTTCAGTGTTGATTTCTGGTAGCATCGAATGTGCTCTTAGCCTTAAAATTTGCAGGGAGGCTAGGACACATGTATCCACAATACCATAAATAGTTTTGGGAAATTCTACCTAGAGACAATTTTATTAAAATAATTAATTATTTTTAATGAGTGCCTAAGTCTAAACTTAGGAAATTAAAATAATTAAAGGGTATTAATCAAACTGAGGGTGAAACTTCTAGAAGACGAAGATCAAGTCAATATAATCTGAGCCATTGATTAGAATCTAATCTGGGTCATTGATTACTCAACTGGAGGATTATAAGGACTTCAATGGGCAGGCATTTGGAAGATACACCAAGCAGATACTCAATTTTCCAGGTAAGATCGATTTTCTCATTGGTTGAAGTTCGACAAGAGGAAATTGAATTAGAGGGAGAGTTGTAGGTGAGAAGGAGAGAGGGCATCAACATCAGTTGGGAGTGTAGGAGCAGAAAGAAGAGACAGAGCAGAGGAGGGACAGCGCATAGGCAGTGACGGTGGGACTGCACAGTCCCTACGCAGAAGCTGATGCAGTGAGACGCAGAGAGGGCAATAGGTCCTCTCCAGAGTCAGAATCTCGTTAAGAAGCGTGAGAATATTGTCTGTAAAATTTCTCATAGAAATTCCTCTTTTATTCTACTGGTTGTATCTTGTACATGAGATTTTTGTTGAAGATCAATAAAGAAACCCTCATCTGCTTCAACTATTTTCCCGCATTGGGTTTTTTTGGGGATAATTGTCCAAAAATAATTGTCATTGTGATTATACTGTGCTAGTATTTTTCTTTGCATTTACTTTGTGCAATTTTTTAATTGTGAAGGTTGCGGTAGAATTTATTTCGATATTTGTTGTAGAAACACTATGATTAACTTATTTCTGAATTAATAAGTAGAAGAAATAATATTAGTCACTGTAGTTCGATTTCTATTCAGAAATTTTCACATTTAGACCCTGTTTTGCCAAACTCGGTCTTGCTAGTAAAAAAGGTCCCGTGAGCTGATTCCTCCACTTTTTCCACTCCGAATGCATCGAGATGGATGACAAACAATATAATGATCCAATCCGGATCACAGGATGGAATTCAGCCCCTTTGTTCTAGACTTTGAAGTTTGAATTGGACCAACGTTGACTATTTCTCTCTCCTTTGACTAGTTTGACTTGGCATTTATTGAGGTCAAAAATTGGAATTTTGATTGGAACATTATGATGAACATTTTGATGAATTGAACTCTCTCTCATAAGGAAAGATTTTTGGGTTTTCCCTTTGTGGGTTTTTCCCTGGTCGTTGACCAAGAATTTGGTGTCTCTTATCTGATTGTTTACTGTGATCTCTATTGCTCTATTGAAAAAGTTAATGGTTGAAATTTTTCATGTATAACTACTTAATGATTGGAATGCACTAAACAAGTATAATTGTATCATAGGAAGTAGTTATCAGTTTGAAAATTTGTACTAGTGTTGATTGCACTAGAAAATCAACTTGGGATCAAAGCTTTGGTGAAGGGAAAGAGCATTGAGATCACTTTGAACAGCATTGGGATTCTATATCTTTGTTTTTGATTGGTCATCTTCATCATGAATTCCTTCATGAAGATAGAAAACAAGCTTGAAGGAGCTACAAATTACAAGGCATGGAAGATTAGAATTGACCTAGTGCCTGTAAGGCATAAGGTCTTGGGTATTGTTTTGGGAAAATTTATTGAACCAACGGAACAAGCGGGGAAGGTCAAGTTTCATGAGGATGATATCTTTGCCATGAGCATCATTGTGAAATTTGCTAGAGATCACTTTATTCCTTATATTGTTGATCTCAAATCTTCCAAGGAGATGTATGCTGCCCTTATTGGATTATATACCATCAACAACATCAATCAATCTATAACTCTAAGGAGTTGGTTTCGTGCAGTCAAGATGACAAGGAATGATGTTATGGAATCATATTTTGTAAGAATATCTCAAATAAGGTATCAACTCAAAGCTATTGATGAATAAGTATTCGACAAAGAATTGGTACTTGTGGCAATGGGTGGGTCTGCTTGACTCTTGGGATACTTTTGCACCAAGCATTAGTGGCAGAGAAAATGCACCTATCTTTGATAAGCTATGGGTTGCTTGCAATCAAGAAGAATATAAGCTCATGTCCAAAGGCAAGGTTCCAAATCCAAATGAAGATTCTCAAGCTTTTGCAACTCACTCAAAGAATAGCAAGGGAAGAAGAAATTTTGGAAGATTTCAAAGAAGTACAGGTAGAAGACCTAATTCAACATCTTCTCTAAGATCTGCTCCAAGAAGAGGACCTGCCCAACAACGAATACCTCCTCCTCCCTCTCAAGATAGAAGAGACATGACAAATGTTCAGTGCTATCGTTGCCAAGCATATGGTCACTATCAAAATAGGTGTCCTCAAAGGAATGATGATCAAAAAAGGAAAGGGAAGCACCATGCTTTTGTAACTGACCTTAATGAACCATCTCATAAGAGGAGGCCTAGGAAGAAAGATTTTGATGATGAATATTCATTTTATTTTTCTTTTATAGGTTCCATTGCAGGTCATGATGAAATTTGGTTGGTGGACAGTGGTGCCTCTAGGCACATGACTAGAAGTTGTGAGAATCTCTCTGAATTGGTTGAAAAGAAGATAGCTCAAAGGGTTGAGCTTGGAGACAATGGAAAGTACGAAGTCAAAGGCATTGGTTCTTCATCCTTCCAATTGGAATCAGGAGGTAATGTCTCTATTAACAATATTTTATATGTTCCTAGTTTGAAGAAGAATTTGTTGTCTATTTCATCTCTTGAAGACAAAGGGTATAGAATTGCATTCATTGATGGACAAGTTCTAGTATGGAAGAAAGACTCCTCCTTTGAATCTTCCAAGGTCATTGGTGTACAAATAGGAGGCCTATATTGTCTCCTTGGTCACTCAATTCAATCCTTGATACACAACACATTTGATCATTGTGAACTATGGCATTGAAGGTACGCTCATGTGCATCATAAAGCTTTGTATAGAATGAAGCATTTTGTTAAAGGTGTCCCTGCAATCAAGATTGAACATTATGGAGTTTGCAAAAGATGTGCTCTTGGGAAAAATGCCAAATGAATCTACAAAATCAAGCATGCAGCTGATGGAAGCATTGCGAAGTACACGACAAGATTTGTGGCTCGTGGATTCTCCCAGAAATAGGGAGAAGATTATAAAGACACTTTTTCTTTGGTTGCCAGGTACTCTTCTATTAGATCCATTATTTCTCTCGCTTCTATTGCAGGTTGGAAATTGCATCAAATGGATGTCAAGACTGCCTTTCTTAATGGAGTCATTGAAGAAGAATTTTATATTGAGTGGCCTCAAGGCTTTGAGATTCATGATAGAGATACACATGTTTGCAAATTGAATAAAGACTTGTATGAGCTTAAGTTGGCTCCTTGTGCATGGTACTCTCACATTGATAGCTATTTGTTGAGCCTTGGTCTAAAAAAGAGCGATGTTGATTCGAATTTGAACTTCAAAGTTGTTGAAGGTGAGCCCTTGATTTTGTTGCTATATGTAGATGATTTATTTCTAGCGTGACAAGGAAAGTGGTTGATAGATTCACAAGGGAAGTGTTGAGGAAAGAGTGAGCACACGCTAAATCACCCCTCAATACCTCATTAAACCCCATCAATAATATTTCATCCAAATGCCCCTTGTAAAGAAAAATGGCAACTGATGATCACTAATATCAATGCATATGATAACAATATATGGATCGGATCCATAATGCTCCATGTGTTGTTGAATTTTTGTAGCTATGATCGGTCTTCATAATTATTATTTTAGTACTTGATGTATTTATAATAATAAATATAAAGCATGTTCTTTGTGCTAATGTCTAAAGAGAAACTTTAAGACATGTTCTTCATTTCCATTGAAAAGAGAAAATTTAAATTTTGAAAAATTAATTTTTGGCTCCAAGCAAGCCAAGTCCACCAAGTCAAAGAGGCACCCATTTGGCCAGCTAGAAGACTATATAAAGACACTCGTCCTCCATCTTTTTGACACACAATTTGGATCACTTCTGAGGCAAAGTTTGGATCATCTCTAGGACGAGTCTGAGGTTGAATCTTGAGACAAGAAGAGGATGGAATCTGAGGCTTATACAAGGATGAATTTGAGGACGAATTTATGGCATGGTGTGGGACCAAATCTCTGAGGAAAGCATAGGATTGAATCTCTGAGCAAAGCACATGAACAAATCTCTAAGGAAAGAACAAGACTAAATCTTTGAGGAAAGTGCAGGACCAAATTTCTGAGGTATGTCAAAGCAGCGAGTCCGAGTTTCTTGGATGCAGAAGAAGGCCAAAATTCGACCCTAGCAGAGCGACCAAACCAAGTCTCTTGGGCAGATGTTTGACTTGACTAGGAAGGAGTAGGACTAGGTTTGACCAAGTCTCTTTGCTGGTCAATTTGGCCTTGTGAATGACTAGAAGATCTAGGTCTCTTTTGTTGGACTGAAGAATTTCTCTATAGGTTGTTGTGCTTTCCCAGGGGAATTGTTTTGTGTTCTTGTTTGACTGTCTCTTTATGATCCTACTAGCATTTTGTGTTATTGTTGAGATCCTTTGTGTAATTGCTTTATGATGAATATGAATGCAAGAAAAGGATTAACCTAAGAGAAGTCATATGAAGTAATTATCAGTTTAGAGGATGCTTGAAAAATCAACTGCGCAATTTGCCTAGTTAGGGCCTTCAACTAGGTCAAATACCTTAGGCCACATGAGGGGTTAACATGGAGCTTTCTATGGAATTTTTCATGTAGGCCAAAATATTTTGGTTTGAAGACCACTTTTGATCCTTCTGAATAGGTCCTTGGACATTCATATCCATCTTAGATAGATAGGAATTTGGAATGTCGTTGCATTGTTCTATAGAGAATTGATTATAAACAATTGTGGCCTTTCTAAATATTTGATCTTACACTGTTAACCATCCTCCCAACTCCTTATATAGACTTTGATTCTATGATTACCCAATTCCATTGTCCAATATACTAATGGATCAATTTGATACTTTATTTACAATTATAAATCAATCAAAGATATATGAGAAACACAACATACTATAATGCTAAGCTAGTTGTACAAGCCACAATGGTTTTATCGCTAACTTTATTGAGATCCCTATTTAGTAAGCTTTTATTTGATGTTACCCCAAAGAACACATGAAGCTCAACTCAAGAAGCTTTCTCTACTCTCTTGGTGTCTACATACTTTTTTGGTGGCCTTTGGCTTCTTTCAATTTTTGTTTATCATGGGCACTTTTCCATCTTTTATAATATTCGAGGTCCAAAGTTAATTCCATATTTCAAAGTTATTCAAAATTAATGAATTGTTGCATCTCTTTCCACACAAAAAATCATATAAACCAATGACCATTGATGTATGGAAGCCATTATTGAACACAAACTCCAACATGCAAAGATAACTTTCTCATTTGGAACGTTTGTTAATAATCCATATTGACAACTTTTATTCTACATATATTCAAGTAACCTATTTTATCTCCTAATTTTCTTGTAAGATTGTAGAAGTTACCTTACGCTCTATAATTCAACTTAATGGGCATTTCTTAGAACAAATTTTACCAAAATTGAAAACTGAACTCTACAATTGTTCTCTACCTTTGTATTTAAACTTTCTCTTGGGGAGTCCATGTAATCTCATAATTTCTTTGTGGACATTCCAATAAGTATGGTACTTTGTATGAAATGGAATTCTTTGGTTAGTTTATCTAAAACTACTATAATGGCCAAAGTTATTAAAATAAGAGGTGGGATGGATTTGGTTTGCCCCAAAAATATGGAAAAGCTAGCATAGACACTGGTTGACTAAAAAATTAATAAGATCTTCAAATTATATATTCATTACATTTTCAAAACCATTAGACACCAAATATGAAAAGTTTTCTCATCTATATTACATGGAAGACGAGAGAAGATAAATTTTCTATGTCCAACGAATGACCAAATAGTAGATCAACGGGACTTAGAAGTACAACTAGTGCCTGGACATAGTGGGATTGCAAAAGAAAATTGTTATCAAATGAGTGTATAGCCCATCTAAAATCTTGTTCATTAGAATAAATTTCCCAAGTCTAGGAATCCCATGTTCACTTTCTCTTTGTGAATGGCTTCAACAATATTGAAAAAGAGTTTGGGTTTAGGAAGGGTCTAGATCCTTTTTCCTGCTTCAACAGTATTGAAAAAGAGTTTGGGTTTAGGAAGGGTCTAGATACTTTTTCCCTTTTGTGTGTGTTTTTAGGGGTTTCATCCCGCTAGTTGGACTAGTTTGACTCCAAAGTGACTAATTCAGAGAGCCAGTCAAGGCCAATTTTCAGTCAAAATGGTCCAACTCCGTTGGTTTTGATAACTATGCTAATGTTATGAATAAAGTATATATACAATAATATAAATATAAATAATAATGATAATGATAATAATGATTAATTAATTAGTGATTAGTATAGAAGAGGCATATCTCCAAGGACATGACCATTCATGAAAGGGTACCTGTCTAGGTATATAAATTGGCCCTCATTTGTAACAATATCATCACATCTTCTGTGAATTTCTATATAAATATATTTGTCCTATCATGGATATTTATGTATTTCAAATTGTTACAAATAAGGGTCAACTTATATACCTCGGTAGGTGCCTTTTCATGAATAGTCATGTCCTTGGAGACATGCCTCTTTTATACTAATCACTAGTTAATTAATCATTATTATAATTATCATTATTATTTATATATATTTTATTCATAACATTGCCTTCTTCAAAAAGCTTTGTTCTCAAAGCTTATTGTTGACAAGGTGTGACATTTGTTGTTGGAAATACTGAGAGGGGGGGTGAATCAATATTTCTTTTCAATTGTTATTTTTACCAGTTAGATCACTTATATTTAGAACACAAAATGAAAAATAAGAATAAATGCTTTTATTAATATAATCTTTATAATGAATCAAGTACAATTTATATAGGGCTCCAACCCTAGATGAAGACACCGATCTTCAATCTTCCAATCTCCAACCTATTGCCAAGCACCAACTTGGACTTCCAATGCTCCAACCTTGTCAATTCTGAGGCACCAACCTCAAGGGCTCCAAACCTATATCGCGTATAGGCTCCGACCTGGTTTCTTGAGGACTTTGATCCTCTAGGGCTCCAACCCTATCTATTTGCCAAGCACCAACTTGGACTTTCCAAGGCACCAACCTTGAGTTTAGGAGCACCAACTCCAAGGACACCAATCTTATATTTGCCAAGCACCAACTTGGACTTTCCAAGGCACCAACCTTGTCAATTTTGAGGTACCAACCCCAAGGGCTTCAACCAATGTTACTTGGGAGCGGGAGCGGAAGCGGGGAGCGGGAGCGGAAGCGGGAGTGGGAGCGACCATTTTCAGAAGCTCCCGGTTTGGGAGCGAATCCCAGAGCGATTTTTTAAAAATATATATATTTTTTATATTTTTTAATTTTTGATACATATATGTCAACAAAAACATGTAGAATGATGAATTAGATATAAAAAACATAAAAAAGCATAGATTGAACCATATAACAACAATCATCTAGAAGTTATAATCTTCATCAACCACGTCCGCAAGTTAGTAACATAGTAACATACAACATATTGAGTCTCATGATTCATCAATCTTAAAGTTTCAAGCTTTCAAAATTCAATATATAACATTTATCATCATTGATCACCAAAGTTGTACTTGTAAGCTAAGTGTAACCATTACAACAAATAATATCTAACATGAAATGAAATGTTATAAAATGAAATGAAATGAATTAACTTTCAACTTTCATGAAGCATCATATTCATAATTCATTACTAATGAGTTATAATTGCCAACTTCAAACTTAAATTGTCATATATTGTTTAAAAAAATATCATAATAAATATGAAAGAGTCAATAGTTATAAAAGCTACTAGAAACTAGAAAAGAGAAGTAAATCTATTATCTATTTCTTATGCTTGGGCCTCTTGCCACCACAAGAAATGTCTAATTTTTTAGTCTTGTTGCAAAATCAGGATCTTTGTCATTAATATCACCCTCCAAGCATTAATATCCAGAGGTATCTTTGTCATTACCTTTGTATCTGTATAGGGATCTTTGTCATTAACATCACCCTCTAAGCATTAACATAAGATAGAAAAAGCATAGCATGTCAAGTCAAGATTTTGTTTGAGTGATGCGTACATTTTTAGAAGGGTCATGATAGAGGAGTTCGACAACCAATGTCACTAACATCAAGGTACATAGAGGGATTGGTACTCTTGATTAAATATGAGTTCCATACCCTAATACATGACAAAATTCAATGGAAACATTGCAATCCCCCAATCCTGAAATCCTGAAAAACTGATAAGTCTGCTGGATTTTGAATGAAATCTAAAATTCTACTTTCTCCATATGAAATCCAATGAGGACGAAACCACTCTCAAACATCCTGAGTCATTTCATGGTAATGTTAAAAATTTAAGTAAAAGGATGAAAATGAAAATTAAAGAAAATGTCACTTTTACTTTAAGAATTTAACATTACCATGAATAGCATATCAATACTAGGGCCTAGACTTGATCATTAAGTTGCCCCACTCAAAAACTATTTGTTTCTTTCAAAAAAAATTGCATTTCGAACATTACTACAAAAAAAAAATGTAAAAAAGGCAAAACACTCCCGAAAACGCTCCCGAAAAGGCAGGGAGCGAAATTTTTTTTAGGGAGCGCGCTCCCGACCCGCTCCCGAGTCGCTCCCGCCCGGAGCGCGGATCGGGAGCGGGAGCGGGGGGGGGGGGGCGCTCCCCCGCAACACTGGCTCCAACCCTATAGCTTCACTTTGTCAAGGTATGTTTGGTTGTACTTCATGGCTCCCCAAGTCTTCTTCAACAAGCCCTGTCTATCTTCAACAATGCTTCCCCCAAATCACTTCATTAATAACAACCTTGTCTTCTCAGAAGGTGTCACCACTGTTCTTCATATTACCCAAGCAAAGATCTCCAAAGTCACCTCATGATGGATTCAATGCATCATGGTCTCCAAGGGTGTCTCAAGATCAGCTTCTACAAGTGTCTTCAGATGTCTTCAATAATGCCTCAAAGGTGTCTTCAATAAATTGCTCAAGTTCTGCACCAGGTCTTCCAAACAGCTCCAAGATAACTTTAACAACTTTCTTCAAGTTACTTCTGCTTCAAGGATCTTCAAGCTGCTCAAAGGTGTCTACAATATTGCTCCAAAATGTATTTAATGGTGCTACAAGGAGACTTCAAGAATGCTGCTCAAGAGGAGCCAAGAGATAGGCTCCAAAGATGTCTTCACAAGACACGCTTCAATAGTACTTCAAGATGTTTTCCAGGATTGACTCCAATAGTGTTTTATAGACTGAGGTCTTTACTTCAGAGGTCTATAAGTGATGTCCATTAGCTTCTATGCCTCTATCCTCCAACCAGGTCCAAATAATGTGTTATAAGCTTACCAATCCAACAAATCTGAATCAACAAATTCAAGGTGAGTGATGACTGTTCAAAGCAATGTGACTGTCCACCAACTGCTCTCCAAAGTTTGTTGCAAAATGCTTCTGAATGCCTTTTATGCTGCTCCAGAACTTTACTTCAAGGCCCTTCAAGATCCTCTCCAAGTCTGCTATACGGATGACAAGTCTGTAACTTGGTGCCAAAAATCTGAGCTCCAAAAGACTGAAATTCTGTGGTGTAAGAGCTGCAATAGGACACTGTTCAGCCTTCCGAGCTTCTACAGGAGTCTGGAGACCATGATCCAAGCTGTCCACAGTCCTAAACAACAAATCCGAGCTGTAAGGTAAATGAGAACAGGTTCGAAGTAATTTTCTGTCCACTGTTCCTTTACACAGCTAGCTTATCACAGCAATATTCCTCCTCAGCCTCCTTAAATTTGCCCAAACAGTAGACTACTAAGTCCTCTCAGCCTCCTTGCTGTTCTGTATCTTTTCTCTGAAATGATCACCAAAAAATTGATAAGAATGAAGTGTTTAACGTCATATTTATACACCAATTCGCTCACAAACCAAATAGACATGTCTCTTAAGGGCAGGCCAACATGGGAGAGAAGCTCAAGTCGGCTTACTGACCATAATTACATCATTAACTTGTAAAATCAATAACTTTCAAACCGCTTGGAGTTTCGGGCTGAGTAATAGCTCGTTGGAAAGGCAAAATTATGCTCTTCAATATGGTGTAGGTGTCATTAAGGAATTTTGCCTCTAAGGTAGCAACAATTATTTTTCTTTGTCACTTCCGTTGAATTTTTTATGTGCAGAAGGTGATTAGGACAGCAAGGCTTTTCTATTGTTTGGGATAGCATGGCTTCATCATTGTTTGGCTCAACAATATTATTATGAGTGATATCATGAGTGTATCATCCTGTATCCAACTATCCAGCAATGTCATCATATACTTGTGCAGTGATAAGTTAATGTCATTAACCATATGCAGCATTCATCAATTTGTTAGAGCAAGCACTAGATCATCACAAGGAGAGCTTCTTCATCAAGAGTCACTATGAGCATCAATAAGAAGGACTTCTTCATCAAGAGTAAGGATACAAGAGGTTATAGTGTCTTCATGGTTAGTTCAAGGACATCTAGGACATTATGAACAACAGGCATCTAGGACAAGACTTCTTCACATCATAATGGCATCATTAATATCTTGACATCTTCATTAATGGCATCCTTATCAAACAAGGACTTGTCATCATGAGCAAGGACATCATCATAATATGCATGAGGTTATGATATCACAAGAATATTTTCCATCCCAATAGTACCATATTGACATCAATGACAACCTAGATTAACATTTGTTTCTTGTCTTTATAATTTGTTTGCATCTTTTTACGAATTCTTTGAGTAGTCATCTTCATTGATACCGATGATGGGATCCTCTGAGTGATAAATAAGATTATCAGACCATCCTAAATTAATATTTTACGGAATCTTGTGGTTACTAGATACTTCGTGTGAATTTTTATCATAAGACTGAATTGCACTGACATTAGTAATCTTTAAACCATAAGTTCGTTGTTTCTATTTTGAGTGATACAAATATGCAGACTGATTGAGTTGTCTGCTCTTGTGATTGGGATGTCGATAAGGAGTTCTTGTGATCTGATTTCCCCTTAACTTGTTTGTGTCGTTTTCTTGATTTACTTGAAATATCTTATTTCCTTTAGCTATGGAAGTTGCATGGTTAATTGTTGGATTTTCACTTGAAATATTTGTCGTTTGAACTATTGAGAAATGTAACCAATATTGGTCTTCATAATTGTATTTGAGTCATAATGTAATGTATTTGTCAAGAGAAAGAAAAAGAAAATTTACTATAAAAGAAAGATTATTTATAAGCATAGGTTTCATGCTTTGTTTATTTTGTTTCTAGGTCATAGCACCCATTGAGTGCTCTTAGGGTTTGTGTCATGAGTCATAGTCTTTGTCTTTATGTAATAGACCTTTCTTGGGATTTGTATATCAAGAAATAATTTTGTAAATAAGTCAAAATTGTAAGACTATCCTCCTCCACCAAGTCGGCCTGCCCACACTTCATGTTGGCCTCATAAAGGAGCTTTGAACCACTATAAATAATCATGCATTCGACCTATTGGGAGAGGATTCATTCAAGAGATTCTATCTAAAGTTATAAGAGCTAAAAGGGTATGCGAAGATCTTTGAAAAGAAGGAAGAGCTAAAGTGAAGGAATAAAAGGCACTTGTCAAGGAAATGGAAGACAAATTTCTCTATTTTTCTGCCACACATGTGAGCTAGGGTTACTGCAGATTCAATTTATTGCAAGACAAAATTTCAGATGTTGTAGAGAAGGCCGAGATTTTGTTTTACTCGGATTTTGGAAGGATGATGTTGACATGTGAGAATTTGACTAAAAGTTTGACTTGTTTACATGGGAGGCTGACTTGGTGGATTAGAGGAAGTCTATGTCTTGGTCAAAAGGTCTAAGTTGTCTCATTTGATTTGATTCTAAAGAAGAGAAGAAGAATTTCTGGGATTTCCCCTAGAAGAGGGGTTTACCGTTTTTCCCTAGCTAAGTGCCTACCTCGTGTTCTTTGTTGTGTTTGTGATCTTAATTGTTTGACATTTGTCTTGATGATAAGAAACAATAAATGTAAAGAAGCATTAATAAGAAACATCACAAGAAAGTGTCAAAGAAAGAGAAATCAATTTAGTAAAGGCCTATCTATGTTGCCCTAAGGATTTCTCAACATGGTTTCAGAGCTATGGTCAATTGTATAAGGCAGCAAGAAGTCACTATTGTGTGATGGAAAGAGAGTTTCAAGTTTGATCTTAAAGTCCAAGCTACCTAGAGAAGAAACCAAACTAGAAAAGAACACATTTCAGAGCATATTAGACCACAAACCTGGACTTGTAGACGAAACAATCAGAGCACTCGAGAAACACATTTTTGGAGTCCAAAGGTCTAGATTATAAGCTCCTTCAAGGCCGAATTCCTTGTGAAGATAAAGCAAAGTTATGGACATAAAAGGTTTGAAATCACCTTCCGAATTTTTTAAAGGATTTGTGTCATCTTAGAAATCCAAAGTTTATAGTCTTGTAGCCAGTAAAGAGATAGCCAAGGAGGACTAGAGATAGTCCTTGTAGCCAACGAAGAGTCTACTTGGAGGAGAAACCAAGACCGAGAAACATAGAGACATTCTTATTCTCATTAGAAGACCTTATTAGAAGTTACAGTCAACATAAGGACCTCAGTCATCACTACAATCTAAAGAGACCTATGCACATTTATAGAGAAGGGACCAAGACCAAATCTCAGAAGCTTATATTCAAGCCTTGTATGCTAGCTAAAGAAGTCGTCATATTTGTGAAAAATTGTGCATATATATAAGGTTCGAGCCTTAATGGTGACATAAAACTGACCTAGAAGGATCACAATGCTTGGCATAATAAGACCTATTTTGAGAAGTCTAATTCAGTGGGACATAATATTAGTCTTTTGAAGTCCATCAATCTTGCTATTTATGGAATGTTGAAAAGGATCAAGATTCAAGGTCTACATTCCCTCTGGAATAGGTATATATCCCTATTGAAGAAAGTGAAAGAGGACATTTGTACATATTCTACCATTGAGCAAGCATATTATCTCTGTCTCAAAAGGAAGCAGTCTATATCAGTGTAAGGAGAAGTCTGTTTGAAGACCTGTAGCAACTCATTCTTAAAAGCCTTTACTATAGTCAAGAGAAAGCATCTAGCATTTTTGGGACCAACTTGAAGTCCTCATCTAACTCAAGTAAGTATTGATAATACTCTTTATGTTTTAGTCATCTAACAATATCTATTCAGTTTGCAAGAAAAAGCAAAAGGCTCAATGGAACACCAATCTTTCAATCATGAAAGACAATGGTATGTAATCTTGAGGTATGTATAGAATGTTCGTTTGTTAAGAATCTTAAATGAAATGTTTTAGGGTTTAGTTACTTATATGATTCTAGAGTTGGCATGTTTTCATTGTGATGAAGATTGGGATTGTAAATCCTAGATAGTACATATGAAAACCTCATTCGCTTGTTCCCTCCTAGAAACCCTATCCCATAATCTCTAGGGTTTGTAAGGTATATGGAAAACCTTTGGAATTTAATAATGTCTAGGTTTTGTACACAAAAACCCTAGATCATAGTCTTGTACTTGTATACTTTTGATGGTATTTGTCAATAAAATGTTGCAGGTACATAAAAGAAATACTGATCTTATAAAAGCCCCTCAAGAGGAAGCTTCAACCTTCTCTCAAAATGAGAAGTATATCCTTCATTATTTGATTTCTTTAGCTTTATTATTGTTGCTCGAATATTATCCTTTCTCTTGTATTTTCCTTTGAAGGAAAGCTTGCAGGTACATTCTAAAAGGAAAGGATTGTGATTCAAAAGAAGCCCTTCAATAAGGAAACCCTATAAGGTTTGTAAAAGAAGCAACCTAGGGTATGTTTAACATCACATATATTACTAACTCTCTCATGTCTAGGGTTTTGAATCATAAAGATTCTTATTTGTTAGGGTGATCTAGATTAAATCAACCCTTGTCGTAATCTTTATCTTTTGCTCACTTTGATAAAACCCTAATCTTTAGGGTTCACTATAAAAACCCTAGTCTTTTGATGCTTAGGGTATGTTGATGTTAATGATGAAACCATAGCCTTTTAGGATTTGTTGATGATATCTAGAACAAATGAAGAAGCCCTAGCTATTTAGGGTTTATGACAAAACCCTTGTAATAGTAAATATGAGATCCTAGGAATGAAACCCTAGGTGTATATGCCTTCGCTATGATTGAAACCCTATCTTGGTTGTTGTATATCTAATATTAGAATTTTGATGATTATATCTAGGGTACCCAGTGTATGAGACATCATCAAAGGCCTTCTTCACCACCATAAGGATATTATTGTCAGCGAATGGGACAAGAATTGCACACCTTTGCATTGTTTGGCTCACTCATTGAACGCGAAACACTACAACCATGAGTGGTTGAATGGTGGACCTTCCCGTAGATTCCCTCCTCACATGGATGGTGAAATTTCATAGGGGAGGAAGGATCCATTGAGGCATATTTTTTAGGATAGAGAATCCCTTGATGAAGTGGCGGATAGCTTTGCAGAGTTTTCCACTAGCACTGGGCTATGATGTGATTAGAGACAGGGGGCTAAGAAGCCCTAATCTTGGTGGGCAACTCATGGGGCAACAAGCACTCCTCTACAGCAGTTAGCCATGAGGCTACTTTATTAGGTGACTTCATCCTCTTATTGCGAGAGGAATTGGAGCACATATAGGCATTTTGATTTTGACGACTTAATGAGAAAACTGCAGTTTCTTGTCTTTCTCCTATTGGGTCATTGATGAATTTGTCAAAATTGTATTTGTATGCATAATTTTAATTTGTAAAACTTACAAATTTTAAATTTACAAAGTAGAATCTAGATCTATGTTTGAATTTGTATCATGAATGAGAATTTGTGTAAGAAATATATATATATATATATATATATATATATATATATTATAATAAAATAATATATAACGTGTCCTAACGTGTCTTGTTCCGGGGGGTTAACGTGCCCCTATCAGACACTCGAATTTTTGTTCCCTGCGTGTCCCCATGTCAAGTGACTTATATAAATATATATAATTAATATTTTGACTTTTTTTTTTTTTTTTTTAATAGGTTATTATTTCTTTTAACTTGGTTTTTATTCTTTTTTTTTACTCTCTTTCTTTTAAGTACATTTTTCTTTCCCTTTCTTTATTTTTTTAAAATCTTTTCTCCTCCTTTTTTTTTAAATTTCCTTTGTATATAATTTTTATTTATTTATTTTTTATTTTTTTGTAATTCTTTCTATATATATATATTCTTCCTTTTTTAATTAATGGCCAGAGGATTTTCTCTTTTCTTTCTTTTTTTATTTTTTTGTTTTTTATTTATATTTATCATTTTTTTAATTAATGGCCAAAGGTCTGAGGGCATAATGGAGAAATTCCAAAAGCTTCTTTTGACTAAAAACCTCAATCGCTCGACAATGAACTTGATGAATAGGTGATGGCCAAAGGCTGGATTAGACTAGTTTTGTTCAACGGTTGAACGACCAGAGGATCGAACAACTCTGATACCAAATGTTATGAACAAAGTTCATAAATGCAGTAGAATACTTAAAAGATCTGAAATATATAAATATCCATGACAGGAAAATTATATTAATATAGAAATGTACAGAAAATATGATGATATTGTTACATATGAAGGCCAACTTATATACGTAAGCAGGTGCCCTTTCATGAACGGTCATGTCCTTGGAGACATGCTTCTTCTATACTAATCACTAATTAATTAATCATTATTATAATTGTCATTATGATTTATATTTATATTATTTTATTTATAACAGCCAATGGTATCGTGCTTCTTTGTTATCTTTGTTAACTGATAAACACTAGGAAATTGTCTTCCATTTCCATTCTCACATTTCAAATAGTTGTAGATTAATTGGATATTGATTCTTTACTTCCTCTTTTCTGGCATTGGAAAAATGATTGCACAAATTTGTCTTTAAGTACCCTTGCTTTCCTATATATGTTACATCATGGGTGATCTACTGACAGATATTCTCAACTCCAAGGATGAGGACAAACTTTCCCTTCTATATATGTGGAGGTCCTCATCTTTCCTATTATAATATTATTTTATTTGTCGAATATTGGGAATAGCTCATTCTTTGTTGGTGCTTTGTATTTGAAACACTGTTTAAAATATGTATTTCTTGATTTAGTGCATGAGATGTTGCCTTTGATAGTATTCATTTCTAATTGTTAGCCGAAATTTCCAATTTCAATGAATGAATGAATGAATATGTTTAATCAGTAATGCATGTCACATAGTGATTACAGGAAAAAGGTGAGATTAGAATTAATGCATGTCACATAGTTGTGATTACAGTTAGATAGGAAAAAGGTGAGATTAGAATTATTGCATGTCACAGAGTTGTGATTACAGTTAGATAGGAAAAAGGCGAGACTAGACTTAATGCATGTCACATAGTTATGATTACAGTTAGATAGGAAAAATGTGAGATTAGAATTATTGCATGTCACAGAGTTGTGATTACAATTAGATAGGAGAAAGGCGAGACTAGACTTAATGCATGTCACATAGTTGTGATTAGAGTTAGATAGGCAAAAAGTGAGATTAGAAGTAAACAATGCCTGTGTCTGTCGAAACATTTCTTTGAACTTCCTGTTCCATTTAAAGTTCTTTTCCTTTGTAATAACTTTAGTTTGAACTAGTTGGCATGCCCCGTATATCACCAAACTACTGACACATGCTTCAGAGAGGATCATTTTAAAGAGGATTCTGACACAGCTGCATAGTTTGCAAAACCTTTTTTTAAAGATGGGAAATGTAATTTTGGCAAACTCGTTACAAATCACAAGCTCCATAGGTGTCTTATCAAAATATGATGTATTTTATCCTGACAGGTTAGATGTTGTTTGCTTGGTAAGTAGGTGTCTTGCACAAAGTTATTTTACATGCATTAAGAGAAAAGTTTTGTATGGAGAGCTCAAACTAATTTTCAGGATTTCTGTATATCACAATTGGTTTTGCTTTTTCAGCCTATATAAATAATTTGGAAGCTTCCAATTGTTCTTTTATGCATTCTAAGTTAATGCTCATTAACATTATGTCCTAAATCGCATATCATCACCAGGAACTACCAACACTTGTACTCAATATATTCCCTTTAAAGAGGCTGGAGAAGGAATATCTGATGGTTCAAGTGCGTGATCACGATTCACGGTCAGCAGATTACACTCTTGGTATGTGTTGTTGAAGATTCCATACTTTTAGACTCCCCATTCCCCATTATATATGGGAGGAGGAATACTCAAAACATACTTAAGCTGCTTGAGCACATTTAATTATTTGCATATATTGGGCCTCGTGTAACAACAAAAAACTGCAATTTCTTTTCACATGATCAAACTGCCAGGTATCTTGGGCAGTCATTCATCTTTCATCTTATTCAACGCTTTTCATACTGCAGGGTACACAGCCATTCCCTTGGCATCAGCAGTCATTGCATTTAACAAGGGCCCTCTAGAGACTGCCACCTTCAGAGTGGAGCTACTACACCACGGTTTGCCAGCAGGAACCCTGGAGGGTGGGATGAAGCTGACCTGGGAAAGAAATGTGATTAAAAGGAGATCCAGAATTGCTAGAGAACTTATAGCTAGAACCTTAAGCTTACGCGACAGCTTAAGAAGAACTGTATCCAAATAAAATAAAATTTATTTATTATCTCCATTGGAGTGCCTTTGTGAGAATCACCATATTCATCTTGGCAATTTAATAGTGTACTAGGGTATGTTGGATTGAACCTCCCGAATTTATATGACTTAAATGCCAATACTCGCCTCATGTCAAGTTAAAGCTAACTGTTTATAATGCTGCTTGTGCAAGGATTTTTAATTTCAGTCAAATTTTGAATATAGGATTCTTGAAGCTCGAGAACCCTTGTTTGGGTTATTTGTTTCAAAAAACTAAATAGGATGACGACAATAATTGTCTATTTCCATTATATATATATATTTGTGGAATAATCTAAGTACAATTGGCATGTGGTTAACTACATGCGAGGTTACTAAAATAACCCTACAAGTAGATCAAGTGTGTAAGCTCTAGTTCCTGGGTCAATCTATTCAGAATCCTTTTTAAAAGCAAACATTATTAAACAAGTTAAAAATTGAATTGTTGAGATGTTATCAATTTTAGGAAATACTTCGTTGGGTAAGTCTTTCAATATTTTGATTTACATTTTTGCACTGCATGCGTGAGCTATTGTTTTCTAAATATGTATCTATATATGTTCCCTTGGTGGAAATTGGAGGGGCGAGTAGCTCTGACTCTCCCTCCAATGCATTCATTGAATAAGTAGTGGCCTTGAGAGTTATTGTAGTGTCTACTTCGAATAGAGTTAAAGGTTTAAATTTTAAGTTTACTGCCAAAGTTCAAGATCGGCTTAAAAGGGATTCATGTTGGCTTCCTCCAAGGGTCGTGACCCTCATAGAAACAACTATATATATATATATATATATATATATATATATATATACCCTACTGAGTTGACAAAAGGAAGCACCTCGTCGGGCTCGTATGGTTCTGAGATTTTTGAGGTATGTCTCCTCTGTGTATTTTCCGGCAAGGGTAATGGTCTAAGACTACAGGACTATCTCTCGACTATCTTTTGCATAGACATACGACAGTTCTCTCGCACCATGGCTACAAGTCTCTCGCATGGATATGGTTATGTATTGGCATGACCTCGTATGGCTATGATTTCACGATGGACTTTTGCTCTCTGGCTACACGTCTTTCACTCTTGGCATATCTATAATGGCACGAGACTCGCTCATGGTGTATGACTGTAATGGTGTATCCCTGTAACAACATATGATTGGCATATAATTGTAATGGCATTCTCTCATTATTGTTCCTCTACAATATGACATGTCACGTTATTCTCTGTGTTTGGTTTGGCTCTTTTAGCATGTCCCAGGGTGGCCTAGTGACAACGGTCAGCATGGCCTAGGGTGGCCCAATGAAAGTGGTTAGCATGGCCCAGCGACAACAATTAATATGGCCCAAGGTGGCTTGGTGACAGCAATTAGCATGGCCTAGGGTGGCCCAGTGACAACGATTAACATGGCCCAGTGTGGCCTAATGGCAGTGGTTAGCATGGGCTAGGGTGGCCCAGTGACAGTGGTTAGCATGGCCTAGTGGAAGCTGTTAGCATGGCCCAGGGTGGCCTAGTGACAGCGGTTAGCATGGCCTAGGGTGGCCCAGTGACAGCGGTTCGTATGGCCCACTGTGTCTTGCTCAGTTATCTGGCTTACATGGCTCGGTGGTTAAATGACAACGTATGCAACAGTAATATGGCAGAAGCTTTCTTGGACTTATTTGATTATCAAAAGTTAGTTCATAATCAAAGTTGTGAACTGACTTGGGGTGGCCCTAGGAAGCCTGATGTGATGATATATCTTAATGTGGATGTACTTTGTATCTCAGCTAAACAATTGATGAATATATAATAGAAGAAGAAGATATTAGTTTTGGGTTTTCTCCCTTGTGGGGTTTTGCCCTGGTCTATGACCAAATCCTGGTGTCTTTATTTGTGCATGTTTTTCTCTTGTTGTTCCTTTTTGTTCCACTGCATTACTGATGTTATTGTTCTTTCTACATAATTGTTGATGATGTTGTGATATAATAGGGTGGGTGCATTATGTAAATATTGAAAAGTTTGAAATGCAATTATCTAAAGCAAAGAACAATATAGTCCTAATAAAGTTAACATGGTATCAGAGTTGGGTTGAAGAAAAGTCATTGAGATCACCCCTTTGAAGACATTGTTGATGGAAGCAAGTGAAGATGGTGGAGGCCTAAAAGAATGTTAGGGTTTGAAGGAAAACCTAGGCAACCTTGTTCCCACAAAAGAAATTAGAGTTTGGTGGATAACATGAGATTAAGGTTTGGGAGAAACCCTTGATGCATAACATGAGGTTAGGGTTTGGAAGAAACCCATGAAATGTGCTTGGAAGAAGACCCTGAATATGATAAAGGCTTGAGTTCTACATATCGTGAAATCCTAGCATGATTAGTAAGAAGTTATTTTAGCACCCGCGACAGATTTAGTGTAACCCTAGATGGGCTAGTCTCAGTTGAAACTCACTGCTGATGAAAACAATTGAAGATATTTAAGGCAACATTGACTTATGGATGATGAACAATAATGACTCTTGAAAGCTAGTTCAAGAATGAGTTGATCGCCTGTCGTTAAAGATAGGTACCTTCTAAACTTATGCTATTTCCTTATGACATTACTATTGCTTATCCTTTCTACATGAATATTTGAATACTTCTAACTTCCTAATGAAAATATGATAAGAAGATCATCCTTGAGGATCACCTAGATGCTGAAAAGTGCAGAAAAAGAGAGTTAGTGCAGGAAGAGAAAAGTTGGATTTGGAACAAGAAACTAGAATAGGAAAAGGAACTTGATGCAAATTTATTCTGGGACCTAGTGAAAAGCATTATGGACATATGCGAGATGACAAAGTCTATATGCTACAAGTTGCTAAGGTATCTGAATACTACAAGGTATGTATAGTATAACATAATTGTTACAATGTTATGTTTTGATGGCAAGTTAAGCCCTGAGGTATGACAAGAATATTACCTTCAGAAAAGTCTTGATTCATATAGTACTCTTGAGTAATGCATATGTGATTAAGTTTGATTCCTAGTATATGTAATATACTGATACACTCTATAAGTTTAAATCTCATATATATTTGGATATCCTAATGTTGTCTAAAGATAAAGCATAGCCAGAAACATTGACTTTGATATATGGTAACTTAATATTGTTGTCGACACTTGTAATGAGTATGGTAACCCTGATGGCAATAGTGTGGTTGTAAGATTGATACTCAGGATTTACTAACTATCTTCTTGTTGATCTTGATAAGGCATTGATAAGTTGTAACTGCTATGATGACTTAACAACATGGTAAATTTGACAATGTGACAAAAATGGATGCCCTGATTTGATAATGTTAGTGATTGTATAACATGATAGAGATGTGATATTGAATGGAGGTACATTTTTCAACTACCCTAATTGTATGACATTAACCTTTGATGAATGATTGATGACATATACATGTATGACAGTGAAGCCAAATGGAAACTCGTCATATATATATATGAGAACCTGATATGATACATGACAATTTTGCATGAAGTAATTTGGCGATGTCTTAAAGAAACAACGAATATATATATATATATATATATATATATATATATATATATATATATATATATATATATATATATATGAGAACCTGATCTGATACATGACAATTTTGCATGAAGTAATTTGGTGATGCCTTAAAGAAACAATGATCTTGATGCATTAATGATGATTGAAGAAGCTTCCCATTTAGAGGGAGAGACACTTGATGAGATCCCAACACCTATTATTATTTGTGTAATGATTGTAAACTTGGGGCTACCTTAGAAGTTTTGAGATGGATGAATAGAAGAACCATGATTGCAAATTGAAAACAAGTCTTCTGGACTTGGATTGATGAGCATCTGATGTTGTTAAAGGTATGTCTTTATCAATTAATTTTATGAGCTAACTGTTCATTATTGACAAGATTTGTTTACCCCAAGCAGTTTCAGGATCCACTTCTCATATACAAGTGTTGTCAGAATTATGGCATGTTGGATTGCATTGATGGATTATTGTTGCTAGATTTGATGGATCCTAGTGTTGCAATCATGAAACGCAAGCTAAATAGAGTCTAGACATATATAGTTGGGACATAGACATCTTCATGGATTAAGATAATGTTGTTGTATAAGACAAGCTTAGGCGTGTGGTTGCTTCTTCCTTGTGTGAAAGGGAGAAAAGATGAATATGGTATTCGTTTCTTTATGTCAGTTTAACATAATATTTAATTTGATGTCTTGTATCGTTAATTTTTCTTAGGGATGCATTGTTCTTTGCTTTAGATAATTGCATTTCATCATTTACACATACAATCCACCCGACAAAAGCATAACATTATTTAGCAACATATGCAGTTATATAGAAAGAACAATATCATCATCAATGCAATGGAACATAAAAGAACAATAGAGAAAAAAAATTCACACTTAGAGACACCAAGATTATTCGGAAACCAGGGAAAAACCCCATAAGGGGGAAAACCCTTTCAAATTCTTCTTCTTATTAGATTGTCATTAAATGTTTCAGCAAAGAGAGAGCACATTGATCCATATCATCAATCACAAACCTATCCAGCAAAATCAACTAAACAACATCCATGAGATGAACCCAAAAATGTTAATAATCAAAACCCTGATTCGAAAGTCTACAGTCAACTGTCACTGTTTGTAGTCAACTGCCAAATTCTGCAGTCAACTGAAAAATCAAACCCTAGTTTCTAACCACACATAGAGAGTGTACATGCGTGCGTATGAAACCCTCCAACTGCACTCACAAGCTTGTGTGCCTTCGGTTGCATCCGAAAAATGTATGTGTCATCCCTACTGTTGGAAACCAAAACCCTAGATCTCATGTGCAAGATTTAGACCCGACAATTTCAGACCTGTACGAACCAATCTTCGCGAACCACCTCAGACCTGTGTGATCCAAACCAAAGACAAAAGAATGATTATGATGATGATCAAGTGAGACTCACTTGACTTGTATTTATAACCATCTGATGGTGTCAAATTTATCTTTTGGTCCGACTTGTCCTTTTGTGCGCATGTGGGCTTCAATTCAAAAATACACTTTCCCTTGTCCAAATCAAGTGCTTCAAAAATCAAAATTGGTCCTCTCGAAAAGCGAAACCTAGCCCCATGATTGGAATTTTTCACTGAGCTACCAAATTAACACTCCCTCTTTGTTAGGGAGAAATTCCAACTGCATCATGTAATCATCGCAAGTAACTTTTCATCAAGTCATATCGTAGGTCAAGTAACTCATGATCAAATGTTGTCACTACTCATCTCAACTCTTCTCTGCTTATCCATGCTTATCTCTTTTTTGTCTCTGCTCATATGTTGAACATTCTCGAATCTAGAAGAAGAAGAATTTGACATCACGGGGGAGTCCAATATACCATCCTCTATTCATTAGGGAGTGACTGCTACCACCCAAAATCATTTTCCAGCAGGGAGTGCAATGCTACAACCCGAGAAACATCAAGGAGCACATCTCAAGTTGAAACCACATCTAGGAGCTCAACCTCAACCTGGAATCCAATGACAATGAGTAAGGTTCTATGGGACACTCTCACCTCATGTCATCTCATAGGGGAGCAAACATCTTCCACCCTATGTTAAGCAATAAGAGTTATCATATAGGGGATAAAACATCTTCCACCCTGTGTTGATCAACAATATCTCATCCATCCTATTTCCCATTGACAAGAGTCATGTGGTAGAACATGTACATCATAATCAGCTTGGGTCACACACCTCCAAGCTCTCTCAACCTGTTGGCCAGATGAGGAGTGATAATCCCAACAAGCCTAGCTTATGGGTATAATGCCAACTGGGGTATACTCTACATAGACCAAGATAGGGGAGCAACATCTCCCACCTTATGGGTAACAAATAGGGGTGATACCCTATTGTACAGATATCCCTCAACCCAAGAGGCCTACATCACAATTCCTCACCTTGGGAGCTTAGACAGGGGGGAAGAGTTGGCTTAGTGTCCTTGATTAGTCATGTTCTTTGTAGATTAGAAACATATCAACGTGCTCACATCCGATACCAACTTAACCAAATGTTGGCTTGTTGAGGCCTGACCCAGGCTCGGAGTTAATTAGACAAACAAATCCCTATACTATTGGCCATTTCAGCAACAGTTTGCGGAGCGCGGATTGAGGTCTCACCTGAAGTAGTATGGGGGGGTGCTGGAACTAGGTTTTCGCACCCTTGAGATGTCTGATGGGTTTGATTGGGTCCAACTATTACTTCCTTCGTGCAGATTAGTTCACGCACTTCCCTGTCCCTTGCGCCCTGATATACTTGCCTTCGCGCAACCCTAACCGGGGGTTGTGGGGCTTCCGCACTGCTGGAGCAGTGTTCTGCATTATTTCCCTAAGTCACACCCGAGATCTTATTTATTTTGGTTAACTATCTTCGCATAAATGGATGCCTTATGTTATATTTATTTATATACCACATTCATATGAGTCCGTGCAACAAATAAACAGTGAACTTGCAATTCATACCCAATAATACATAAAACAAGTACAGATACACAGAAATATGATATAACTTCTCTTTATTAATGCTTCCCATGGTTACAGACTCGACCTGCCCTGTGCACTTAGCTGTAGGGGTCCGCACACTCGGCTGTGGACTACTAGGCCTCTGCGCACTCAGCTGCAGAGCTTTCTCCTACGCTATGACCCAAAGACACTTTACACTTCGACTCAATCACTTCCTTAGACTTATCATGCTTCCATTCTATTAACTGATGTTTTCTACACTTAGAGCCTCACTCTATTTATATAATCCCATGGTCCGCGGACCATGGATAAATCTTTCAAGCCCACATTACATTACAAAAACAAGGGTGGACAACCTTGTGACGCTATTATGACTTCACGCTCCATGCTCACAAATCACGGAGTCTTTACAATGGACTTGGTCAAAACATGGGCTTTAAGCCCCAAAACAGGCCTTGGGAGGGATTCCACGCCCAACACCAACTCAGTGGAGAGTTGCCTCAAGCATCACCAAGAGCATCAATTGTCTGTTTTCCTGTTCATGCGGGTCATCAAAATAAAATATTATGTTAGAGGAAAATACATGTCACAAAAGGATACCTTATTCATCCTCCCTCTCACGGAGACAGCGACCACAAGGCTAAGCTTGTCTCGTACAACAATTTTGTCTCAACATATGAAGATATCTCAGTCCCAACTATATATGAGATTCTCTTCCAATCAAATCTCACTCTTTATTATCGCAATGTATCACAGTCACATCCAGAACTTATTCAAAATAACTATCCAAAGAGTTTCTTCAACCTGTCTCGCAACTAGCCATGCTAGCAATATCATACTCAACTTAGGTCGTGCATAAAGCTACAAACTTCTCATCCAAAATATCATGGTAGATTTCATACTAAAGCAACACCCAGATGTGTTCATCTCATTAATAATGATCCCAAACAACATTAGTACATCGACGCAATCATATATCATAGGAAGAATATCTCAGACCAAAAATTGATTGCCCCATGCAAATATCTCAAAGGGTGCTTGGCAGCAACCTAATGTGCATGAAGCGGCTCAATCATGAATTGACTTAAGTTGTTCTTTGCAAAACACATATCTAGAAAAAACATCAATGCTCTAATCAATTTTTGGTTGTCAAGTCAAATACAACAATAACTATGCATAACTTAATTCTATCGGGGTGTCCAAGGATTTGTATTCCCACTTTTCAAACTTTCTTTAATAGCTTCACGATATATTTCCCTTTTCCAGACTTCATCAAACTTCAGAGGCAAACTCCCTCTTCCTTTGATCATCAAAGGCTTGTTACCTGTCAAGAATATATTTTCAACATATAAAACCAAAAACAAAGGCATACCTTGGACCACTTTGAAGTATAGTTTTAGATCAGCACACCTTTCAAGCTTTACTAGGTAATTGTCAATGCGGACATACCAAGCCCGGGGAGCTTGCTTCATACAATTCTTTCTGGAAACATAATACTTGATCAAACTAATATGCCCAACCTCAAACAAATCAATATTGTGCATCAAATCAACCAAGTCTACTTTTCAAACCAGAACAAATATCAAAGCTATGAGAGTTCCTACCAATATCACTATTAAACTTTTTGGATCAAGTGTTAGGTAGAGCTCACACTCAAATACCAAGTTACAACCTTATCTATTGTCAACAATTGTTATTTACCAAACAATATCAAGGCAAACTTAATCAAGCCATCCACATGATCATAATATGAATGATTTCTATCACTAATTATGCATACACCAAGGATATGTCATATAAGTTTCTGCCATCCATAAAATCACTGCATCTTGAATCGCACCTATTCATTCTTCAATCAAGGTGCCAAATGCCAATGATGCCAATATTGAATCAATACTGAACATTGAGAGTCACTATGCTCACCAAGTCAAGCGAGTCACTATCATATCAAGGAAAATCTCCACTGTCAAGTAGAAAATCTAATCAAAACCCTAATTTGTTATCACTATGGATTCAAGCATTCCATAAGTCAAAACATATTTATAAACTATGAAGCATTATGTCAAAATTCTAAGGCATCATCAATTATCTAAGCCAATATTTCTCATCATCTATTTTGAGTCAAGCCAATAAGCCAAATCTTTTCAAACCCTTGCAACTGTTATCAAATATTGTCATATACTAGCTCAAATGACTAGGTCAAGGAAAACAACATACTAATATGCATATTTCAGTCCCCTGCAAACAAAATATTACCTAATACATTCACATTCTTTATAATGAGTCAAACATTATCTAACTCTTAAAATCTTCCTTGCTCATAGAACTCTCCATCATCTGCTCCATGTCTGTAGGTTTGTCATATTCCTAGTGCACTCTTGTTCTTGTGCATAAGTTTTAGTTTGTGAATCCTACAGGCTCAATTGCACCCATAGGCCTCCTTTTGTGCAGTTGGGAGGCTTATAACCACACCTTTAATCCTTTCTCCCAGCGGTTGGGGCTTGGACTAGGAGAAACCTTCTCTACTCATATCAGAACCTGCGAAAACTTCTTTAACAACATCAAATGGTTATCATGACTAGAATTCTTCCTTTGATAGTCAAGCGTCTTTTTTTCAAATAATAAAAGGTGTTGAGATCTCATGGAGAGTTTATCCCTCTGAATGGGAAGCCACTTCAGTCATCATCATTCAAAACATCCTATGTATCATAATACTGTCATGCATCAACAAAATTGTTAGATCATGAAATCAAACTATATCAGGTTCTAAAACATATATTCATAATGGTCATAATATGTTAGCATCAACTACTTTATCATCACATATGAACATGACCTCAAAATTTCATCAAGGGTTACTGTCATATAATTAGGGCAACTGACAAGTGTATCATCATACTTCAAGGATCATAATCACTACATCAATTCTTTATCATTTCAAGTCAGGGCATCCATTCATATTTTCTAAGCTTATCGAAAACTAAACAAGGTCAACAAGAAGATCTTGAGTATCCATCTTATTGTTACACTTTCATCATCAAAGTTACCATGCTTATTACAAGCATTTAACTATAGTATCAAGTTATCATATATTAAAATCAATGCATCTAGGAAATTCATCATATCTAGAATGTAAGATCCTTTCCAAATATCAAGTGTACCAATATATAACATGTACTAGAGATCAGAATTGTTTTCATATTCATGAGTCATTTATGAAGGTAGTATTCCCATCATACCTAAGGGCTCAACTTGCCTTCCAATCTTGTAGCTAAATCATAACACTAAAACAATACACCATACATACCTTGTAGTATTCAGATACGTTGTAGCACTTGCATATTGTAATTTTCAGGTGTTTACTTTGAAATCAGGTACCACCAGTGCTTTTCTACCCGCACTAGCTTCATTTCCTGCACCTTAGACGATCCTTGAAAGAATTTTCTTATCACATCTCATCTAGAGGTTAGAAGTATTCAAATACTCAGATATGCAGGAAGTATAAGCAATAATCAAAACCATAAATCTAAATAAAAGTAAAGACAAAAAGAAATAACATAAATCGAAAAAGTACTCATCTTCAATGAGAGGTGATCATCTCCCTCTTGAACCAACCTTCAAGAGCCATGACTATCCATTGTCCATATAGCATTGTTGCCTTCATTATATTTTAACTAACTTCATCGGTGGCCTAATTGAGACTATCCCATTTAGTGCTACATCAAACTTGTCACAAGTTCTAGAACACGTTCACACTGATCATGCTACAGTTTTTAGATTGCGTAACTTGAATCTTTTTCATAATCTAGGGTTTCTTTCAAACCCTAACCTCATAATATCCATCAAACTGTAATAACTAGACTTCCTAGGGTTTCCTTCAAACCCTATTATTCTTTTAGGTCTCCTCCATCTTCCCTTGCTTCCATCAATGGAGTCTTTATGGGGGTGATCTCAGTGGTTTTGTTCATCCAAACTATGATACCATGTTAATGTTTCTTAGGGCTATATTGTTCTTTGATTTAGATAATTGCATTTCATCATTTGCACATTGAATTCACCCCACAACATCATAACATTATTCATTTTTACAACATTGTTCAACAACATATGCAATTATATAGAAATAACAATATTATAATCAATACATCGGAACATAAAGGAACAATAGAAGAAAAACATTCACACATAGAGACACCGAGATTGGTCGGAGACCAGAGCAAAACCATGGGGGAAAGCTCTTTTAGATTATTCTTGTTATTAGATTGCCATTGAATGTTTCAACAAAGAGAGAGTACAATGATGCATATCTTCAACCACAAACTTATCCACTAAAATCAACTAAACAACGTCCATGAGATGAACCCAACAATGCTAATAATAAAAACCTTGATTTAGAAGTTTGCGATCAATTTCCACTACCTGCAGTCAACTACGGAATTATGTGGTTAACTACAATCAACTAAAGAATCAAACCATCGTTTCTAACTGCACATAGAGTGTGCAGTTGAAACCCTCCAACTTCACTCATGAACCTATGTGCCTGCAGTTGCATCTGAAAAATTCCTATGTTATTCCTGTGGCTGGAAACCAAAACCCTAGATCTCATGTGTGAGCTTTGGACCCTATAATTTCATATCTGTACGAACCAATATCCATGAACCACCTCAGACCGATGTGAGCCAAATCAAATAAAGAAGAATGATCATGATGATGATCAAATGAGGGTCACTTGATGTAGTGTCCCTTCATGGTGAGATAGCTTTGATGACACTTAAAGAGGGTGATTTTGATATAATGATATAATAGTATGCATGAAAGACTTATGTACACACTTATATACTATAGACCTGGTTTGGGTCACCTAGTTGTTGTGTGCTTAGGATAATATCTATGGTTGTGTGTATAAGAATTGATTTTGGTTAATAATATATTATCGTTGTTTTCTCTTTTCATATCCCAGCTTGGGCATGGTTGTATGACATTGATGGTGATTCAGGATTGAGACACATAGATCCATGGATGATCATGGTTATGTGGAACATATGGTTAATTATGATTTATGGATGATACATGATTTTTATGATTATATATGCTTAATCTTGTATTAAGCAAGATGTGACAAGGGACTTGGTTATTTGCAAACGAGGATGCTCAAATTATAATGACTGTGGAAGTCATGATACATGATTTTTATGATTATATATGCTTAATCTTGTATTAAGCTGGATGTGACAGGGGACCTCGTTATTTGCAAACAAGGAGGCTCAAATTATAAATGACTGTGGAAGTCATGATACATGATTTTTATGATTTTATATGCTTAATCTTGTATTGAGAAAGATGTGATATGGAACGTCGTTATTTTCAAACAAGGATGCTCAAATTTTAAATGATTGCGGAAGTCATTTCTCTAGAACCAAAATGGTTGTGGAAGTCATGCACAATCTTTGGTAAAATGTGAATAAGTTAATTATGAAATTCATTGATTCCTTTGATCTATGAGATTTTGATATGTGCAGTTATTGGAAGAAGGCCTTACCAACAAACCATCAGATGAGTATGAGCTCACAATCAGTATCTTAAGGTGAAGCGTGGAGTTTCAAAGTAGAGTAGATGAGAAGCCATGGAAATTAGGGCGCGGAGTCCTAAATCCATGAAAGATAAAGACATGGAGTCTTGTATCTATAATAAAATGTTTAAGGTGTGGAGTCTTGAATATTTAAAAAGATCAAGGTGTGGAATCTTGGATCTTTAGAGTAGATCAGGGCGCGAAGTCCTCAATCTACTAAGGCACGGAGATGCATGCAATAGGGGTGCGGAATCCCTATTCTTCTGAAGAAAAATACCACTCATGGGCAGCTCAGGGATGAATTTCCTTAATAAAACCTCTTTTCTAACAATCCTAGAGTGACTTTCTAAAAATAGAAAGTCATGTCTAGCATCTCAAGCATGACTTTCCAAAAATAGTAAATCACCTTGCATAAATTGGAAATCAAGTATAGTTGAAGGAAAATCACTTAACTTATCATTAATCAATCATAATAGTTCAATCTCAACTTAATCCTCAATATTATTAATATTATTATTATCTTTTATGAGACTATGATATTATTATTAAAAGGGAATTACAAGTCACCTTCATCTCCTCAATCACCTCACACCTCTCTCCTTGATGACTCTCATGGCTCTATGTAAATCTCTCTCTTTTAGTAATACATTACACTCTGTTTTATGCACTCATCAAATAATGGCATATTCCTCTTACCCTCACTAAAGACAAGTCATAAAAGATTCCTCTTATGCTCTTTTTAATGCATAAGTTACACTCTCCTTAACTAAGGCATGCACACCTCTCCTTAATGGCATGAGTTACACTTCTCTAAATGGAATATAAGGCATGCATATTACTCCTCCTTTTTGACAAGAATTTGTTGCTCCTCATATATATGTGTCTCATGTATTCTCACTTTAAGGGGGAGGGAGGTGCATTGTGATACCAAGAGTTGGAGAGATTTGAAAAATATTGTGAGTGAGAGACTTGGAGAGTAGCTAATTGCTTCCGAAATAATTTTGAAATTCCTAAACTGAATTACTAAGTAGCTCTACCTGCTGGCACTGACCATGAGTGGTGTTGGGAGGAAGTGAAACTTATCTTCCTCAACTTGCCTTGGATATCTCTCTACTTCTATATTTTGGTGTTGTTTGTGAGCTCTTACAACTCGGGGGTTCCAGGGGGAGAAGTTTTCCCTGGATATGGTTGGGTGGAAAACCGGATGGTTCAAATGAGTTGGTTAAGGGATCAAAGATGGATCATATTCTCAGTGATTGGAGTTGAATATCTCTTCAGGTATAATTTTTATTGTCCTAAAATTATAGTATAGCTTTAGCATAAAATAAAATGTAGAAATTTAAATTGTTGTAAGAATCTAATTTTGGTTTAATCTTATGTTATTTGGAATCTTATTGGATACTTAAAAATGAAGACTAAGAGTGGTCTATATGAATGGATGTTTATATCTCAAAATGTTATGGAATTATTATTGGTGTATTCTATTGTACTAACATTGGTATTGTAGCATTTGAGAAAGGAAAGATAAATATCGTTGAAGGTAATGGAAATAAAGAAATTCCAAAGGACTTGGGTAAGAGTTCATGAGTTATGGTTCTATTTCATATAATTAGAGACATGTTTTAGAAAGGGTTTCAGGATATTTTGCATAGTGTTTGTTAAAATCCGTGAATGAGAAATGTTATTGTTATTTTTATCATTATGCATGAATAAGTGTTAACTTGCAGCCTACCAGAGCAGGAAATGGATGCATATCTAAAATATACTAGGAGGATTCACTAGATCAGTCGTTGAAATAAAAATGTTAAAAAAAAAACAAGATGGAAGACAAGAGTTTTAAAGAGAATCATTGAGGTAATTTTCAATCATTATGTATTGCAATAGTTCAAGATGCTTGCCATGGGTTTGTAGGAATGATTGAATGAAAATAATGTTTGATGAATCTCAAAGCCTTTCAATTCACTTACAATGGATGAAATGATTTTGAAAGGCATTTAGAAAATACATAAGTAATTATAATTTAATTATAGGTTGTTATTTGTTTTTCATAGTTGTAGATTCAATCTTGCATGCCATTTGTTTGACAAAAAATGTAAATGAAATTCCAGAGGTCAACATATTTGCTAGTTTTTAAAAATGAATCTATGTATGGTTTTGTACTGATTCAGGACAACATCAGGGGGTATTCGTGCCATATGGACCTGTAACCCCCAATTTGATTCCAAAACAACACTTTTCAGAACCCAGATCATGAATCTAGGCGATTTTGCATATTGCTGCTGCCCACTATGTGTGTTTGTTGTCAAGTTTTTGGTGAAAGAATAAGATGATTTAGTCACTGTTTTAATATGTTGTCATTTGAAGAATTAATATATAAATTTTATGATCTAAATAGGTTGAGGGAGAATCTTATATTCATGTCAAATTTCCTTAAGAGTTTGTGGCTTTAAAGTGTTTGACAGAATGCCTTAATGGTTGTAGATTGCATGTTTGCAAAGTGTTTGTTAAAAGGCTTCAATGGTTGTAGATTGCATGCTTGCAAAGTGTTTGTCAAAACTTAAATGGATGTAGTTTTTGTGCATACAAATTGTTAGAGTAAATGTCCTACTTATTGTAGCTTTTATGTACTAGAAAATTTCTGAATATATTATTTAATTGATGTAGCTTCCTATCTCTGCAAGTTTTTGTATGAATGTGAAAATGAATTTAATAAGTTGTTGAAGTGTGAATATAGAATAAGACAATTGTTACTTTTATTATCTAATGCTTTCATTTTTAAAAATGGTTGTTGTTGGAAACAATTTTACAATGACTAATTTTATAGGAATTTGTGCAAATGAGCATAATAAATTCCATATGAGTTCCATGTATTCATGGGTGCATTCTTTTGCTTCAATGACCGTAGAAAACAACTACTTGTACCCAATTTATGTAGGTCCATTCTTTTACCTGACACATTTTGAAGAATAATTTGCTTCTGAATTGGTAACATTAGTTTCTCTTGCTGCAACATTCATTATATAATTGTCACGATTGAAGCATTAGCTTAATAATTGGGATTGAGAATTTTAATTGATGAATATGGAAATTTTGTCGGGTCAATATATTTTGTGATATTAAGAGAAAGTTTTCTCCGACTTCTTATGTTATATTCTTACATTGAAATAGTTGAAGGAACATGATTACATGATAGCTAAGTTAGTCATATTATGAGTAAAACAAAAATAGAAATAAAAATTGAATAATAGTATTCAATGTGACCTTTACTTCTCTATACTATTAATGGTTGATAAGGTGGGACCTTACAATTGACTTGTATTTATAGCGATCCAAGGGTGTCCAATTTCTCTTTTACTTTGACTTGTCATTTTCTCCACATGTGGGCTTCAATTCAAAAATACATTTTCCCTTGTCCAAATCAAGTGCTTCAAAATTAAAAATTAGTCCTATAGAAAAGAGGAATCTAGTCCCATGATTGGAATTTGTCACTGAGCTGCCACATTAACATGTATGAATAGGAAAACAGAGGATTGTTGCTCAAAACTATTGCATAAAGCATTGTAATTGAACTCTTCAGTAAGTTGTTTGAGTCGGTACCAGATATGAACACTTTAACATGTTTCAAAGAGAAGAAATGATGCTACATCATATTTTTTGATCTTTAGAGAGTATTTTGGATTGATGGATCTGACCCTCTTGGGTAAGGGTCTCGAGTGATTGAGAACATAAAGCTCTGCTCTTCCCCCCTGTTTGAGCTCACAGGGAGAGGAATTGAGCCTGAGAGCTTTTGGGGTTGAGGGATCTCTAGACAATAGGATGGTTGTGATCCTTACCCTCTAAGATAAGTAGTGTCTTACCTATTGTCACCATAGGGTGTGTGTTATCCTTATTATTTATGACAAGTTGGGTATCTCCCCCTATCATGATTAACAAAGTATACCCTAATATGCATCTTACCCAAAAGTGGGGCTTGTTGGGATTACCTCCCCATCTGGCCAATGGGTTGAGATGACTTGAGATAGTGTGTTCCTTTCATAGCAAGTGGCATCTCGCTCAAGTATAGAGGATGTAGGCGTTCTACCACTTGACGCTTGAGGGTCAACGTGGGAAGATTGGCAGACATTAGGATGGATGTGATCACTACCTTCTATGGCAAGTTTGGTCTCGCCTGTTGACTAGACAACTAGATGGATGTGATCCTTGTTAGTAGATGGACCTTGCCCGTTTTCATTGGACGATAGGATGGATGTGATCCTTGTTAGTAGATGGATCTCGCCCATTTTCATTGGATGATAGGATGGATGTGATCATTACCTTCTATGGTAGGCTTGGTCTCGCTTGTTGATCTAACAACAGGATGGATGCAATCATTTCTTGGTAGATGGATCTCGCCTATTGTCATTGGGTAAAGGGTGGTAGCTTGAGCTTCCCTATGATATCAAATTATACCTCTTTAGATTCAAGAATGGTTAACAACTGGAGATTGGAAGAAGTATACCAAGACGAGATATGACTTGATCAATATGATGATTCTTTTTCGAATGACCAAACTGATTATTGGATATAGGGTAGAAGTCAGATGCTCCCCTATGATAAAGTTGACAAGGTGGTAGTCGGAGCTCCCCTATGATGATTCTTATTCTTCTTCTATTGGATCGAGATTGTTCAGCTGACAATCAAAGAAATCAAGTTGAGTCGAGATATGATGAGATGGATGTCTTATTGATATAGTTGGGGCATATGTCTTTGAGAATTGTAGGGTTTGAGGATTAATCTCCCCTACCCTTGATTGTGCATTATTCTTCTTCTATGTGATAAAATATAGTTGAGATAAAATTCATGGGACTTGATGTAAAGTCATATAGGGTTTGGAGGGATGATCTTCCTTACCATTTATTATAGATTCCTCTTCTTTTATGAGATGATATGACATGAGCCTTATCAATGATACAATTGTTTGCCTTTATTATGATTGAGATATAGATATGATGAGATATTCTAGATGAGGCTTAATGATGCTGACGGAAATTCCTCCCTAACTGAGAGGGAGTGTTAAAATATGGGGCAATGTCAGAAATAATTTCCCTTGCGAAACAAATTAAACCTTGAAGGTGAAATTCAAAATTAATAAAGAAAATATTATTAATTGGCACAAATTTTACTTGCAATTATATTCAAATTTGAATTTAAATTTTAAGTATCCTGCCAAAGTTCAAGGTTGGCTTAAAAGGGATTCATGTCAACTTCCTCCAAGGGTCATGACCCTTCACAGAAACAACTATATATATATATATATATATATATACTCTATTGAGTTGACATTAGGAAGTTCCTCGTCTGACTTGTATGGTTTTGAGATTTTTCAGGTAGGTCTCCTCTTTGTATTTTTAGACAAGGGTAATGGTTTGAGACTACAAGACTATCTCTCGACTAACTTCACATATACATAAGACCATTCTCTCGCACCATGGCTACAAGTCTCTTGCATGCATATGGTTCGGTATTGGCATGATCTTGTATGGCTATGATTTCACTATGGAATTTCGCTCTCTGGCTACAGGTCTTTCACTCTTGGCATATTTGTAATGGCATGGGACTCTCGTTCATGGCTTATGATTGTAATAACATATGATTGGTGTATAATTGTAATGGCATTCTATCATTATTGTTCCTCTGCAATATGACAATATGTCGTCATGTTATTCTCTACGTTTGTTTTGGCTTGGTTAGCATGGCCTAGGGTGGCCTGGTGACAACGGTTAGCATGGTCGAGGGTCGCCCGGTGGCAAAAATTAGCATGGCCTAGGGTGGCCCAGTGGAAACGATTAGCATGGCCTAGGGCTATTAAATTGGCAACTAGGGCCAAACTCCATGTGGGTTGGCTTATTTATGGCAGCTGATATTTTTATTGGATCCCTCTCGTCGAGAGGTGTAGGATTGATCCAAAGATCATCCGATTCCGATAAGTATTTATGGAGATATGAATTTATTTTGTTTATGTAATTATTATCAAGCCGACCAGCTCTTATGTAGCCTCTAGAAGCCCAACCGACGTGTCTATTCATCATCCTTGTTTTAGTATAAATAGAAGAAGACTTTAAGTCATTCGACACACTCACTCTCTCATGATCTCTCTTCATCCTGTTTTGGGTTTGATGGAGAAGAGATCTAAAAGGAGTGCCCTAATATCTACGATGCCCTAATGGAGAACGCAGTCATGAGTAATCTACGACTTAAGGCGCAGGGATAGAAGTAGACGCAGTCAATACGCTGTCATGGAAACCCTTACACACAGTTATGCTGAACGCAGGACATAAAGTTATTAATATGCAGTTATGAAGTTACCCTTACACGCTGTTCATATGATATATATATATATATATATATATATATATATATATATATACGCCGTCAGCTGCAGTAAGATAAGGAATACAGCATGGATGGAACGCAGTTATATACATATGCTGTCCAGAAGCTCACAGTCAATTAATGAATGCAGCACCGCTATCCAGAAACCCTTACTCGCAGTAATGAACGCAGTCAAGGGAGCACCGTTGTCCAGAAATACGGACGCAGCAAATCTATGCATTGGATATATATACGCAATACAACGCAGCAAGATTCAAGGGCAATGACTCAACGCGGCAATATATATATATATATATATATATATATATATATATATATATATATATATATATATATATACGCAGTTATTTATGAAACACAGGTCATATATGGAACCCGCAGTTGGAACGCACCCGCAGTATTGCAACACTGTTATTTATGGAACGTAGGTCATATACGACACTTGTAGTTATGAAATGTTGTTAGCCGCAGTCTCATATAGAGGAGCCGCAGTAGGGTCTGACTGCACCTAGGGTTTTGGTGCAGTCACAACCTTGATGCCAGAAGCAATAACGTCATCGTAGCGAAGAAGAGTCTCAGCATTGGAGCAGATCCGCTCTACAAGATTTATCATATTGTTTGGTACAAATGATAAAGGAATGATGTAGTCTCAGCAACATAAAGGTTACATAATAAAGAAGTAATGAGAATCACTGTCTCAACAAATATACAGTGATGACAAGGTATATTGCAACAGTCCACATAATGATGACTTCAATGAAGAGCTCATTGACATAATGTAATGACTGTCTTAGTGCATCCATGAAAGTATAGAGATCATAGTGAGTGGATCATGTTGATATGAAGCAACAGTAAAGATCTCCATAATGATGGCTTCAATGGTGCTGAAATGAGGAGGATCTCAGCAGTGATGGAAAAGAGGATTAGAGATCTGATATATGGATCTCTGTGACATGCAGCAGTGACTTGGAGAACAACATGATGTATGGGTAGCATAGTGATCATAAGCAGCGTGATGACGATGATTCATATTAGGATGGGCAGCATGAAGCATGATGAGATCATGGGCAGCATGGGCAGCATGAAGCATGATGATGCATGAGCAGCATGGAGTATGAAGTCATGGACAACTTGATGTATGGGCAGCACAGTGATCATGAGCAGCATGATGATGCATGATGCGCATGATGGAACTACATGGTAAGGTGTAGCAAATGGACGAGATGCAGCTCGATGATAGGTGAAGGAGTCACCTTGGAGAATCAGTTGAAGCATAATGTCTTCAACTGATCTCATCATTATACGAAATGATCTATGCTAGATCCAGATAAGTCAAAGTGTTGACTTCTGTTGTAAATGTAATCTCTCTCTCTCTCTCTGCTGAACTTTGAAGATAAAAGAAGATTTGATCAAAGGGTTTCCCCACACACTGTGGGGTTTGTCCCTGGCTCATGCCATATCTTGTGTCCTCTTGTCTTGGCTTGTCTTCTGCGTTTTATATTTATGTTCTATCTGCAGTTTATTGTAATACTGAAGTGATTGCTAACTGTGAAAATTTAAATAAATTGCTCTGCATAGAACATACCTAATCTTAACAAGGGCGGCCTGGTGACAACAGTTAGCATGGTCCGGTCGATGGCAACGGTTAGCATGGCCTAAGGTGGCCCGGTCGTAGCGGTTTGCATGGCCCAAGGTGGCCCAGTGACAACAGTTAGCATGGTCCAGGGTGGCCTGGTGGCAACAATTAGCATGGCCTAGGGTGGCCCAATGATAGTAGTTAGCATGGACCAATATGGCCTGGTGGCAACAGTTAGCATGACCCAGGGTGGCCTGGTTGTAACCGTTAGCATGGCCTAGGGTGGCTCAGTGACAACTGTTAGCATGGCCCAAGGTGGCTTGGTGACAACGATTAGCATGGACCAGGGTGACCTGCTCACTAATGTGGCTTACATGGCCCGGTGGTTGGCTAGCATGGCTTGGTGGTTGGTTCGCATGGCCCAATGGTTACATGAAAACATATGCAATAGTGATATGGAAAAGTCTTCTTGGACACATTTGATTATCGAAAGTTAGTTCAAAAATGAGTTTGTGAATTGAATTGGCGTGGCCTAGGAGGCCTGATGTGATGATATATCTTACTATGGATGTACTTTGTATCTCAGCTGAACAATTGATTAATATTTAATAGAAGAAGATGAATTGAATTTTGGGTTTTCCCCCTTGTGGGTTTTTGCCCTAGTCTCCGACCAAATCCTGATGTATCTATTTGTGCATGCTTTTCTTTTGTTGTCTCTTTTTGTTCCATTGCATTACTAATGTTATTGTTCTTTCTACATAATTGTTGACAGTGTTATGATATAATAGGGTAGATGCATTATGTAAATATTGAAAAGTTTGAAAATGAAATTATCTAAAGCAAAGAACAATAGAGCCCTAAGAAAATAACATTTTTACAACTTTTTGTTCAAGCTCAAGGAAGATCAAGATTTGATATTTGAAATGGATTATATTTTATGGGTTCTAGAGGCATGTTTGTGAATAGATGGTCATTATATTTGAATCTATAAGAAAATGTCTCAACAAACATCTTAGTGTAGGTCTTACTATGAGATTAGCCATCCTAGTTTAACTTTGATTGTCAAATCTTACATAGATCGTTTGGGATAACCAATCTCTTTCCTCAATTGGAAACTTTATTTGATCGATTTGATTTGTTGATAGTGATGAACCAAATTTGATCTATTATGTGTGTGCGAAAATATGCATGGATGTCGACATAGGTAAATGATTACCTGAGGTAATCTGGCTCCATTTGATGATCAAATTCATACCTAGGAGCTAGATTATAAGCAAATTCCCTCCAATTGCAATACCAATCATGATTATGGGAACTTTGCATAGGACTACAAAAAAAGTTTGAAATTCAAAGGAGTGAGAGAATTATCCTATGGTTAACCATCTACCACTAGCCAAAAGAAAACCTTGGGAATAAGCAAGCAAAGGTCCTTAGCCACTATCCTCCATGAATATTTCATAGGTATTAAGCATAACAACATACGAAGAATGCCATGAGGATTATGCACCACAATATCAACAACAAAGACCACAAGTTTGGATGTCAAGCCCCACCACAACTTCAACATAACCACCTAGCTTAGTTCCCCATCAGAGAGTAGTAGAAGAAGATGAGCTCTTCCCATTGCAAAACCAAACAAAAGGTAATGTTCCATATGCTAAACCTCTATTTAATTTGACCCTTATACTCTAAATAAAATTTCATTTGAATCAAATAGAAACATTTTTCACATGCAATAGACATATTTAATCTTCAAGTGGTGACTCCCAACGGGAGTCCTTATTTAGAATAAGACCCAACACATCTACGACAATGAAGAATTAGAAGAAGTTCCTCCACTAGAATTTTAGGAGGGTTGGTAGGAAAACGAAATAGAACAACATTAAAAATATTATTAGGATATAATAACTAGATGTGTTTCTTTTGTAGGAAACCAAATTAGAAGAAAATTTATCTAAACAAATCTCTTATAATATATGGAAACTGAAACCAAGAGGATTGCATCCAAGATTGAGGAGCCTTGTGGGGGGGTGGGGGTGCGGATGGGCATGCACTTTGGCATTTAATAGTAGAGTTGGTTGCAATAAACTCAACATTATGTTTATGCCTCTAAAAGAAAAAACAATGGGGCATACTATGAAAGTCATCAACATTTATGCTCCCAAATGGCCTAGATATGCATTAACCGTGAATGTATCAAGCGTTGTATCTTGAGGTGCAAACTTATTTTAGAGTGGAAAACTTGGGGAAGGGTTTGCACCTCAAGAGATTTGATCCCTCTCAATGCTTGATATAAGAGGTTTACACCTTGAGATATTTTATTCCTTTGGACTCTGAATAGATTTTGGGTTAAGATGGATCCATGTTGGTTATTAATGTTATTCTATTAAATTGTAATTGGGTATTTTAAAGTGCTAAATAATTTTTTATTAAATACAATTCATTTGAAAATATAAAGGTATAATTTTAAAAAATAAAAATCATAAAATATTTGATTTCTTTAATTATAAATATATATTATACTTGTGATACTAACTAAATTTTGAAAATTAATTTTAAAATAAAATGAGAAGAAACTATAAATAGTATGTAAACACGAGGACAATATGAAGAGATCAATTGGATGCACAACTCTCCAATTTGGGTCTTGCCTTCTTTGATAATAGTAAAAGGCCCCTCCACAAAATTAACAATGAAGCCTTATACTTCTCCCCCATTCATAATACTAAACACTTGTGAATGTAGAAAAGGAAAAGAGAAAACATTCCATAAATGTATTCTTCTTTGTATATGGTAGGGTATCAGAGATGGGAGGCAAATTGGGCACTTACCCATGAAATATATAACCAACTTTACTCACAAAACTAAGATGAAGGGGTATTCTTATTGTAGAAATTTCACCTGTAGAACAAACCGATATATGCAATGTCCTAAAGCATAATACTTGTTCTACTTCTACAAAACATTAAGTGGAAGCATAATCAAATTCATGAGTGACATCAAGTAAAAACATGCAAAACTGATCAAGAGAAATCAATCACACATGACACAGAATATATCACTGGGGGAAGCACCAGCATAAAACCCCAACACTGTATTATAAATCAAGTGGAAATCCTCTTCACAATACAAAAAGAATTAGCTCTCAAGCTATCCAGTTCTCAATGAACTATGAAGATATGAAGATATATCTCATGAACCAACCAAGCCTTGTATATAAAGGCTTTACCTATGGTCCAATCCATATTTCCTTGCACAATTTGCTTAGGAAATAATAGCAAAAGCATATGCAATTAATTCCAAACATACCAAGTCAACCTATGGTCCGACTACGCAATCTTTGAGGACACTAGTTCCTCAATCATGCAAACACTACTTACTAGAAATAGTCAAGCATCTGATAGTGCATTGTCCCACATCTGATCTCAATTGGGTCTCTGACAGAACTGACACGCAATAGTTATCCATGAATGAATCCTCAGTTATCTAAAATAATAGTTGTCACATGCATGCAAGCATTAACAAACTATATTTTATTACTTTAACAACTTGTTAAAATAATCTAACCGGACTTGACTAGTTAGAAATAAGTCATCTGATTCTCTCATTATAGAACTCATATTTATTCCCTCAATTAGTGGAGGAAATTAAGGATAAATTCCTCAATCAGTGGGACAACTCATGTGCATGCTCACAAAGACTTAAAATTTGAATTTCCTTAACTAATTAACTCAACTGAATTAATTAATTAATATTTCGAACTGCTGTTAAGAACAAGATTAATTTTACTTTTTATAGATAGACTAGGGACTGCTATAAATAGGAAGGTACACATAAATGCTATTTTTAGAACTTTCACCTCTTACCCAATGTGGCCAATGACCTCACTAGCCAAACTACTATTTTTAGCCATGCTATTTTTAGCACATTCTAAATTTAACATTTCTTTTTGCACATTTTTCAACACTCTCTCTCAACAAGAAAGGCTTTCTCTCGAACCTAATCCTGTAACTCTGGAATGTTCTGCATGCAACACATCTACCCGGTCCACTTGCTCCAACGACACTTGGAACAAAAAGACTCCCAACTGACCACTCTATTGGGCTAGGAACATACTCTGATGCTGAAGCTCTACCTGCTGCTGATAAGTGCTCCCTCTCTGACATATGCACTACTGCAACATCTCCATGCATCTTGCACCATTGCACACCTCTCTGTTCCACCTAGCTGTGCAAAACACTTGTGCCTCTCACATTGCTGCAGCCTGCTAGCTATGCGCTGTCCTGGGATTCCCTGCACTATCGCTCTCTCTTCCGCTCCATCCGCATCTGTCTCTACCTAATCAATCAGTTCCTGCTACTCCACATCAAGGCTCCTATAGCAAGGTCTCATCCAAGAGGTTGGGTACCTCAAGGATCCTACCCCTCCTCCTTGGGACGATCACTCTATATCACCCAACCTCCTACTTGGAGGTATGGCTACATGTGATCCCTCAGCCCACCTGGCTCAAAGTTTGCCCCCACTGGAGGTCTCTGCATGAGTAGATGTCTCTACTCGATCTCCACTCAACTTCCCCTGTTGTGGCTGCTCCACAACCTCCTGAAGCTGCTGCAACAATTGTGGCTTCTCCACAATCGTTTGAGATTTCTTCTGGCTCTGCATGTTGAGAGGTAATATACCCTCCCTCTCAACCACCAAGTCTCCATCAGTTGCCTTGTTGCCTAAGGCTTTGCATGCATCTTGAACCTCAAGAGAATACAGGTTCTTGACCCATGAACCAATATGTTTCACTTGTCTAGTGATGATGTGTCTAAGGAAAACCTTCCCCTTACTAAAGACTACATCATAGCCTCTATCTTCTAGCATCGCGATCGACACCAAGTTTCTCTTCAGTCCTGGTACATACTTGACATCGGTCAAGGTAAGGCGAGATCCATGCTCCCTCTTAAAAATAACCGTGCCTACACCCAAGAAACTATACTTCTCGTCGTTACCCATCGCTATGAGTATATGGAGATCTTTCTCCTCCAAAGTACTTAACAAACTCTTGTCACCGGTCATGTGGAAAGAAGCTCCACTGTCAAGAAACCAACCACTTCCCACCATGGATGAAACCATGCATGCGAAGAGTGTGAAATCCAACTCAAACTGTGAAGAAAGTCCCATGATTGGAATTTGTCACTGAGCTACCACATTAACATGTATGAATAGGAAAATAGAGGATCGTTTCTCAAAACTACTTTATAAAGCATTGTAATTGAACTCTTCAGTATGTTGTTTGAGTCGGTACTAGATATGAACACTTTGACATGTTGCAAAGAGAAGCAATGATGCTACATCATATTTTCTAATCTTCAGAGAGTATTTTGGACTGATGGATCTGACCCTCTTGGGTAAGGGTCTCGACTGATTGATAACATAAAGCTCTGCTCTTCCCCCCTGTTTTAGCTCACGGGGAGAGGAATTGAGCCTGAGAGCTTCTGGGGTTGAGGTATCTCTGGACAATAGGGTGGTTGTGATCCTTACCCTCTAAGATAAGTAGTATCTTACCTATTGTCACCATAGGGTGTGTGTGATCCTTATTATTTATGACAAGTTGGGTATCTCCCCCTATCATGATTAACAAAGTATACCCCAATATGCATCCTACCCACAAGTGGTGCTTGTTGGGATTACCTCCCCATCCAGCCAATGGGTTGAGATGACTTGAGATAGTGTGTTCCTTTCATAGCAAGTGGCATCTCGATCAAGTATAGAGGATGCAGGCGTTCTACCACTCGACGCTTGAGGGTCAACGTGGGAAGATTGGCAGACATTAGGATGGATGTGATCACTACCTTCTATGGCAAGTTTGGTCTCGCCTGTTGACTAGACAACTAGATGGATGCGATCCTTGTTAGTAGATGGATCTTTCCCATTTTCATTGGCCGTTAGGATGGATGTGATCCTTGTTAGTAGATGGATCTTGCCCATTTTCATTGGATGATAAGATGGATGTGATCATTACCTTCTATGGCAGGCTTGGTCTCGCTTGTTGATCTAACAATAGGATGGATGCAATCATTTCTTGGTAGATGGATCTCGCCTATTGTCATTGGGTAAAGGGTGGTAGCTTGAGCTCCCTTATGATATCAAATTATTCCTCTTTAGATTCAAGATTGGTTAACAACTAGAGATGGGAAGAAATATACCAAGACGAGATATGACTTGATCAATATGATGATTCTTCTTCGAATGACCAAGCTGATTATTGGATATAGGGTATAAGTCAGATGCTCCCCTATGATAAAGTTGACAAGGTGGTAGTCGGAGCTCCCCTATGATGACTCTTATTCTTCTTCTATTGGATCAAGATTGTTCAGCTGACAATCAAAGAAATCAAGTTGAGTCGAGATATGATGAGATGGATGTCTTATTGCTATAGTTGGGGCATATGTCTTTGAGAATTGTAGGGTTTGAGGATTAATCTCCCCTACCCTTGATTGTGCATTATTCTTCTTCTATGTGATAAAATATAGTAGAGATAAACTTCACAGGACTTGATGTAAATTCATATAGGGTTTGGAGGGATGATCTCCCTTACCATTTATTATAGATTCCTCTTCTTTTATGAGATGATATGACATGAGTCTTATCAATGATACAATTGTTTGCCTTTATTATGGTTGAGATATAGATATGATGATATATTCTAGATGAAGCTTAATGATGCTGATGGAAATTCCTCCCTAACTGAGAGGGAGTGTTAAAATATGGGACAGCATCAGAAATAATTTCCCTTGAGAAAGCATTAAACCTCGAAGGTGAAATTCAAAATTAATAAAGAAATTATTATTAATTGGCACAAATTTTACTTGCAATTATATTCAAATTTGAATTTAAATTTAAAATATCCTACCAAAGTTCAAAGTCGGCTTAAAAGGGATTCATGTCGACTTCCTCCAACGATCATGACCCTTCACAGAAACAACTATATATATATATAGATATATACTCTACTGAGTTGACATTAGGAAGCACCTCGTCTGACTTGTATGGTTCTGAGATTTTTTAGGTAGGTCTCCTCTTTGTATTTTTTGAAAAGGGTAATGGTTTGAGACTATAGGACTATCTCTTGACTGTCTTTCACATATACATAAGACCATTCTCTCGCACCATGGCTACAAGTCTCTTGCATGGATATGGTTCGGTATTGGCATGATCTTGTATGGATATGATTTCACTATGGACTTTCGCTCTCTGGCTACAGGTCTTTCACTCTTGGCATATCTGTAATGGCATGGGACTTTCGTTCATGGCTTATGATTGTAATAACATATGATTGGTGTATAACGGTAATGGCATTCTATCGTTATTGTTCCTCTGCAATATGACAATATGTCGTCATGTTATTCTCTACGTTTGGTTTGGCTTGGTTAGCTTGGCCTAGGGTGGCCTGGTGACAATGGTTAGCATGGTCGAGGGTCGCTCAGTGGCAACAATTAGCATGGCCTAGGGTGGCCCAATGGAAACGATTAGCATGGCCTAGGGCGGCCTGGTGACAACAGTTAGCATGGTCCAGTCGATGGCAACGGTTAGCATGGCTTAAGGTGGCCCGGTTGTAGCGGTTAGCATGGCCCAGTGACAATAGTTAGCATGGTCCAGGGTGGCCTGGTGGCAACAATTAGCATGGCCTAGGGTGGCCCAATGATAGTAGTTAGCATGGACCAATATGGCCTGGCAGCAGCGGTTAGCATGACCTAGGGTGGCCCGGTTGTAGCCGTTAGCATGGCCCAGGGTGGCTCAGTGACAACTGTTAGCATGGCCCAAGGTGGCTTGGAGACCTGCTCACTAATTTGGCTCACATGGCCCGGTGGTTGGCTAGCATGGCTCGATGGTTGGTTCGCATGGCCCAATGGTTACATGAAAACATATGCAATAGTGATATGGAAAAGTCTTCTTGGACACATTTGATTATCGTAAGTTAGTTCAAAAATGAGTTTGTGAATTGACTTGGCGTGGCCCTAGGAGGCCTGATGTGATGATATATCTGAATATGGATGTACTTTGTATCTTAGCTGAACAATTGATTAATATTTAATAGAAGAAGAAGAATTGAATTTTGGGTTTTCCCCCTTGTGGGTTTTTGCCCTAGTGTCCAACCAAATCTTGATGTATCTATTTGTGCATGCTTTTCTTTTGTTGTCCCTTTTTGTTCCATTGCATTACTAATGTTATTGTTCTTTCTACATAATTGTTGACGGTGTTATGATATAATAGGGTGGATGCATTATGTAAATATTGAAAAGTTTGAAAATGAAATTATCTAAAGCAAAGAACAATAGAGCCCTAAGAAAATAACATTTTTACACCTTTTTGTTCAAGCTCAAGGAAGATCAAGATTTGATATTTGAAATGGATTATATTTTATGGGTTCTAGAGGCATGTTTGTGAATAGATGGTCATTATATTTGAGTCTATAAGAAAATTTCTCAAAAAACATCTTAGTGTAGGTCTTACTATGAGATTAGCCATCCTAGTTTAACTTTGATTGTCAAATCTTACATAGATCGTTTGGGATAACCAATCTCTTTCCTCAATTGGAAACTTTATTTGATCGATTTGATTTGTTGATAGTGGTGAACCAAATTTAAGCTATTATGTGTGTGCGAAAATATGCATGGACGTCAACATAGGTAAATGATTACTTGAGGTAATCTAGCTCCATTTGATGATCAAATTAATACCTAGGAGCTAGATTATAAGCAAATTCCCTCCAATTGCAATACCAATCATGATTATGGGAACTTTGCATAGGACTACAAAAAAATGGTTGAAATTCAAAGGAGTGAGAGAATTCTCCTATGGTTAACCATCTACCACTAACCAAAAGAAAACCTTGGGAATAAGCAAGCTCAACCAACCAAAGGTCCTTAGCCACTATCCTCCATGAATATTTCATAGGTATTAAGCATAACAACATAGGAAGAATGCCATGAGGATTATGCACCACAATATCAACAACAAAGACCACAAGTTTGGATGTCAAGCCCCATCACAACTTCAACATAACCACCTAGCTTAGTTCCGCATCAGAGAGTAGTAGAAGAAGGTGAGCTCTTCCCATTGCAAAACCAAACAAAAGGTAATGTTCCATATGCTAACCATATATTGAATTTGACCCTTATATTCTAAATAAAATTTCATTTGAATCAAATAGAACCTTTTTTCACATGCAATAGACATATTTAATCTTCAAGTGGTGACTCCCAACGGGAGTCCTTATTTAGAATAAGACCCAACACATCTACGACAATGAAGAATTAGAAGAAGTTCCTCCACTAGAATTTTAGGAGGGTTGGTAGGAAAACGAAATAGAAAAACATTAAAAATATTATTAGGATATAATAACTAGATGTGTTTCTTTTGTAGAAAACCAAATTAGAAGAAAATTTATCTAAGCAACTCTCTTATAATATATGGAAAGTGAAACCAAGAGGATTGCATCCAAGCTTGAGGAGCCTTGTTGGGGGGTGGGGGTGCGGGTGGGCATGCACTTTGGTATTTAATAGTATAGTTGGTTGCAATAAACTCAACATTATGTTTATGCCTCTAAAAGAAAAAACAATGGGGCATACTATGAAAGTCATGAACATTTATGCTCACAAATGGCCTAGATATGCATTAACCATGAATGTATCAAGCGTTGTATATTGAGGTGCAAACTTATTTTAGAGTGAAAAACTTGAGGAAGGGTTTGCACCTCAAGAGATTTTATCCCTCTCAATGTTTGAAATAAGAGGTTTACACCTTGAGATATTTTATTCCTTTGGACTCTGAATATATTTTGGGTTAAGATGGATCTATGTTGGTTATTAATGTTATTCTATTAAATTGTAATTGGGTATTTTAAAGTATGAAATATTTTTTTATTAAATACAATTCATTTGAAAATATAAAGGTATTATTTAAAAAAATAAAAATCATAAAATATTTGATTTCTTTAATTATAAATATATATTATACTTGTGATACTAACTAAATTCTGAAAATTAATTTTAAAATAAAATGAGAAGCAATTATAAATAGTATGTAAACATGAGGACAATATGAAGAGATCAATTGGATGCACAACTCTCCAATTTGGGTCTTGCCTTCTTTGATAATAGTAAAAGACCCCTCCACAAAATTAACAATGAAGCCTTATACTTCTCCCCCATTCATAATACTAAACACTTGTGAATGTAGAAAAGGAAAAGAGAAAACATTCCATAAATGTATTCTTCTTTGTATATGGTAGGGTATCAGAGATGGGAGGCAAATTGGGCACTTACCCATGAAATATATAACCAACTTTACTCACAAAACTAAGATGAAGGGGTATTCTTATTGTAGAAATTTCACCTGTAGAACAAACAGATATATGCAATGTCCTAAAGCATAATACTTGTTCTACTTCTACAAAACATTAAGCGGAAACATAATTGAATTCATGAGCAACATCAAGTAGAAACATGCATATCTGATCAAGAGAAATCATTCACACATAACACAGAATATATCACTGGGGAAAGCACCAGCATAAAACCCCAACACTGTATTATCAATCAAGTGGAAATACTCTTCACAATACAAAAAGAATTAGCTCTCAAGCTATCCAGTTCTCAATGAACTATGAAGATATATCTCATGAACCAACCAAGCCCTGTATATAAAGGCTTTACCTATGGTCCAATCCATATTTCCTTGCGCAGTTTGCTTAGGAAATAATAGCAAAAGCATATGCAATTAATTCCAAACATACCAAGTCAACCTATGGTCCAACTACGCAATCTTTGAGGACACTAGTTCCTCAATCATGCAAAGCTACTTACTAGAAATAGTCAAGCATCTGATAGTACACTGTCCCACATCTGATCTCAACTGGGTCTCTGACAGAACTGGCATGCAACAGTTATCCATGAATGAATCCTCAATTATCTAAAAGCATAGTTGTCACATGTATGCAAGCATTAACAAACTATATTTTACTATTTTAACAACTTGTTAAAATAATCTAACTGGACTTGACTAGTTAGAACTAAGTTAACTAATTCTCTCATTATAGAACTCATATTTATTCCCTCAATTAGTGGAGGAAATTAAGGATAAACTCCTCAATCAGTGGGACAACTCATGTGCATGCTCACAAAGACTTAAAATTCGAATTTCCTTAACTAATTAACTCAAGTGAATTAATTAATTAATATTTCGAACTGCTGTTAAGACTAAGATTAATTTACCCGGATGCGGGTGGCAATCAATGTTATTTATGAGGGGCCGCACAAAGCAGGCAGCTGGCCTTGCACCTGGCTAGCGGACGACCCCCATCGCATGTGCCTCGGGCTGGCAGACACCTTCAAAGGCACGCGAATTGAATTCGCTACAGAACGGTATGTTGGTCACACAGTTCAACATTTATGAGTGCCTGGTTCAAGAGCATTTGTGTAAGGTTTTATGCATGGCTTCGTTTCTAATTCATGCCATTGTCACTGGTTCATTTCACCTCCGCTCGGGGTTCTTCCCGCACCCTTGCCTGGCTCAAATTATTTGGAAGCTCGCCTGGTTAATTGATGTCATTGGGCTCCTCTGCGCTCAAATTCTCACCCGTCAGCTCTGCCTCCTTCCCTTTCTCAGTCAGCTTTTCATCCAAAGTATGCCTCGCCGTCGAGGAGTCCCACGCAGAGGAAGCAACACTGGGAATAGAGGAAGAACCTCTCGGCCTGCTCCGCAGAATGTCATTCCCATTGCATCGGCCTCCCCTTCTTCTCCACCCCCAGGTCAAGCTGGGTCTCTTCCGCACAATTCATTTCAGACTACCAAGTTCACCTTCCACAGTAGGCTCAACAAGCCTGTATTGATGGCAAGCATCACAGTTATTCTCACTGAGGAAGAGAGTAATCCTACCAGCTCGGCTCACGCTACTTCCTCTCAATCTCAGGAAGATAGCGTTCTTCAAGGGGAAAGGGCTGGAGTGGTGTCTAATGCGGACAATATACAGGATGACACCCCTGTTTCTGAAGAGCCTCTGCATCCGGTTGACCCAACTCAGAACGAGATTCTGGCCTGTAGGCTGTCTCAACGTGCAGGTTGCATTCTCAATCTGGTGACTACTCCTGATGACGACATGGAAGGAAATGACGACAATGGCTTCGTCACCTGGGTCGCTTCGTCTAGCCAGGTGGATAAGGACATGCCTGATTCTCCGCAGCATGCAAACTAAAGCCGGTTCATCACCGACGGGTGGCATTCTTGCCTTTGCTCTGTGTAGTTTTGGCTATGTGTCTTCGTTTCCAAGTCTCTGGTCCTATGTCTGGTTTATGTTCTTGTTTAAGCTCGTGGCGCTAGCCAACCTGCTCTCTGTTTGCAGTTACAATTGTGGGTTTGATGGGTACCATTTTGTCTTTTTGATTAATGGCGGGTGTGATAGTATGCGTCTTAGTAAAATTTCTAAAGATGTTAGCTATGTCATGTTAGAATCAGAATAGAAATATCTCAGGGGGTCATGGTCTAACACAAAATCTTTTGGAATCTGTAATGTGAAAACAGCTGAAAGCATGAAATGTATGTCTCTGAATATCTGGCTGAGGGCTGGCATCTACCCCCTCTGAGGTCTCGACCTCATTGTACATAAATTTTCTCTTTTTTAATAGAATTAGTATTTACGCAGAAAAAAAGAAGAAAAAAGACCAAGATTAATTTTACTTCCTATAGATAGACTAGGGACTGCTATAAATAGGAAGGGACCCAGAAATTCTATTTTTAGAACTTTCTATTTTTAGTAGTTTCACCTCTCACCCAATGTGGCCAATGACCTCACTAGCCAAACTGCTATTTTTAGACATGCTATTTTTAGCAAATTCTAGATTTAAGATTTCTTGTTGCACATTTTTCAACACTCCCTCTCAACAAGAAAGGCTTTCTCTTGAACCTGATCCTATAACTCTGGAATGTTCTGCATGTAACACACCTACCCGGTCCACTTGCTCCAACAACACTTGGAACAAAACGACTCCCAACTGACCACTCTGTTGGGCTAGGAACATACTTTGATGCTGAAGCTCTACCTACTGCTGACAAGTGCTCCCTCTCTGACATCTGCGCTATTGCAACATCTCCATGCATCTTGCACCATTGCACACCTCTCTGTGGCACCTAGCACTGTGTAAAACACTTGTGCCTCTCACATTGCTGCAGCTTGCTAGCTATGTGCTGCCTTATGATTCCCTGCACTGTCGCTCTCTCTGCCGCTCCATCCGCATCTATCTCTACCTAATCAGTGAGTTCCTGCTACTCTACATCGGGGCTCCTGTATCAAGGTCTCATCCAGGAGGTTGGGTACCTCAAGGATCCTGCCCTTCCTCCTTGGGACGATCACTCTATATCGCCCGACCTCCTACCTGGAGGTATGGATGCATGTGATCCCTCACCCCACCTGGCTCGAAGTTTCCCCCTACTGGAGGTCTCTGCATGAGTAGATGTCTCTACTCAATCTCCACTCAGCTTCCCCTGTTGTGGCTGTTCCACAACCTCCTGAAGCTACTGCACCAATTGTGGCTCCTCCACAATCGTTTGAGACTTCTTCTGGCTTTGCATGTTGAGAGGTAATATACCCTCCCTCTCAACCACCAAGTCTCCATCAGTTTCCTTGTTGCTTAAGGCTTTGCATGCATCTTGAACCTCAAGAGAATACAGGTTCTTGACCCGTGAACCAATATGCTTCACCTGTCTAGTGATGATGTGTCTAAGGAAAACCTTTCCCTTACTGAAGACTACATCATAGCCTCTGTCTTCTAGCATCGCAATTGACACCAAGTTTTTCTTCAGTTTTGGTACATACTTGACATCGGTCAAGGTAAGGCGAGATCCATGTTCCCTCTGAAAAATAACCATGCCTACACCTGAGACACTATACTTCTCATCATTACCCATCGCTATGAGTATCTGGAGATCTTTCTCCTCCAAAGTACTTAACAAACTCTTGTCACCGGTCATGTGGAAAGAAGCTCCACTGTTAAGAAACCAACCACTTCCCACCATGGATGAAACCATGCATGTGAAGAGTGTGAAATCCAACTCAAACTGTGAAGCAAGTGCCTCACCTTCAGATCCTTCCCTGGATCCCTTCTTGGATTTCCTCCGTGGACAATTTGCAGCATAATGGCCCACCTCATGACAACGAAAGCATCACACTTTTGATTTTTCAACCTTCTTCCCATCATTGGAAGAGCTGGATTCGGAAAGAGAAACCTTCTCCTTCCCCTTTTTCGCCTTACTTGCTAAGGTATAGTTCTCCTCATCATGCATGGATGAAGAACTATCTCTGGTGCTCCATCTGATCTCCTCCTGCATCAAATCCGACCATAGTCGTTCCCAATCTGGCAGTTTCTCCCTTCCATTCACCAAGTCCTGGTAGCTATGCCAGCTCTTAGGAAGGCCAAGGAGTGCTAGACTCACCATATCCTCATCCGATGTCACAACTCCTACACTTGGAAGCTCATCCCTACATGTGATGAGCTTGATAGAGATCGTCTCATCCCTTTCACACTTGATCTTTTGAAGTTTGTCCTTCAGTGCCAGCTTCCTCTGATCACTGCTATTCTGATATAAATCTTTCAATGTTTTCCACATTGCATGCAGAGTCTCCTTCCCATGGAGGCTTGAGACAATGTGATCTCGCACTCCCTCCAAGAGAATTATCCTAGCTCTAGCCACACACTTCCTCCATTCCACTTGCTCAGTCTTGTCAGTAGGCTTAGGAATTTCTTGATCAATGAAATCCTTAAGGCCATTATCTTCCAAAACTGCCTCCATGCGATCCTTCCAAGCTATATAGTTTGAGCTGCCATCAAGGGCATACTCAAACCTCAAACCATAGAATGCCATCGATGAAATAGATGTGATAAGAACTTGAGATCTATATCCCGAATAATAAACTTCGAATTTCTCCTGCTAGTATATTGTTCTTGCTTGATCACCTGTGCTCTGATACCATGTAGAAATTTCACCTGTAGAACAAACCAATATATGCAATGTCCTAAAGCATAATACTTGTTCTACTTCTACAAAACATTAAGCGGAAGCATAATCGAATTCATGAGCAACATCAAGTAGAAACATGCATAACTAATCAAGAGAAATCAATCACACATAACACAGAACATATCACTGGGGAAAGCACTAGCATAAAATCCCAACACTGTATTATCAATCAAGTGGAAATCCTCTTCACAATACAAAAAGAATTAGCTCTCAAGCTATCCAGTTCTCAATGAACTATGAAGATATGAAGATATATCTCATGAACCAACCAAGCCCTGTATATAAAGGATATACCTATGGTCCAATCCCTATTTCCTTGTGCATTTTGCTTAGGAAATAATAGCAAAAGCATATGCAATTAATTCCAAACATACCAAGTAAACCTATGGTCTAACTACGCAATCTTTGAGGACACTAGTTCCTCAATCATGCAAAAACTACTTACTAGAAATAGTCAAGCATCTGATAGTACACTGTCCCACATCTGATCTCAACTGGGTCTCTCACAGAACTGACATGCAACAGTTATCCATGAGTGAATCCTTAGTTATCTAAAATAATAGTTGTCACATGCATGCAAGCATTAACAAACTATATTTTATTATTTTAACAACTTTTTAAAATAATCTAACTGGATTTGACTAGTTAGAACTAAGTCAACTAATTCTCTCATTATAGAACTCATATTTATTCCCTCAATTAGTGGAGGAAATTAAGGATAAATTCCTCAATCAGTGGGACAACTCATGTGCATGCTCACAAAGACTTCAAACACGAATTTCCTTAACTAATTAACTCAACTGAATTAATTAATTAATATTTCGAACTGCTAGTAAGACCAAGATTTATTTTACTTCCTATAGATAGACTAGGGACTGCTATAAATAGGAAGGGACCCAGAAATGCTATTTTTAGACATGCTATTTTTAGCACATTCTAAATTTAACATTTCTTGTTGCACATTTTTCAACGCTTATGGTAATGAATGTGTACAAATTTGTTGTGCTTATTAGCGCATGGGGGAATGCAAGCGATCATTGTTCATAAGGCCACTCTCATCTTGAAGATACAACACCTCACCTTTCAAGAGAGAATATTGTTACTAAAATTACTCGCTTATTGGGCCTTGGTGGTAAAGGAACATCTTCGTCTTCTAAATTCTCTTTCACATAATCAAATTCAAATTTCCCTTCTCTGAGGATACTTATTTTCATATTCATCCTCATAAAGAAGGGACTTGAAAGATAAGTTCTTTGATAATCTTATTTCTCATTTTCTTCATATAGTAGTAGTGAGATGATAATTCATTCTATGAAGATTGTTTTAGAAGGGGTGATGCTTCCCAAATGTTGAGTTTGATAAGGCAATCATTGGATTCATTATCATATTTTATTTAAGTTGACTTTCATTTTATTATTTTTCAATGTAACATTATATGACCTAACTTGACACCATCTCTCACATACTACATTGTAGAGCACCTTTTGGCACAATCATTATTAGAAAAATATGTTTTTTCAACACATATTAAGGACCTTTACATATACTTTTCCATTTGGGAAAATAACTTTATCAAAGGAATTCAATTTAGTCCCACATGAGAAGAGAGGAGGCTCTTATCTCAAAGACCCTCTTTTGGGAGACAATGGTTAATTGATCACAAATTTGGACCTTAGTGACCCTCACACCAAAGAAAAAAATACACATGGACAAATAAACAAACAAATTAGGACACAATGAAAAGGATCAATTATCAATTATTCTTGATTTAAAGTTCCTTATTTTTGGAGGCTCATTAAATTCGCTCAACAATTATTCATTTTTTTTAGTTAGACCACAAGTCAATCTCCAAAATTTTCAAGAAGGGAGAAGATTATAATGTCTTTCATTTCGTATTTAATACTTTATGTTTGCAACAAACTAAGGTATGTGACATTAGTGGTGGTACATGGAATATCTCAATAATAAGATCTCCATCATTCATATGGTAGAAAAAGATCAATGCACTTCAATGCTATTTGAGATGTTGGGCCAAAGGGGGTTTTACCTAGAGAAGTTAATCAAGATAAAAATAGAAATGGAATCTAATTAAATAATAGAAATTGTATGGGGTAAGCAGGAAGTAGTGATTGTGAAGTTAAAAACCAACTAGAAGGAGAGGGAATTTGGATAGTTAAATCCATTTTTTTTGGCATAAATCAGAGGACATAATAGTGAAGTTTTTGAGAAGAAAAACAATGTTGGTTGAATCCAAAAGAATATTGTAGAATTCACAGTGGAAGATGGAAAGTGCATTATAACTCTTGAAGGACACTAGATGTAACCATGATCACATTTGGTTCCCTATAATCCACAAATCCCTTACCTTCCTCCCATCAAGAATGGATAAAAACATGAAGTAACGTTCCTTTCATTACAATAGAAGACACAATTCTGAATAAAAGAAATTTTAGAATATGGAATGTACGTTATGTTGTGTTTGATGGATCTTGATAAAGCTCCAACCATGATAGGTTTTCATCACACTTTTGTAGGGCATGTTGGCACATTCCTAAAGAATATATAATGATAATATTGGAAGGGCCTTGGAAAGTATTGAATTTGGGATGTTGGATCTCATCATCCCATTGATTTTGAAAGATAAAATCCCCACCTCTTTTGATGGATTATACCCCATATCATTATGTAACGTCTCTTACAAAATCCTTGCCAAGATTATTTTTGGCATGTTTTCATTTCCTTTCCCCCCTTGTGTGATTTGTACCAAGAGGATTTGTCAAAGGCAATTGGATCACAAAAATATTTTTTGGTTTAAGAAGCAATTCATTCTTATCATCCTTTGGGAGAGGGATGAATGCTCATAAAATTAGATATTATTGGCACCATTGATTAGATCCACCATAGATACATTTTTGAGGTAATGTTCAAGTTTGGAATCACTTCGAATTTATTCAATGGATAAAGTCGTATGTTGGAAGTTATGCATTACCCCTCTACATATTGATGTATCATGAAGTTTTATAAAAACATTAGAGTTGAGAAAATGATTCTCCCCCCTGCCCCCCTCGCCCGCCCCTTGATTTTATTTTCTCATGGTTGAAGCACTTGGAAGAGCATTGGTGAAAGAGCATGGAAGGAAGATCTTCATGGAGTGGCCATACCTATGTGGTCAAGAAAATCAGTTATACCCAATCAGCTAAGTTATTCAAAGAAATAATGAAATCCTTCTTGGACACATCATGGGGTTTGGTTAACCACACAAAAAGTAAGCTTCATAGTTGGAATTTAACTAATCGGAGCCAAGAAAAAAGATCAAATCTCTTCAATTCACTATGGAGCTAAAATGGAAAATGATCAAATACCTTTTTATCCTTGTAATGCTCCACATTTACAAGGCCTTTGATTTGAACCTTATCATTCATAATATCTAAAATAAAATAACACATTGAGGAGTGTAATGGCTCAATTATCATGGCAGGAGAGTAGCAAAATCCTCTGGTAAGATAAATTCAATCTTTTGAATTGATCAAAAATCCATGTTCCCTTTGATTAACGAGGTTTAGTGATTTTTGATATTACCTTAAAGAAACTAGTTTTAAGGGATTTGCGAGTTTGGTGATTAGTAATGGGTAAGGAAAAATGGTGGAAGGAGGGTCCCCATGAAAATTTTTTTCTAGGGTTCCAAAGAAATTATGTCGTAACCATATTCTTTGAAACACTAAAGGATCTTCAATCTAGGATTAATCAAAGCAACAAGCTCCCTAATTCAATGTTACCTCTATTAGTTTTTGGTAGCATCGGAAGTGCTCTAGCCTTGAAAATTGGTGGAGAGGCTAAGGCACATGGGTTCTAAAGAACCCAGAAACCGTTTGGTGAAATTCCACCCGAATTGTATTTTATTAAAATAATTAATATTTTTAATGGAGTTCCTAAGTCTAAACTTAGGGAAATTAAAATATTAATGGGTATTAATCAAAATATGGGTGAGAATGATCTAGAAGGTAGATCAAGTCATGTTTTAATCTTATTCGTTGATTAGAGACTTAATTTTGGTCGTTGAAGACTCAACAGGAAAAATATAAAATGGAGGCTTGGGGTTCATTTGGAAACACACACAGTGAGAGAGAATTGATCTAGAATTCGATTTCTGGGGCTAGGAAGCTGAGAAATTTGTACTAAGAGATCATTTAGGGAGAAGGAATTCCCAGAGAATGCTGATAGAGAGGTGGAAAGAGCTTGCAGAGAGGCAACACAATATCCAGGAGAGCTGATGTTGAGCCAGTATGGGCCCACGCAGTCCTGACCTAGAACCAGAAGGGCTAGCGCAGAGCAGAAAAGCTGCTTGTCACACATAATACATAACTGCCAGAAACAGCCAGAACTGTCGAGAACTGCTGGAACGGACGGGAGAGATGATGTCGAGGGAAGAAGATGTGACGTAGGGCTGACACAGGGCCTATGCAGGGCCAACACAGAAATAGTCGGGGTTAAGCAGTCATGTGTCAGATCAACCAGAATTATGTCGGGTGAAGTGAGGTAAAATTCACTTAGATTTTCCGCTAGTATTTCTATCAGTAAAGGATTGCTAGATGAGCATCCTAGATATGTATTCAAATATTTCTCCTACATAATAATAAACCCTCAGAACTGTTGCACCAGTTTTCCCGCATTGGGTTTTTTGCGGGGACTATTGTGTCCAAAAATAGGTGTTCTATGTATCTTGTTCTTTGCTCTATTTTATGTTTCGTGAGATTAAATATTTAATTAGTGTAGGTTGCTTATGTAATTTTCTTCAGTATTCAGAAGAATAAATTGATGAATGTAATTTAAAAAATCAAGTATGTGAAGTAGATTCACATGGTATGAGAGCATTGATTTTGAAACAAGAAGAGCAGATCCAGTGTTGAGTAGTGAGGCTGAAAGCTGCACTTGGTAGTAATTCGAATCCCCTTCAAGGGATTACGCAGTCATTTCTGGAAGCAGATACGAGGAAATATCTCTCTAAGTGAGATGACAGAGAGGTATGATATCTAGTTTGTGAGTTTTAGAGGCAGAGGGAGTGACGCAGAGCCTCAACGTAGTACTTGAAGGGCGCAGTTTCTGCCAGGGCAGAAATCCGTTGGAAAAGAACAAATACACGTAGAAGGGGAATTTTCTCCTCAGAGAACTTTTCGCCAGAAAGTTTGAATTTCTCACTTGTTGAGTAGCTGAGCAGTGACAAATAGTGGCTAGAGGATTTAGTTCGACAGTTGGTGAGATGGAATCACATGGGCTCATAGATCATAATAGGTTGGAAGGAGCTTCCAACTATGTCATATGGAAGATCAAAATCATAGCTATTCTAGAGGAACATGATCTCGAGACCTACATCGATAGTGTTGTAGTTGTTCCTACTGACAATGATCGAAAGAATAGTTACAAAGCTGAGCAAGGGAAGTAAAAGAGGCTCATTCTTGATGGTGTTCGAGATCATGTGGTCTCACACTTGCAGGGCAAGGATACCACCTGGGAGATGTGGGAAGCCTTGTCTTCTCTGTATGAAGGCTCTTCTGAACATTGGAAGATGTATTTGGAGAAGAAGTTGCAGTGGAATTTGATGCAGAAAGGAGGAGTGAACCTCTATATTTAGTTTCTTCAGGACACTAGAGACCAGTGTGTTGCAGTGGGGTCCACTCCTCAGCCAACCGTGATGGTGAGGATAACCCTAAATGGAGTCTTGGATGAATGTCAAGTTTTCTTCCAAAGCATATTAGGCAGAGAAAAATTACCTTCATGGGAGGAGATGTGGGCAACTCTTCAACAGGAGGAGTTAAGGAGGGACCTAGTGAAGTTCAACCTTAGTGACAACAGTGGGAGTGGCACAAAGATGAAGCAGGAGGAGGAGAATGCAGATTTGGTATCGAAGGGACAACAGAAGCTGAAGCGAAAGAAGGACATTTCGAAGGTGAAATATTTCAGTTGTGGCGAGTTGGGCCACTATGCATCCCAGTGTCCTTTGAAGAAAAAGGATAAGGATGAGAAACATGATCCTAATGTTGCTTCAACAAAAATTAATGAGGATGAGTTTGCCATGAGTGCCCACGCATCTCCAGGAGGGAGATGGGGCGATATTGAGTTGTAGTCGGGAGGACTACATGTGGGCAAGATCCTTGAGGAGTCCACCTCTTGGATCGATTCCTTTCTTCGGGAGCCCAATATTCAACACTAGCGAGATGGACTTAGTGTTAGATGATGTAGTAGAGTTTTTGGAGTACAGATGCAATATTTGGGGACCAGATACTGATTAGTGCAAACCAAAGTTGGCAGTAGTGCAGGAGTCAGTAAGAGTGCAGAAGATCCAGAGGGTCACAACTAGTAGTAGTCAGATTCCAACATTCATTGTATTATGTTGAACATGGTTAAGTTCAACTAATTTTGGATGTTTCTCAATTGCTTCTCTCAACAACTGAGTTGCAGTATGGATGCAATGTTAACAGTGGCATTGCTAGCAACATAGAAGATGCAGTATTTGAGAGGGAGTTGTAGTACAGATGCAATAGTGGCAGTGGTAGTGTCATGGGCAGAAATACAGTAACAAAAACCACACAGTTTTGGTGGCAACAATAGTGCAGAAAGGAGGTGCTTCAGAAATAGAGCAACATGTAGGTGGACATTGTTGCTAGAGAACTTTCCTCACTAAGAGGGAGTGTTAGTTTTTGGTAGCATCGGAAGTGCTCTATCCTTGAAAATTGGTGGAGAGTCTAAGGCACATGAGTTCTAAAGAACCCAGAAACCATTTGGTGAAATTCCACCTGGATTGTATTTTGTTAAAATAATTAATATTTTTAATGGTGTTCCCAAGTCTAAACTTAGGGAAATTAAAATATTAATGGGTATTAATCAAAATATGGGTGAGAATGATCTAGAAGGCAGATAAAGTCATGTTTTAATCTTAGTCATTGATTAGAGACTTAAACTCGGTTGTTGAAGACTCAACAGGAAAATTATAAAACTGAGGCTTGGGGTTCATTTGGAAGCACACACAGCGAGAGAGAAATGATCCAGAGTTTGATTTCTGGGGCTAGGAAGATGAGAAATTCAAACTAAGTGATCATTCAACAGCAGAGGGGCAGTGAGAATCTGGGATGACTTCCCAAATAATACTGGCAGAGAGTGAAAAGAGCTTGTAGAGAGGCAGTGCAGTAGCTGGGAGAGATGACGTTGGGCCAGTTTGGGCCCACACAGTCTTGGTGCAGAGCCAGTGCAAAGTAGAAAAGTTGTTTGTCACGTAGAATCTAGAACTATCGGGAACATACAAAAGTGCTGGAATAGCTGGGAGAGATGATGCAAAGGGAAGAAGAGGTGATACAGGGTTGACACAGAGCCTGAAAGGCTAACGTAGTGCCTACGCAGGGCCATCGCAAAAATAGTTGGGGTTAGCCAGTTTTGTGCCAGATTAGCCGAAATTCTGCTGGGTGAAGTGAGGTAAAACTCACTCAGATTTTCCGCCATTATTTCTCTCTATAAAGGATTTCTAGATGAGCATCCTAGATGTTTATTCAGATATTTCTCCTGCATAATAATAAACCCTTAGAATTGATGCACCGATTTTCTAGCATTAGGTTTTTCCGGGGACTATTGTGTCAAAAAATAAGCGTGTCCTATGTATCTTGTTCTTTTCTATTTTTCTGTTTCATGAGATAAAATATTTAATTAGTGTAAGTTGCAGAAGTAATTTGCTTTAGTATTTAGAAGAATAACATGATGAATGTAATTTAAAAAATCAAGTAGGTGAAGTAGATTCAAATTTGCTGCAGTAGGGGTTCCTTTAGTAGTAGGAATTTTCACACCCTCTAATAGAGACCAAGGAATGTAGAGCATATCAAACATATCTCAATTTAGGATGATTCAATCATGAGAAGACCCCCATTGCATAAAATTGATTAGACTCTCAATTGTGGCCATATAAAGGATCAACCCATCAACACTATGGTAGAGATTTCATGGTGGGAATAGAGGGAATATCAACATTAGTAAAATTTGCAAGTTGATATCCCTCTCTTATGTTGTAGGAAGAAGCCTCACTTGTGCATTTACTCAAAGGGGTGGTACTTATGAGGCAAGTTCAAGGGGATGGAAAATCATGGAGACATAAAGGAAGAGAATACATATTTACAAAAGGATATGAGGCCCGTCTAACTCAACTAGAATTTACTTTAGTTGCTACAATATAGAATAAAATATGGGGTTGTGATGTACTATTGAAGAAAGTGATCTTGATGCAAAATTTACCTTATTTTGTGCAAGCATGGAATTGATGGTATTTCTAGATGTCGTATGTAAAGAGAGGAGGGATATTCTTTACACTCCTTGAATGCCCACTTAATCAAGATGGAAAATTACCTTTAAATATATTTAGGTACACCTCTCCCTTTCCAATAATCATAAACATATTTATCATCTCGAGAGAAAGGCATACTCGTCAAAGCTTATTTCCCTGCGTGAAATATCATGGATTACCCCCTTACTTTTTTTTGATGGAAATGTTGTCACTGCGACAAACATCCTCCAAAATTTTTCTTACACTTGAATTTTGGAGCCTGCTGAGGATCTTACGATCTGTCATTCTATGGTCACATTGTGATCATCTAATGATTTGTAAAGTATTGATTCTTCCTCTAAGTGTCAAAGTCACTTTCTCACACATGTTCTATCTTCGATGAATTCGCAAACACACTTATTTCGATCCAAGCTTAGATAGGCATTGCACAACTCTTGAAGGTAAGGCTTGTGCAATCATTGTTGACAATGACTGTACAATACATAAGCATAGTGTGATGTGCAATACATATCTATAGTTAGTGCGCACTCTCCATTGAAAGTTTTCCTCACTTTGATTATATTTGCACTTTCATTTCGGTGAGTTTTCTCAACTCCAGTGTACCTTTGTTCTCTCAAGTGTTTCTTTCACATTCGCAACTGTCATTTTTTATTGCATTCACTTTGATAAGTGTAGTTTTCATGTTATTTTCACTCTAGCATGTGTCGCATCCACTTTCTATGAGTCTTTGCATGTGTTGTTTGCACTTTTCTCTTACTTTTGTAAGTGTCATCTTTTGGCATGGGAAGTATCGCACATTTTGAAAGTGGTGTTCTGGTCAATTTCAAGAGGAAAATTTGGTGTAAATGGGTCATATTTATCATATAGACATGTATTAGATACATTCTCAAAGTTTCATGCATTATTGTACTAGTGTTGTCACTATCGTCGCAAAGTAGTGTCGCACCTAGTCGAAGGGAGTCAATTGTACATTCTTAAAGGGTAGTCATGAAGCATTCTCATGCACTAATGTGTCTTATTCATCATAAAGACATGCATTATACTTATTCCCCAAGTCTTGAGCATTGTCGTATAAGTGTCGTCATTGTTGTCACAAAGTGTATCCTAAGTGTCGCACTTGGAGGAGAGTATTGTTTTGTTGTCACATTAAGGGGATCATGTTGTTTCTGAGGGTTGAGTTCTCTGTATTGTTTCTGAGGGTTGAGCCTGAAGTTCGAAGTGAATGGTACATATATGCTTTACCATCGAACATCACAATCTTTGTTGATAGGGCTGCCAAGACAACATTGGCTGAAAACATGAAGGAAGCCATAACGGTAGAAAAACGTATCTTAGCTTTAGAAAAGAAAAATGTTGTCGATAAAAGAAAATCTAAGAAGGTTATTTTTAGAGATGATCCCAAGAAAAAGAAATCAAAAGACCCATTTGATTTAGAAGGATTGCAGAAAGTCCTAAAAACCATTTCTAACGAAATGGTTGACATTAAGAGAAAAGTAGTAGAGACTTCTTCTAAAAATCCCTACAAGCCTTATAGAAAAAATCCTTCAGCTGATTCAAAGACTCCTAATGCTATAACAAATGCAGAATCAGAAGGATAAGAAGAGGGGGTTTCTAACAAAGAACTTACTCATGAAGATGAAATTGTAGAAGTACAGGGAATGTGGGACTTCATTCTTCCAGACGAAGAGGATCAAGAGGCATCACCAGCTAGTACTAGAAGCAGAAATCAACTTGATCCTCCACAACCTAGTTCTAAACAGATAAAGTCATAGGTAAGAAATCATCACCAAAAGCGACTCAAACAAGCCCAGTCCAATCCGATTCACCAACTCCATCTAAAACACCGATTGTTTTTGATTAAATGGAGTATAATATCGTTGAAGATATGAATAAGACTAGGGATAACATTACTTTTCATGAATTGAGCAAATTGAAACATCAACAGAAGCTACTTTTGAAAGAGTTACATGCAATAGCTGTGGCACCTCTTCCTGCCGCTGTAATCTCGCAAGCTTCTCATGAGATGGGAAGACCTCCAACTAATATGGCAAATAAAGTTGATTCAAATGATATTGCTTTAATTGGAGGTAGGTCAAAATCCCATACTCCTCCATTCCTTCTTACTTACGAAATTTTCAATAAAAACTTGCATTATTATTTGGTAGATTCAGGAGCTTCATCTAACATCTTACCTAAAACAATATGTGAAAAGTTAAACATCCAACCTCAAAAATCTGTAGTACGTATAGTTCAGTTGGACCGATCGCAGGTTGAAGTAATCAGTGAACTAAATCAAGTTACCATAAGGCTGTCATCTAATCCAAAGGTATGTCAAGTCATTGATATTCTAGTTGCAGACATTCCCGAATTTTATGGCTTAATTCTTAGTAGGGATTGGTCCGAAAAGCTTCATGGATACTTTGTGACCAACTAGTCACATATGTGGCTCCCATACAATGGTAAACCGAATCAGATAAAGGTTGAACGAGAAAGACACCAAAAATACATAGTGACGGGATTGGAAGGAGAAAATGAACCTGTAGCATACAACAACAACATAATTGGCAACTATTCTGTTGACTCTTAGGAAATTTTAATGCTCATACTTCGTTGTACTTAGAACATTATGTTCTATCTCAAGTAGAAAACTTTTCTCAAACAGATAGTTCTAAATGCGCTAATTTTGTAGATAATCCTGTAAATACTTCTTTATTTTGGAAATTATTTTTTGATGGTTCTAAGTCTAATGATGGAGCAGGAGCAGGGTGTGTATTAGTTAGTCCAGAGGGAAACAAAACCATGTTAACATGTAGACTCGAGTTCGATTGCACAAACAACACTACAGAATACGAAGCTTTAGTCCAAGGACTGTACAAGGAAATCGGATTAAATATCAAGTATCTACAAGTCTTCGAAGATTCTGAGATTGTTATTAAACAGGTACGAAATACTATACATTGTCTATCAGGTCATTTAAAGCATTATCAATCTTTAATGCAAGATTTGACTGAACATTTTATAGCATTTAATATTTCACCTATTCCCAGACTCCAAAATGCTAGTGCTAACCTCCTGGCTAATGTAGCTTCCAAGCTAATTCCCTAGAAGACTATAGCCCAGACAGATTCTCAATCGAATTTATCTTTAGGCCCTCCATCCCTGATAATGTTACAAACTGGAGAATTTTCAATGATGATCCTGATATTGTAAGTTTCCTGACATCAGAAGGATCTTACACTAATCAGATAATTGATGAGGACCAACATGACAAGCAGTTACAACAAGAAAGCACTAATAATGCTATACCAAAATCTGTAGTCAAGTTGGAAGACCTATATGATTTGAAAGACCGATTTAAAAGATCTACCAATTCAAAACTCCAGAGTTCAACTCTAAACTATGAATTAGTAAATCTAGGAACGGATACCAAGCCACAAAATATCAACCTAGGTCTTGGCCTAGCCCCAGAAGAAAAATTAACCTATGTTCGGCTCCTGAAACAATACAAAAGTGGTTTTTCCTGGAACTACGATGACCTTAATGCTTACGACACTTCAATCATTCAGCATACTATCCCAATGATACTTGATGAAAAACCTGTCCAACAAAAGCTAAGAAATATCCATCCTAATCTAGAAAGTTAGATTAAATCTGAGCTCAATAAATTATTGAAATCCAAAATTATTTTTTCCGTTCGACATTCTAGATGGGTTTCCAACTTGGTTCCCATCAGAAAGAAAAACAGAGATATTAGAATTTGTATTGACTTTCGAAATCTTAACAAAGCCTGCCAAAAGGATAATTTTCCCCTGCTTCCTATGGAAAAAATATTGCAAGCGGTTGCAGGGTCAATTAATGTCCTTTTTAGATGGTTTCTCTGGCTACAACCAGGTTCTGGTCCATCCTGACGATAAACTAAAAACGACGTTCAGAACCAAATGGGATACTTATGCATATCAGAAGATGCCTTTTGGTTTGATCAACGCTGACATCACATTTCAAAGGGCCATGGATATTGCATTTAAGGGATTAGTAAACAAATCGGTCGTGATTTACTTGGATGACATAACAATATATTCTAAAAAACGCTCTAATCACCTCAGAGACTTAAAGCAGATATTCCAACGTTGCCAAAGGTATGGGATTTCACTTAATCCAAAAAAGTCCCTTTTTGCATTAAGTGAAGGAAAACTTCTTGGATTTATAGTGTCAAAATATGGAATCCATATTGATCCTGATAGAATTAAATAAATCTCCGAAATATCCTTACCACATAATAAGAAAGCCATGCAATCCTTCCTTGGTCAGATTAATTTTGTTAAAATATTTGTTCTAGACTTCTCAAGGATTGTGTCACCATTACAAGCAATGATCAAGAAGAATTCACTCTTCAAATCGGGCCAAGAAGAATATGAATCATTTAATTTGATTAAGCAAGTGATTGTTAATGCCCCATCCCTAGCAACTCCAAATTTTTCTGATCCTTTTATTTTGTATACATTTGCCTCTGATAAATCATATGCTGCGATACTCACTCAAGCCAATCAAGACAAGGCAGAAGCCCCAATTGCCTTCTTTAGTTCAAATCTCCAAGGGGCTAAATTGAATTATTTTGATGTTGAGAAACAAGCTTATGCTGTTTTCAAAGCGATCAAATATTTTAGACCCTTTCTTCTTAAAACCCATACAAAAATCATAGTACCGTTTCCAGCGGTAAGAAATCTCTTAGTACAGAAAGATGTGGGTGAAAAGAGAGCAAATTGGGTCACTTCCTTACAAGAATACGACGCTGAGATCAAGCCACCAAATATTGTAAAAGGTCAAGGCTTTTTGCAAGATGTTGGCTGGAGCATCGTTTATTTCCGAAATACCATCTCCAAAAAAAGAGGTGCAAATGTATGAGGTAAGCCTAAACGATATTGAATCAAGATATGCTGATATCATATTTTATCTAAAGAATGGATATGCTCCTTCAAATCTGAATTATACTAAGAAAAGAGCCCTAAGATTGAAGGCTAAGCAGTATCAACTCGTAAACAATGTACTTTTTAGGATGAATAATGATTCTGTTCTCCTTCGATGTCTTGAGAAATCTGAAGCTGAAAAGGTGTTGCAGGAACTCCATGATGGACCATAAGGTGGACATTATGCAGGAGATGTTATAGCACATAAAATTTTGCGCGCAGGATACTATTGGCCTACACTATTTAAAGATGCGCATAACTATGTAAGGAAATGTCAAGTTTGTCAAACTGCTGCTGGGAGACAAAATAAACCATCATTGCCTTTGCAATCAGTCAATATCGATCAACCCTTTGATCAATGGAGATTGGGTATAATAGGTGAGATTGTTCCTCACTCTTCTAAACAACATAGGTATATCCTTACAGCTATAGATTATTTTACTAAATGGGTAGAAGCAGTTCCTCTCAAGACAGCTAATGCTGAACACATCATTGATTTCATAGATCAGTTCATAATTACTAGGTTTGGTTTACCCTCTGCTTTAATGTTTGATAATGCATCATATTTTTCTGGCAATGTTATGACTAAATTTTCACTTAAAAGAGGTTTTAAGCTTAAATATTCTGCCAATTATTACCCACAAGGGAACGGGTTGGCCGAATCAACGAATAAAAACTTAATCATAATCATTAAGCGAACCATTGATCAGAATCATAAAAATTGGCACAAATCTTTGATGTATGCTCTGTGGGCAGACCGAATAACCCAAAAGGCTTCTATTGGCACTTCTCCCTTTAATTTAGTTTATGGGAAAGAAGTAGTTCTCCCAACTCATCTAGCAATTCCTTCTTTGGCCTTAGTTCAATTTATTGACGAAACACCAACTTCATCTTTACAACTAAGACAACTGCAGATCCTTAAGCTAGAAGAGCAACGAGAACAGGCTAAAATCACACATGCTCATCATCAAGAATTGATAAAGGCTTCCTTTGATTCAAGCATGGTATCTAAGAAAGATTTTCAAATTGGAGATTTAGTTTTGAAACATTCTAAAATTCCAACGAATGTGGCTTGGCCTATTCCAAATTGTTGAAATTATAGGTCCATCCACTTTCATGTTGCAATATTTAGCAGGGAAAAGAGAATCTTTACCTGTTAATGGGAAGATCCTTAAAAAATACTTTCCATAGAAGATGACCTCTTCTATTTTTGTAAATTATTGTTTATAGTTTTATTTTGATAATAAAACAGGTTGTAAATGGTTACGTTTGGAATTCACAAAAAATATTAGTGTTTCTTTTAGATTTTGTTTTTTCGCTTGTATAAACAGAACTGATTTGGAAAATCGATCATTATTATTGAAAGATACAGTCAAATGTTATAAGCCTGAAAATGTTACTAGTTTCAGCCTTATGAATTTTGATGAAAAGCAACCTTTAGTGAGAATTTGTTTTATATTAGTCAATGAAAAGCATCAATAACAAAACAAAGGTTCTCTGTAGAAAAGCTGTTTCCAAAAAACTCTATAATTGTCATCTAGAGCTATTCTTAAGGAACCAATGACTTCCTCCCCACCTAGGGAATTATGAGTTTCAAGGAGTAATCCAATGATACACTATAAACTTAAAGAATAAGAGGTCTCATCACGAGCCGACTTATCATGATCATAGATATTATAACTTGTTGAAATTGCCAAAACTGCATACCAAAACAGGGCAATGACTCAAGATTGTTGCAATCAAAAGACAAGGGGTCTCATCAAGAGCCAACTTGTTGAGCAAGGTTATAAATCAAGTGAATGGCACTGTCATAATTTGGCTACCAAACCAAGACATTCTTCTTTAAGAATTAAAAGAAAACAAAAAGCAAAAAGTGTGGATCTGGATTTATCTTTGAAAATTGTATATTTCTCCAAGTAGGATACAAGATCATTGTTGGGTAACAGGTAACCATGTCGAGGCTATGAACACTTGCTGGCAGCAGAGGCTCTACCTACGACAAATGAACATACTTAAAACTGATCTACAGAGAAGTCTTTGTTTTTATCTTTATAAACCAAGTACTGGCTGATGTAAATACAATGACTAGCTTTGGGAAGTAAATAATCAGAGTTAGCACGGAAGAAACAAACTACCATTAATGGCTAAAAGCATGATGCACTTTATATTTCTATAATAAAGTTTGATTTTCCAGAAAACTTTTCTGTTTTGGAAATTTAGAAAATTCAAAAGATAATCAGAGATAACTGGTTCTTCCTAGTGAATCACCAATTGTTGTGGCCAGCAACAACCCCCCTTTTTATTTAGTATTAGTAATAAAACTAAATAAATGGGGACCCTTCTAAAAAATAAAAACTAGTACTTATATTTCCCTTTGAATAAAACATACTATCATAAGCTTAGGAAAACACCCGCAAACCCCAAAAAAACTAAGTTTTATGATAAGTTCTGAATAAAATCGTTCTCTTAACAATAAAACATTGCATCACAAAGGGTAATGGAGGACATCATATAAACAAGCTTTCAAAATTGCGAAAACGTGATGCAAGATCGCATGCCTTAAAGACTCATCACAGATCGCAGATTTCATATGTCGCATGTATCACCTAAGATGAAATATCCCAATCCGGCGATATGCGATTAGGCATCTCGCAAATCGCATCTTGCGGATGCATAAGGTGATAAATGATCGATAATAAAAAGGACTAGCGATATTACAATCTGCGATATTGCAAAGCAAATCGCAAAATTGCTTTATCACAGATTTGCAGGGCTCATTGTTCAATAAAGTATTTCTCGTAATCCAATACCAAGTTATAGGCATTAATGTCAATTTAGTGGTTAGTTGATGATCATTTATGAGATAAGATTTAGATCTGATCGAAAGGTTGTTTCATGTAGGGTGATGTATTTGATATGATTTCAGAATTAAAGAGCTTTCCCGTCACCTTATCTCTTACCGTTATTATTTCCTTAATTATAAACTTGTAGGAGCGGCAAGCAGAATAATATACGCAATAGTATTCAGAGAGTGATGGGAAAGAAGGGAAAAGCTCTGGTTGCTGAGGACAAAGAGATGACGCCCTTATTCACAGACACCACCTGTATCAAGGATGTTGGCATAATCACTTGGGAAGGCATGTACAGTCTGCTCGAAGAAGAAAATCCTAGAGTTATGGAAGTTAAAGCAACAACAAACTCACGCGGGTCATCTGAGGCATCAATTACTGAAATTGCATGTTCATTCTTGCATCGAATAGCGGCAAGACCTAAGATACTTCCATACACAGACATGGTCAAGTGGGTACTGGACAGTGCTGATATAACAGACAGACAATTCAAGTCTCGAGGCCAAGACCTCATTGGGTCATTCACTCCATAAGATTTAAGGCTTATGTATCATCTACCAGAGCCGCAGGCAAGCTACAACAAGCAATTCGTGGAGAAGTTCACCAAAGAAAATGAAGATTTGGCAGAGTGCACCAAAAACTGGTCAACAAGGGAAGAACCACTAAAAAAGGACAAACATAGTATGTACAGTACTGGTTCCCTCTCCTCCCCATATTGCTTTGCTGCTGCTATGCTATGTAGACTATTTGGAAGGCCCAACGTCAACAAGTTTTCATCTGAGTGGCTACCCCTATTAGATCCAGCCACTAATGCCACTATTATGGATTGGGCTCAGATATTGTTTGACAATTTAGCCTCAGCTATTTGGAACTGCCAGTCTGAAAGGACTCCCTCTCAGAGGATTTATCCTCCTTTCTTTTTAGCTGCTTATGTTATGGATGCAATCTGTTTCATTTCTGGGTTGGAAGTGGACAATTTAGAACCCCTTGCCGATTCACATTTATCATAAGGAATTGCGGGATTCCAAGTTTATCCCGTATTTTTACAGAATTTGTCATGGGATTATGTTACCTCTTTACAGAATGTTGTATAAAAAGGACGCCCCAAGATTTTCCCCCGAAGCGGAAGTTGACATTCTCCTTGTCGCAAGATGGTTTAGGGAAGAATTTTTCACCTATGTCAGAGTATTCAGAAGCATTTCTTCCCCTCATGTCCTACCCTTATATGTTCCTGATAAGTTATTGGCTCGAGAAATTGCCTACCAAACCTGCGGGGTAGGAGGAATGAGCAAAGAGTTGAAAGACAAGAAGAAAGCCATCTGGCCGCAATTTCCTGTGACCTGTGGGGCTTTTTCATTATTTAATTTAGGTCATGCATTTAAAGAAGTAGACAATATGCTGTGTCTATGACTGTTAAAGTTTCCAGGAAGACAATTTGACCCTTTTGATGTCATTAAGAATTTTACTACTGCTATCAAGTTAAAGGCATTTTCTAAATAAGATGATCTTTTTGATGATATCTTCCAATAGAAAAACACACTGAAAGAAGTTTTTCGTATGGGTCAAATTCAATTTCGCCCATCAAAATTCTAAGAATTCAAACTTTACAGAGAAAGGAGACTAGCAAACATCCCCTTGGATAGGTTATGCTTGGAACTAATAAGGGAGCCAACTCCCAGTATCAGTTTAAGTGGAAGTTCAGGTACAAATAAGTCCAGGTCTAAGTCTAGGAAAGAATCACTAGAACACTTTAAACGGTCCGAGAGTGACCATAATAAAAGTGAAGGGTCAGTTAGAGATACTGCCCAGTCAAAAGAGTGCCCAGAGCAACAGGTCTTGACTACACCACAGGTAAAGGTTCCCCCTCCCCTCATCCAGCCACCAAAGGCAGTGAGAACTGAGCTGGATAAAGAGTGGGAGACATTCAATGAATTGATTAATACTAAGGAGCAGAACAGAAAGACACCTGAGAGTACAGTACAGACAATGACAGACATGGTCATTGGAACAGTCAGCAATGCTCCAGAAATGGAGCATATTCCCATTACCCCATCATCTGAAATCATGCTCAAGATAGAGGAGATTCCTCCTCTAGATGTATTTTATAGTCCGCAGCGTAAGGCAGTGGTGAGAAGGCAAAGAAAGAAAAGGAATTTGGACAGCGTGCTCTCACCTGAGGTAGAGCAGCTAAATGTCCTATGGCGAGACCCTACCACTGACCCTACTGAAAATCTGACTAAGTTATCCCAGATCGCAGGAGCCTATGCTTCTGCTACAATTGATAAAGTGTCCGAGGTACAGAAATTACTTAAGGATAAAGAGGAACGAATTCAAGTTTTTCAGCAACAACTACAGTAGGCCAGTGCCAAGCACGAAGAAGAGGAAAAGTTAGAAAAATTGCAACAAGAATTTCAACAGATTCAGTTGGGATTTCAGAACAATTTGGCCGAAAAAGAAAATCAGTTACATGTTATGATATATATACATAAAGATGATCCCAAGCTCACAGAGTTTGTCTCAGAAGCCCTTGCCTTAAATGACCAACTCTTGCAACAACAAGAGGCATTATGCCAGAGAATATCGCAATGGAGTTCCCATTGCGAAATGAGTGATAAAATTACAAATCAAGTCGTGGACTTACGACTCGACTATGATTTAATTGATAAAATAATTTCTGATTATTTGAAATGGCAGGAATTGGAGGAAAGAAAGAAAGCAAGCATGGTCAGAATCAATGAAGCCCACAAAGAAATGCTTTTCCATAAGTGGGGCGCACAGATTAGAAAGGCAAAACAAGCAGCGGAAGAAGCAGCGACAACGACAAACAATGCAATTGAATGTGTTAATGAAAACCTGCATAGAGCAAACCTCATATCAGAAACCGTTCCAGGATTTCTCCCAAAGGCATAACAACTATAGACAAGCTGGAGACAGAAAGCTGAGGAGAGAGCAGAATCCATCAAGAAGTTAACCAAGTCGAATTGTGACACTAACTGGTAGTACTTGGTTAAACCACATAGTCAATGCATGACTCTCAAATGCCTTACAAACTCTGCCGAGAAAATAGCTCCAACACTTGCCGATTCTGTTTTCGTAAGACAACTAAAGTCGGAGGTCGGCCAACCGACACTCCTCCAGTCGATGTTGAATGCTTGCGATCTTAGAGAACAAATACATAGATAGTTAATTCCAGATACAGGTTTAGTTTTATTTTTTATTTATTTTTGCTTTAGATGAGGACGGTCATTTAGACCTCCTCCTATATTTTTGTAATAAACTATTTTAGCATTTAAGAAGTAGTATTTTAATCCCTCTCATGCATTTAGAGAGAGGTCCTAAAATTTGTCAAAAGCATTTCCTCAGAACATGCACTTCTGCACCCTCAGAGGAGGTTTTGATGAATGAATGGAATGAGATTTATTTATATCTGTGTTTAATGTCTGCTACTGAAATTCATTTCTGTACTCTTAGTAGATATTGAATTAAGAAGAGATAAATCTATATTGCTAAAGCTCATGAGTAGAACTTGTTATCAATGATTCTTTTATCTCTTAATGCTTTCTACTTATGTGTCGAAGTAATATTTTATGTTCAGTTAGTTATATATGAAGGCTTGAATGTTTGAGTTATCATTTGGCACTTTTGTACGTGATGAATATTATGTTTATGCTCAATATATGAATGGCTTATTATGCAATATGATTTTCACAATTGTTTCGGCTAATTTCTTATACGAAACAATTCATTTTTATTGAATTCTTTTCTTGTAGCGATTGAATGATCTTTATTACCAATTGCTGCTAGAAACTATTTTAGATCGCATAAGTAAAAAGTTAAATCCTGGGTTAGATTGAGAATTAGATATTTCTGTTCATTAGGATACAATTTCATGTTTTAAATTAGACTTATATTAAAATCATTTTACTTAGAAATCTTTAGAAAAAGGAAATATCAATTCTTATCATCACACACACAAATTGGGAAACTGGTCCCATTATCCCTAGTTGGACCCACCATCCCAAACGGAAAAGGAGCTGCTTTCAAGGTCTAGACCAGGTGGGTATCCTCCTTGTTGTAGACCCAATTTTCGGGGCTTCAACATATTTGGCGCTAGAAGGAGGGCCTGAACTGTGAATGGCTAGTAAATCCAAATCTAAATACCATTCTAAGAGTAAATCGCCCTCAACATCTCCCCCGACTTCTCCATCGCATTCTGAATCTTTAAATCCTAAGCAAGAAGTTGAGAAAACAACAACCACTGCCACCAACCCAAACATTTCAGAGAAATCTACTATCGAACCTCCTGAAGTTGAGTCTTTGATTCATAAACTTCAAGGATTTTCCATATCACCGCAAAATTCTGAAATATCTCAAGGTAGTGTGACTTCGCAATACAATCCTTCTCATCCTCTTACCATATTGCAGAGTGAAAAGTTTGGTATTGAACCAACTGAATTACCTCTACCTAAAAGGAAAAGAGCAAGGAAGTCACCTCAAGGGTCTGATAGTGAGACTCTTTCATCATCAACATCCATTCCAACTTCCCCATTGCAAAGTCAACCATCCACCCCTCCACTTCAAATTGTTGTCCATCAGAGTATTGGAACTTTAACATCCTCATCCCTTCCACAAGGAACTTCATTTGCGCTTTCCTCTATTAGTAGTTCAACGATGGCCCAAAACCCATGGAATAATCCAGGGGCAGTCTCAATGCCTGCGCCCTTGAGTCAATTACTGGCCCATCCTAAAAAATGGTTGCCTAAGTTTAATCCTGAAGCAGGCATGCTAGCAGAAGAACACATAAACAACTTTATGTTATCAATAAATTTAAATGGTGTTACTAATGAAGATGCTGTTGTTAGACTCTTTCCTTACACTTTACAAGGAGCAGCTGGATCCTGGTATTTTTCGTTACCATCAGGATCCATCACTAGTTGGGACATTTTCCAAGAGCAATTCTTGACTAAGTTTGGCGATGATAGATCTACAACAACACTGATCAATGATCTATCAAATCTAAAGACTGAATCAAGAGAGCCTATCAAAGATTTTAACTTGCGTTTCAACAAGCTTTTGAATAAAATTTTGATCGCTTCCAAGCCTAGCGAAGAAGTTCAAAGTGAATGGTACATATTTGCTTTACCATCGAACATCGCAATCTTTGTTGATAGGGCTACCAAGACAACAATGGTTGAAAACATGAAGGAAGCCATAGCGGTAGAAAAACGTATCTTAGCTTTAGAAAAGAAAAACGCTGTCAATGAAAGAAAATCTAAGAAGGTTACTTTTAGAGATGATCCCAAGAAAAAGCAATCAAAAGACCCATTTGATTTAGAAGGATTGCAGAAAGTCTTAAAAACCATGTCTAACGAAATGGTTGAAATTAAGAGACAAGTAGCAGAGACTTATTCTAAAAAGCCCTACGAGCCTTATAGAAAAAATCCTTCAACTAATTCAAAGCCTCCTAATGCTATAACAAATGCAGAATCAGAAGGAGAAGAAGAGGAGGTTTCTAACGAAGAACTTACTGATGAAGATGAAATTGTAGAAGTACAGGGAATGTGGGACTTCATTCTTCTAGACGAAGAGGATCAAGAGGCATCACCAGTTAGTACCATAAGTAGAAATCAACTCGATCCTCCATAACCTAGTTCTAAACAGAAGAGTGTAAGCTCGACATCCAAAGATAAAGTCGTAGGTAAGAAATCATCACCAAAAGTGACTCAAACAAGCCCAATCCAATCCGATTCACCAACTCCATCTAAAACACTGATTGTTTCTGATGAGATGGAGTATAATATCGTTGAAGATATGAAGAAGACTAGGGCTAACATTACTTTTCATGAATTGAGCAAATTGAAACATCAACAGAAGCTACTTTTGAAAGAGTTACATGCAATACCTGTGGCACCTCTTCCTATCGTTGTAATCTCTCAAGCTTCTCATGAGACGGGAAGACCTCCAACTAATATGACAAATAAAGTTGATCCAAATGATATTGCTTTAATCGGAGGTAGGTCAAAATCCCATACTCCTCCATTCCTTCTTACTTACGAAATTTTCAATAAAAACTTGCATAATTGTTTGGTAGATTCAAGAGCTTCATCTAACATCTTACCTAAAACAATATGTGCAAAGTTAAATGTCCAACCTCAAAAATCTACAGTATGTATAGTTTAGTTGGACCGATCACAGGTTGAAGTAATCAGTGAACTAAATCAAGTTACCATAAGGCTGTCATCTAATCCAAAGGTATGTCAAGTCATTGATATTCTAGTTGCAGACATTCCTGAATTTTATGGCTTAATTCTTAGTAGGGATTGGTCCGAAAAGTTTCATGGATACTTTGTGACTGACTAGTCACATATGTGGCTCCCTTACAATGGTAAATCGAATTAGATAAAGGTTGAATGAGAAAGACACCAAAAATACATAGCGACAGAATTGGAAGGAGAAAATGAACTTGTAGCATACAACAACAATATAATTGGCAACTATTCTGTTGACTCTTTCTTAGGAAATTTTAATGCTCATACTTCGCGTACCTAGAAAATTCTGTTGTGTCTCATGTAGAAAACTTTTCTCAAATAGATAGTTCTAAATGCGTTAATTTTGTAGATAATCCTGTAAATACTTCTTTATTTTGGAATTATTTTTTGATGGTTCTAAGTCTAATGATGGAGCAGGAGTAGGATGTGTATTAGTTAGTCTAGAGGGAAACAAAACTATGCTAACATGTAGACTTGAGTTCGATTGCACAAACAACACTGCAAAATACGAAGCTTTAGTCCAAGCACTATACAAGGCAATCAAATTAAATATCAAGTATCTACAAGTATTCGAAGATTCTGAGATTGTTATTATACATGTACAAAATACTATACATTGTCTATCAGGTATTTTAAAGCATTATCAATCTTTAGTGCAAGATTTGACTGAACATTTTATAGCATTTAATATTTCACCTATTCTCAGACTCCAAAATGCTAGTGTTGACCTCCTGGCTAATGTAGCTTCCAATCTCATTCCCTTAGAAGACTATAGCCCAGACAGATTCTCAATCGAATTGATCTTTAGGCCCTCCATCCCTGATAATGTTACAAATTGGAGAATTTTCAATGATGATCCTGATATTGTAAGTTTCCTGACATCAGAAGGATCTTACACTAATCAGATAATTGATGAGGACCAACATGACAAGCAGTTACAACAAGAAAGCACTAATAATGCTATACCAAAATCTGTAGTCAAGTTGGAAGACCTATATGATTTGAAAGACCGATTTAAAAGATCTACCAATTCAAAACTCCAGAGTTCAAATCTAAACTATGAATTAGTAAATCTAGGAACGGATACCAAGCCACAAAATATCAACCTAGGTCTTGGCTTAGCCCCAGAAGAAAAATTAACCTATGTTCGGCTCCTGAAACAATACAAAAGTGTTTTTGCCTGTAACTACAATGACCTTAAGATTTACGACACTTCAATCATTCAGCATACTATCCCAATGATAGTTGATGAAAAACCTATCCAGCAAAAGCTAAGAAAGATCCATCCTAACCTCGAAAGTCAGATTAAATCTGAGCTCAATAAATTATTGAAAGCCAAAATTATTTTTCCCGTTCGACATTCTAGATGGGTTTCCAACTTGGTTCCCGTCAGAAAGAAAAATAGAGATATTAGAATTTGTATTGACTTTCGAAATCTTAACAAATCTTGCCAAAAGGATAATTTTCTCCTGCCTCCTTTGGAACAAATATTGCAAGCGGTTGCAGGGTCAGAATTAATGTCCTTTTTAGATGGTTTCTCTGGCTACAACTAGGTCCTGGTCCATCCTGACGATCAGCTAAAAACCGCGTTCAGAACCAAATGGGGTACTTATGCATATCAAAAGATGCCTTTTGGTCTAATCAACGCCAGCATCACATTTCAAAGGGCCATGGATATTGCATTTAAGGGATTAGTAAACAAATCAGTGGTGATTTATTTGGATGACATAACAGTAAATTCTAAAAAACGTGGTAATCACCTCAGAGACTTAAAGCAAATCTTCCAATGTTGCCAAAGGTATGGGATTTCACTTAATCCAAAAAAGTCCTTTTTTGCATTAAGTGAAGGAAAACTTCTTGGATTTATAGTGTCAAAATATGCAATCCATATTGATCCCAATAGAATTAAAGAAATTTTCGAAATATCCTTACCATATAATAAGAAAGCCATGCAATCCTTCCTTGTTCAGATTAATTTTGTTAAAAGATTTGTTCCAGACTTATCAAGGATTGTGTCACCATTACAAGCAATGATCAAGAATAATTCACTCTTCAAATGGGGCCAAGAAGAATATGAAGCGTTTAATTTGATTAAGAAAGCGATTTTTAATGCCCCATCCCTAGCAACTCCAAATTTTGCCTCTGATAAATCATATGCTGCAATACTCACTCAACCCAATCAAGACAAGGCGGGAGTCCCAATTGCCTTCTTTAGTTCAAATCTGCAAGGGGCTGAATTGAATTATTTTGACGTTGAGAAACAAGCTTATGCTGTTTTCAAAGCGATCAAATATTTTAGACCCTTTCTTCTTAAAACCCATACAAAAATCATAGTATCGTTTCCAGCGGTAAGAAATCTTTTAGTACAGAAAGACGTGGGTGAAAAGAGAGAAAATCGGGTCACTGCCTTACAAGAATACGACGCTAAGATCAGGCTAGCAAATATTGTAAAAGGTCAAGGCTTTTGCAAGATGTTGGCTGGAGCATCGCTTATTTCCGAAATACCATCTCCAAATCAAGAGGCACAAATATATGAGGTAAGCCTAAACAATATTGAATCAAGATATGCTGATATCATATTTGATCTAAAGAACAGATATGCTCCCTCAAATTTGAATTATACTAATAAAAGAGCCCTAAGATTGAAGGCTAAACAGTATCAACTCGTAAACATTGTACTTTTTAGGATGAATTATGATTATGTTCTCCTTCAATGTCTTGAGAAATATGAAGCTCAAAAGGTGTTGCAGGAACTCCATGATGGACCAGCAGGTGGACATTATGCGGGAGATGCTACAGCACATAAAATTTTGCACGCAGGATACTATTGGCCTACACTATTTAAAGATGCGCATAACTATGTAAGGAAATGTCAAGTTTGTCAAACTGCTATCGGGAGACAAAAGAAACCATCATTGCCTTTTCAACCAGTCAATATCGATCAACCCTTTGATCAATGGGGATTGGATATAATAGGTGAGATTGATCCTCACTCTTCTAAACAATATAGGTATATCCTTACAACTACATATTATTTTACGAAATGGGTAGAAGCAGTTTCTCTCAAGATAGCTAATGTTGAACACATAATTGATTTCATATATCAGTTCATAATTACAAGGTTTGGTTTACCCTCTGATTTAATGTTTGATAATGCATCGTATTTTTCTGGCAATGTTATGACTAAATTTGCACTTAAAAGAGGTTTTAAGCTTAACTATTCTGCCAATTATTACCCACAAGGGAACGGGTTGGCCAAATCAATGAATAAAAACTTAGTCAGAATCATTAAGTGAACCATTGATCAGAATCATAAAAATTAGCACAAATCTTTGATGTATGTTCTATGGGTAGACCGAATAACCCAAAAGGCTTTTATTGGCCCTTCTCCCTTTTAGTTTATGGGAAAGAAGTAGTTCTCCCAACTCATCTAGCAATTCCTTCTTTGGCCTTAGTTCAATTCATTGACGAAACACCAACTTCATCTTTACAACTAAGACAACTGCAGATCCTTAAGCTAGAAGAGAAATGAGAACAGGCTAAAATCACACACACTCATGATCAAGCATTGATAAAGGCTTCCTTTGATTCAAGCATGGTATCTAAGAAATATTTTCAAATTGTAGATTTAGTTTTGAAATGGGATAAGGCTCACGAAGAAAAAGGCAAACATTCTAAATTCCAATTAATGTGGCTTGGCCCATTCCAAATTGTTGAAATTATAGGTCCATCCACTTTCATGTTGCAAGATTTAGCAGGGAAAAGAGATTATTTACCTGTTAATGGGTAGATCCTTAAAAAATACTTTCCATAGAAGATGACCTCTTCTATTTTTGTAAATTATTGTTTATAGTTTTGTTTTGATAATAAAATAGGTTGTAAATGGTTACGTTTGGAATTCAAAAAAAGACTAGTTTTTCTTTTAGATTTTGTTTTTTCACTTGTATAAACAAAACTGATTTGAAAAATCAATCATAATTATTGAAAGATACAGTCAAATGTTATAAGGCTAAAAATGTTACTAGTTTCAGCCTTACAAATTTTGATGAAAAGCAACCTTTATTAAGAATTTGTTTTATATCAGTCAATGAAAAGCATCAATAACAAAACAAAGGTTCTCTGTAGAAAAGCTGTTTCCGAAAAACTCTATAATTGTCGTCTAGAGCTATGCTTAAGGAACCAATGACTTCCTCCCCACCTAGGGAATTACGAGTTTCAAGGAGTAATCCAATGATACACTATAAACTTAAAGAATAAGAGGTCTCATCACGAGCCAACTTATCATGATAATAGATATTATAACTTGTTGACATTGCCAAAACTGCACCAAAATAGGGCAATGACTCAAGATTGTTGCATTCAAAAGACAAGGGGTCTCATCACGAGTTAGCTTGTTGAGCAAATTTATAAATCAAGTGAATGGCATTGTCATAGTTTGGCTACCAAACCAAGGCATTCTTCTTTAAGAATTAAAAGAAAACAAAAAGCAAAAAGTGTGGATCTGGATTTATCTTTGAAAATTGTATATTTCTCCAAGTAGGATATAGGATCATTGCTAGGTAACAGGTAACCCTGTCGAGGCTATGAACACCTACTGGCAACAGAGGCTCTACCTACGACAAATTAGCATACTTAAAATTGATCTACAGAGAAGTCTTTGTTTTTATCTTTATAAACCAAGTACTGGCCGATGTAAATACAATTACTAGATTTGGGAAGTAAATAATCAGAGTTAGCACGAAAGAAACAAACTACCATTAATGGCTAAAAGCATGATGCACTTTATATTTCTATAATAAAGTTTGATTTTCTAGAAAACTTTTCTGTTTTGGAAGTTTAGAAAATTCAAAAGATAATCAGAGATAACTGGTTCTTCCTAGTGAATCGCCAATTGTTGTGGCCAGCAACAACTCCCCTTTTTATTTAGATTAGTAATAAAACTAAATAAATGGGGACCCTTCTATAAAATAAAAACTAACACTTATATTTCCCTTTGAATAAAACGTACTATCATAAGCTTAGGAAAACACCTGCAAACCCCAAAAAAACTAAGTTTTATGATAAGTTCCGAATAAAATCGTTCTCTTAACAATAAAACATTTCATTGCAAAGGGTAATGGAGGACATCATATAAACAAGCTTTCGAAATTGTGAAAACACGATGCGAGATCGCGCGCCTTAAAGACTCATCACACATCGCGGATTTCATATGCCGCATGTATCACCTAAGATGAAATATCTCGATCCGGCGATATGCAATAAGGCATCTTGCAAATCGCATCTCGCAGATGCATAAGGTGATAAATGATCGATAATAAAAAGGAATAGCAATATTGCGAAGCAAATCGCAAAATCACTTTATCGCAGATCTGCAGGGCTCATTGTTCAATAAAGTATTTCTCGTAATCCGATACCAAGTTATGGGCATTAATGTCAATTTAGTGGTTAGTTGATGATCATTTATGAGATAATATTTAGATTTGATCAAAAGGTTGTTTCACGTAGGGTGATGTATTTGATATGATTTCAGAATTAAAGAGCTTTCCCATCACCTTATCTCTTACCATTATTCTTTCTTTAATTATAAACTTGCAGGAGCGGCAAACAGAATAATATACACAGCAGTATTCAGAGCGTAATGGGAAAGAAGGGAAAAGCTCTGGTTGCTGAGGACAAAGAGATGATGCCCTTATTCACAGACACCACCTGTACTAGGGATGCCGACTGTTAGAGTCGGTTTGGTTAGTCCTCCGTCAGAGATCAAAACTCTTTATGCATTTCATTTTTAGGAGTCCCGCTCCATTCACTCAGCTGCATTCCGCTAGGGGCATGCCATAATCTGATGGAAAAGGTCATTGCTAGTCATTTCCCCCCATGTCTGGCTCCTGCTGGCTTAGGTCTTTTGTCAATGATCACCAAAGTCCATGACAGTCAAGGTCTGGTCCTTTAATGGAAAAAAGTCATTTTCGATCATTAGGTCTAGGGATTAATCAATTTGGTCTTTAAATATGTCCAGTAAAGCCATGCAGGCCAGAGTGAGGCCCTTACAAAGTAATGATTCAGAGAGTTTCATTGTCATATTGATAAACTTCAACTTTTCTTCAAAACTCTGTTTTGAAGAAAAGTCAAACAGTGTCATTGGTGATAAAATTTTCAAAAAAGTCATCAGTTGATTTCTTCAGATTGAAAATTTCATCATTTGAGCTAAAATTTCAAAGGGAAAGTGAAAATAAATGTTGCTTTAAGTCAGTGAAAAAGTGTCAAAACATAACATTAGAAAAATGGGTTTTTGAAGAAGCAAAAATTTAACCCATGACTTCCAAGTCTTTATATACAAGTTTCCACCAAAATCAAAGCCATTGTGCAAATCAAGTGCATAGGAACATAGTTGCAAAGTGTTTGAGAGGCAAAGTGCATGTTGGAGAGGATTGGAGGCAGTTTCTAGGAGCGTGATGCATATACACAGGGGTGCAGCGCACACAGAGGGTGCAATGCACACAGAGCCATCCCTCAGTGTATTTTTTCAACGAGCGTGGCGCACACCCATGGCGCGGCGCACTGGGTTTTGCGCGCAGCGCACACCCACAAAGGGCCAAAACCATGCCAAATTTCCTCAAATTTCTTGTGAAGCCCCTCAAATTGACAGGTAGGCTCTATGACATGACTTGTTCATCAATGTTTATAAATGATATGGTGGTTTATGGCTATGTTTGAATGCAACAAAACTCATAAAATCAACCACAAGAAAACACCAAAGGCCATTGTTGCTAGGGTTGCATAATTGTGGTATTGAGGCTAAGGTTCCATCTTCACCCACCATTTTTCCCTCACCTACCATTTATTCATACCCTCCCTTTCTCATTTTTCCTATTATCCCTACCCTAAAATATTACCAAACCCCTATTCCTTATCCCTCCACTCTTTGGTCAAATATAAACCCCAAAACCCTACCCTATCAAACCCCCAAACCCTCTTATATATCCCTAAACAAAACCTCTCCTCATAACCCCTATTCCCATCATATTATTCCCCTCCTAATACTCCATTTTTTTTCATTGTTCCCCTTGGTGGCAGATATCACAACAACACCTAGTTTCACACCATCATCAAAGGGTAGCCCAAGTACAGTACACACAACAGTCATGGCATCTGAGCATTCATCAGAGTATGAGATGGAGACACAAAGTGATTCATCCTCGGAGGAATAGGCTCCTAGGAGACATCACAAGAGTGGAAAACATGTTAGGGATGAGCCAACCACCCTCACAGAATTGCAGGCCTACCCTCTTTCTATGTCATGTGTCCAGCATCTATCATGTTTTGAATTTTGTCAAAGGGTGGCTAATGTTCGAGTTCATCATGAGTTGGCCCATCTTTTTGTGCTTCACCTACATGGAGATCACTCTATCTTGGCCGGTGTCACCTTCACACTGACACCTGAAACTGTCTCATTTGCAACCGGCATACCAAATGTTGGAGAACCATGGCATAAGAAACAAAAAGTTGATTGGCAGCATTATGAGCCTTACATTAAGGCTAGTTGCTTGAGGCAGCTCACAAGAGTCTTTCCATTCAGATATTTGAAAGATGAATATGCTCCACTCATGAAGTTGATCATGAAGTACTTCAGCTGTGAGGGGAGGTTCTCTCATTTATATGCCTATCACATCAAGTTGCTCATGCACTCTACTAGGGTACGGATGATGAACATCCCATTTTTCATTTGCAGGAACATAGAGAGGATGAACACCTTCATGCAGCACAAGACCCCTCAGCAGCAACTTAACAGTGTTTATCACTTTTCTCTTAATAAGATTTTGGTGGATCATCAGTTGGGATTGCAGGGCATTACTTGGGATGATTTCATCTCCCATGACTTCTTTAGCACTTCACAGGTATTATCAGAGGTTAAGCAAGAGGGTGAACCTTCTCATCGGTATGAGCGCCATGAGACTACTAGTGTGCCAGTTTTCATCACATATCAGAAAGGCACCAGACGTTTGTTTGCAGCAGCAAAGCGAGTGTTATCTCCACCCGGGGTGGAAGGGGCCTCGCTTCCTCCATCCGCATCACAGGAACATGACAAAGGCATGGAGCCAATGTAGGATGAGGGGCCTTCAGGTGAGCCATCAGGTGAATGAGAGACCAAATTTGTTCTCCTTCATGATGATGAGACAGATACAGAACCGAAAAATGCACAGCTTAGAGAGATCATCCAGGAGCAGCAGTCAGAGATCAAAGCCTTATCCCTTGACTTGGAGAGGGCTAAGTGGAACATGAAATATCTGGAGCAGAGGAACAAATAGCTTTAGGATCAAGTGATCATGGAGCTACAAAACATTCGTGAGCATCGCCAAGCTGCACAAAGGAGAAGAGTTGAGCTCACATCATTGGAGCAAGAGATTAATGAGGATTGGGAGGCCAACCTCGAGAGAGTTAACATGCACTTGGAGAGGCTGCTGGACAAGGCTGACAAGGACCATGCACTACTGAGACACATGGCTTTCCACTACATGGTGCGAAACAAAGTATGCAAGGCTCGAATCAGGAATTTGAAGGCGAAATTGAGGAAGGCAATCAAGAAGCAAGCCGTCACCCAAGCCATTTGTCATTTTTGTAACGCTGCACCTGTAGCTAATGGCTGGCTTTCCACCTTCATTTTGTAATGATTCGAGTAACTCCCCAACCCTTGGGCGTTCTATCTCTTCATGGCACATTCTATATATTGTATGCAAACTATTTGCAAAGGGTTGGTTGGCTTGTAATTTCTGGGAGACTGTGGGAGAGAAACTCAGTTCTTCATTGTATATTTTGATAGAGGATTAATGAAAGGCAACGGCTCTGTTTCATGAGATTCATGTGGTTGTGAGTGTAGAAAATGTGTCTCTTATGTTTCATATGCATTTCTTAATGTTTCACAGTTCATTTCATATTCATTTCCAGTGAAATTTTCTAAGTTAGATGAGGTAGAATTCATTTTTATTGCTCTGCCTGTGGGAAAATTTCATGTTCAGTGTTCTTCTTCTGTTGAAAAGGATTCATGTACTTATTCTCTTTTCACCCTCCTAAGAAATTCCTCCATTCCGTGTTCTTTCAAACTAAATTGCTAGACTTTCCGCCTGTCTTGCCTCACAAAGTAATCCGTGCCTTTGTATTAAATTCTCTACTCATTGTTGTCCATTGGTCCCATACCATCCCAGAAACTCAGTCATTCATAAAAAATTGCTTCTTGTATCCATATTTACTTACTAGCCTAAGATCAATATTCCACTGTTAGTCATCTCAGACCATTCCGTTTACTTATTCGCTGAGTGTGACTCAGAGAGAGCCCTCTCTTGTTCTGGTAGGGCTAGTTACCAGACTGAGTGTGGTTTGTGGTTACCCTGAATTTTTCCTTCCTTCAGCCTAAGGTAGATTTAGGTGCTAACATAGTGGCGACCATATTGGGGACATGAAATTAATCCCCTTACTTCTTGATAATTCTAAGCTTCCGGATGATAAGTTTAGGATTTGATAGGCTGAGTAAGTTGTTCATGTCCTTCTGACTTTTTCGAAAATAGCACACTGGCTTCGAGACGATATACCAGAGCCAATCCAGATCCGAATCCTCCTCATATTTACAAAAACCCCAACTTGATTCCAAGACTCCTTCGTCAAGAGAGCACTATAACTCCCGTGTTCAAATCCCATTCATGTCCTGACATTTTTGAGTATCTTGAAGAGCTTGAGTTTGATGAGCGGTTTGAAATATCATTGTTCAAGACCAAATCCGAAAGGGCTGTTGACTATATTGTCCCCAATCCACAATTTCTTGTAGACTTGGAGACGGAAAGGGCTAACCGGTCAATTGATAATCACATTATAGCTCAGCTTCAAACTCCAATTGCTAGCCCCTTACAAATTGTGCACACTCCTCCAACACCACCAAGGCCAAATCCACCAAGAGTGATGGCTGCCCGTTTTGCACCCCTCGTTCTGCCTCAAGTTCTAGATGATATGCTCGCAGATTATCAAAGCAAAATCCCATTTTTTGATGGCACTCCTAACAGCATTACTGCTTAGCAACATGTGGATAGAATGGCAGATTTCTATGAACTTCATGAGATCAATGCGGAGAATGTGGCAATGAGACTCTTTGTACAGACATTTGCAGGTGAAGTGAGGAAATGGTTCAGAGGTTTGCCGGTGGCACGTATCGCTACCTTGGCCAACCTACAAAGACAATTTTTAAACCGATGGGAAGTGAAAAAGAATCCTCTTCAAATTCTGGCTGAATATGAGCAAATCAAACGAAACGCTGGTGAGTTGGTCCAAGACTATTGCGTTAGATTCAATTCAGTTTATAATAGAATTCCAAATCATCTAAGGCCACCTGTGGGACTAGCCATCGTGAAGTTCCTGGATGGTTTTGATGCTGACATGGCTTATCAATTAAGAGAGAGAGAACCGGCCACAATGGAAGACATGTAGAAGATAGCGGTCAGCATTGAAGCAAATTTGCTGTCCAAAAGAGCTAGAGCAAAAGCAGAAAAGAAGGTCATAGTAAAGGAAGAGTCTTCCTCGATGGATCAATTACTAAAGAAGGTAGAGCAGATGCTTGAAAGGGTGAAACTCGACAAACCGGAGCCACAAGTTAGAAATCCTAACTTTCGTGGTCAGCAACAACCACAATATAGAATAAGACAGAGAGATCAGCGAGCCCAAGAGCAGACAGCACAACAGCCAGTACAAACACCTTTGCAGCAAAATTTTGTGCATGGACTGGAGTCAGATGAGGATGGGAATATAATAGGTGAAGAAAACCACCTTTTCACTCCTGATGATTTGCCTATTTATCTCACTGAGGATGAGGAGTATGCAGAAAGTTTAGCTGTACACAAAGATGTAGATTTCATTCTAGCAAACGACACCATCTTGGAGGAAGAATCATATGAGTACCAAAGAGGCTATATGAATGCTCTGTCCGCCCAGCAGCAGCGATATTCACTTAGAAACAGAGATGTGCCGGTCAAACCAATTCAAAAAAGGAAGGATGTTGAGGCATCAAAGAATGATTCATCAGTTACACAAAGGAAAGGAAAGGAGGTGGTTGGTCCGGAGAGCAGCAAATCACCATCAGTAGAACAATCACATCAGCAAGTTGCATCGAAAGAAAAGAAAAAGAAAGAAATCCTAGTCAAAGAGGTAGAAAAGATTCCCGCTTTTAATTTAGAGAATGAGATTTCTAAATTAAAGGTATCCATCCCCTTGACTGAAATAATGAGGAACAATAGTTATAGAGGGCAAGTATCTAAAATGTTGAATTTGGACCCAATGTCTGACATGGTGAATGTCGAAGACGATCAACCTGAAGTGATTTTTGGGCCAGCATCGAATGGTGAGTCTCCTGATAGTGATGTGCCACCCTTTTATATCAGTTTAAGGTTGCATGATTTTGTGTTACATAATGTCATGTTCGATTCTAGAGCTTCTCACAATCTCATGCCCAAGGCTATCATGGATAAGCTTGGTCTGGACATCACCCGACAATACCATGATCTCTATTTGTTTGATTCCAGCAGAGTAAGATGTATAGGACTCATCAAACACTTGGTTGTGAGTCTGGATCATCTCCAAATGAAGAATGTTTTGATGGATGTTGTTGTAGCAGATATTCCTCCCAGGTTTGGCATGCTTCTTTCCAGGTCTTGGGTAGCAAAATTGAAAGGGAAACTACAGCTAGATTTCTCCTATGCAACGATTCCGGTGTTTGGACAAATGAGGAAATTGTATCGGGAACAAAAAATGAAATACATGATCACAAGCAAGGAGAAACCAATAAATCATCAAATTAACTATGTACATATAGATTTAGAGTCTTTTGTTTTGTATTCAGATAGTTTCAATGATATAGATAGTCAGTTAGTTGAAGCAGATGACATTCTGGAAATAACAGAAAATTTTAGAGAAATTTTAAAGAAAGAAGGACAAGAACAGCAGAACACTGTTGGGCAATCAGCTGAAAGTAATGGACAACAAGCAGACAAGGCACAAAAAACAGATTTCCAGCACTTGCAAGAGGAGGAAGAAGGTTTGTGGACCATGGATTTCGATGGAGTAGTGGGAAATGATGGCGCTGGAATTGGAATTTGGGTACGCAACCCTTTTTCCAACCCGAACAAAGTGCCTAGTAACGTGCGGGTATGTTCTTACAAGTTGGCTTTTGATTGTTCAAACAATGAAGCTGAGTATGAAGCTCTGATTGCTGGCCTAAAGATTCTAAGAAAGCTAAATGCTAAGAGGATTTCAGTATATGGCGACTCTGAATTGGTAATTAAGCAGGTCAGAGGCGAGTATCAAGCAAAGCATACTCAGATGCGGGCTTACTGTAATGCAGTCCTAGACATTCTAAAATTATTTTCAGAATACACCTTGACATGTGTGCCTCATATACAAAATAGTATTTCCGATGCTCTTGCTAAGGTAGCAAGTAGTTTGAAGATCCCAATGAACTCTAGTAATAAATTCGAAATCCATGTCAAGCATCGTCTAATTGTCCCAGACAATCAGAGATATTGGCAAGTGTTCCAAGATGATAAGGAGATTGATAATTTTCTTCAAAACAAAGGTAAGTTTAAAGAAACCTCAATTGATGTAGAAAATGACGATGGTAAAGGTAATGGTACAGATGATGTGCAGATCAATCAAATGGACGTGTTGCAGCTAAAGAATAACGTTATTCCTAAAGCTTGATACCTTTAGAAGAACTCTTCGATCAAGATGATGTAGCCTGCAAACCAACATTGCAGCCAATAGAGAAGGGTGTGGAAGAGGTCAATGTCGGAATAGCTGCTAATCCTAAATTGGTAAAACTGTCTAAAGCATTGCCACCAAAAATCAGGGACAAATATATTAGTTTGTTGTCTTCATTTGCAGATGTGTTTTCTTGGGACTATTCTGACTTAAAGACATATGATACCAATATAATTCAGCACACTATACCCATCAAGCCCAATCAAAAACCATTCAGATAGAAGTTGAGAAGGCTAAATCCAAAGTTGTTGCCATCTATTGAAAAGGAGATAAACAGGTTGTACAAATCATGGATCATTTTTCCCATCAGATTTTCAGATTGGATCTCTAATTTGGTGCCCGTATGAAAAAAGACAGGTGAGATTCGCTTATGAATTGATTTTAGAAATCTCAATAAAGTTTCGTTGAAAGATAATTATCCACTGCCCAAAATGGACCATATACTTCAGCGAGTAGTGGGAGCATCTCGTATGTCACTACTTGATGGTTATTCCAGATATAACCAAGTTTCTATCCATGAAGATGATCGAGACAAGACAGCGTTCACCACTCCATGGGGAACCTTTTATTACCTTAAAATGCCTTTTGGTTTAAAGAATGCGGGTGCCACATTTCAGTGTGCAATGGACTTGGCTTTTGCAAATGACAAGGATGTCTTTTTGGTTGTGTACCTGGACGATTTGACAGTGTTTTCCAAATCTGATGAAGAGCACATGTACCATCTAAAAACTATCTTTCAAAAGTGCAGAAAATATGGCTTGTCGCTGAATCTGAAAAAGAGCTTGTTCGCCATGGAGGAAGGCAAACTACTCGGGCACATTATCTCAAAAGATGGCATTCGTATTGACCCAGCACGTGTGCAAGCAATTCAGCAAATCGATCTGCCCCGAAATAAGAAAGAGATACAATCTTTCAATGGTAAAATGAATTTTCTATGCCGCTTTGTACCTAATCTTTCTGAGCACCTAAGAGAGATGACAAACATGCTTAAGAAGGACATCCAAGTGAAGTGGACGGAGGAGGCTATAAAATCTTTCAATTTATTCAATTTGGATCTTTCTTCAGCTCCCGTTCTAGTAAGCCTGGACTACACTCAGGATTTCATATTGTTTTCATTTGCTTCGGAACACACTATGGCAGCTGTGTTATTGCAGAAAAGAGATGATCATGAAAGACCCATTGCATTCTTCAGCAGATCCATAAGAGATGCAGCGTTAAAATACAACATCATTGAGAAGCAAGCGCTTGCGCTTGTGAAGACATTGAAATATTTTCGGGTATATATTCTACATTCTCATATTTTGGCCTATGTTCCTAACGCTACTGTCAAAGATGTTTTAGTGCAGACCAATCCGGAACGAAGATGAGGTAAATGGATTGCAGCCTTGCTGGAATATGATGTGGAAATAAAGCCCACAAAGCTGGTTAAAGGACAGGGATTGGCAAAGTTAATGGCCGAATCAAACTTGCACGCCTTGGACATAAATCTGATCGCTGCTATGTCCGATGAGAATGAGGAAGCATCATCAATTTAGGTATCTGAAATGTTTGCTCTCTCTCCGTGGTATTCAGATATCATATATGTGCTTAAAAATTTGTCGCCACTGCCCGGCATGACTAGAAACAAAGCGAGAACACTCAAATTAAAGGCTGCCAAGTTTTGCATTCTAAATTCTACACTTTATTGGAAAGATCTCGGTGGCGTTCTTTTGAATTGTTTGGTGGAAGAGGAAGCAAAGAAGGTCATGGAGGACTGCCACCAAGGTGATTGTGGTGGTCACCTTTTTTGGAAGTCAACATCAAATAAAATTCTGAGAGCAGGGTACTATTGGCTGACATTGTTCGCTGATGTATATAAGATGGTCAAGCGCTGTCATAAGTGTCAGATTTTCGAAGGAAAGTAGAAGTTACAGCCTTTGCCACTTAAGCCTATTGAGGTGAGTGCTCCTTTCCAGAAATGGGGATTGGATTTCATTGGTGAAATTCATCCCGCTTCTTCCGGCCAGCATAGATGGATCCTCACAGCGATAGATTATTTCACGAAATGGATCAAGGAAATTCCCACCAGACAAGCTACTGATGCGGTAATCATTTCATTCCTTGAAAATAACATCTTGTCTCGCTTTGGTTGCCCGAATAAGTTAATCACTGATAACGCAGCAGCTTTCAAATCAAAAAGGATGGTAGAGTTTTGTCATAAATATCACATCATTTTGGGTCACTCAACTGCCTATCATCCGCAAGGTAATGGATTGGCGGAGTCTTCGAACAAATCATTGGTCAACATCATCAAGAAGCTGCTGGAAATAAATAAGAAGAGATGGCATAAGAGGTTGGTCAATGCACTTTGGGCAGATTGGGTTAGCTAGAAGAAATCCATTGGTACGTCACCATTTGAGCTTGCCTATGGAGTTGATATAGTATTTGCTACCTCTCTCACTGCCCCGGTAGTCAAACTTCTTCAGGAGGCCGGCAGTGAAGAAGATCCCATGCAGAGAAGGTTGAGTCAAATGGTCTGCTGCAAGTTTTCAAGAACACATCCAAATTGCAGGAGAAGATCAAGAAAATTTATGACAGAAAATCAAAGGCGGATAAATTTCAGTTGGGTGATGTGGTGCTGAAGTGGGATGCAAGGAATGAGGAAAAAGGTAAGCACGGTAAGTTCGAGAATCTTTGGAAAGGTCCTTTCAATATTGCAGTATATTAGGGTCAGAATGCCTTTCTTCTGAAGGAAATGAATGGGGAAGATTGTCCAGGAGGGCCGATCAATGGTCGGCTGCTCAAGCGGTACCATTTCTGAGTTATTAATGTTGCTTCCACTGTCATTGTAAATAGCATTTTTTCAGTTTGGTTTGAGTTTGTCAAGTTAGTCTTCAAGTCATTTCAATGTCAAGTTTGAGTTAATTTTTTGGTCATTTTAGTTTCATAAATGAGTCAGAGTCCTATGTTGTTTGTCGAAAAAATGACTCCATAGCCCAATGGACGAAGGCATTGTCTAGCTCTTCCAGAGATCTGTTGTTCTTGGCACCTCCAAGGAGCTACCATCCCCCATTGGAGCCAATGTTAGAGTCGGTCTGGTCAGTCCTCTGTTAGAGATCAAAACTCTTTATGCATTTCATTTTTAGGAGTCTCGCTCCATTCACTTAGCTGCATTCCGCTAGGGGCATGCCATAATCTGGCGGAAAAGGTCATTGCTAGTCATTTCCCCCCATGTCTAGCTCCTGCTGGCTTAGGTCTTTTGTCAATGATCACCAAAGTCCATGACAATCAAGGTCTGGTCCTTTAATGGACAAAAGTCATTTTCGATCATTAGGTCTAGGGATTAATCAATTTGGTCTTTAAATATGTCCAATAAAGCCATGCAGGCCAGAGTGAGGCCCTTACAAAGTAATGATTCAGAGAGTTTCATCGTCATATTGATAAACTTCGACTGTTCTTCAAAACTCTGTTTTGAAGAAAAGTCAAACAGTGTCATTGGTGATAAAATTTTCAAAAAAGTCGTCAGTTGATTTCTTCAGATGCAGGCATGGTTTCCATGGCCAAATGTCCTATCGTGCAATCCCTGCAAAGAGTGCCGAAAATTTCATCATTTGAGCTAAAATTTCAAAGGGAAAGTGAAAATCAGTGTTGCTTTAAGTCAGTGAAAAAGTGTCAAAACATAACATTAGAAAAATGGGTTTTTGAAGAAGCAAAAATTTAACCCATGACTTCCAAGTCTTTATATACAAGTTTCCACCAAAATCAAAGCCATTGTGCAAATCAAGTGCATAGGAACATATTTGCAAAGTGTTTGAGAGGCAAAGTGCATGTTGGAGAGCGTTGGAGGCAGTTTCCAGGAGTGCGGCGCATATAAACAGGGGCGCAGCTCACACAGAGGGCGCGATGCACACAGAGCCATCCCTTAGTGTATTTTTTCAATGGGCGCAGCGCACACCCATGGCGCGGCGCACTGGGTTTTGCGCGCGGCACACACCCACAAAGGGCCAAAACCATGCCAAATTTCCTCAAATTTCTTGTGAAGCCCCTCAAATTGACAGGTAGGCTCTATGACATGACTTGTTCATCAAAGTTTATAAATGATATGGTGGTTTATGGCTATCTTTGAATGCAACAAAACTCATAAAATCAACCACAAGAAAACACCAAAGGCCATTGTTGCTAGGGTTGCATAATTGTGGTATTGAGGCCAAGGTTCCATCTTCACCCACCATTTTTCCCTCACCTACCATTTTTTCATACCCTCCCTTTCTCATTTTTCCTATTATCCCTACCCTAAAATATTACCAAACCCCAATTTCTTATCCCTCCACTCTTTGGTCAAATATAAACCCCAAAACCCTGCCCTATCGAACCCCCAAACCCTCCTATATATCCCTAAACAAAACCTCTCCCCATAACCCCTATTCCCATCATATTATTCCCCTCCTAATACTCCCTTTTTTTTCATTGTTCCCCTTGGTGGCAAATATCACAACAACACCTAGTTTCACACCATCATCAAAGGGCAGCCCAAGTACAATACACATAACAGTCATGGCATCTGCGCATTCATCAGAGTATGAGATGGAGACACAAAGTGATTCATCCTCGGAAGAACAGGGTCCTAGGAGACATCACAAGAGTGGCAAACATGTTAGGGATGAGCCAACCACCCTCACAGAATTGCAGGCCTGCCCTCTTGCTATGTCATGTTTCCAGCATCTATCATGTTTTGAGTTTTGTCAAAGGGTGGCTAATGTTCGACTTCATCATGAGTTGGCCCGTCTTTTTGTGCTTCACCTACATGGAGATCACTCTATCTTGGTCGGCGTCACCTTCACACTGACACCTGAAACTGTCTCATTAGCAACCGGCATACCAAATGTTGGAGAACCATGGCACAAGAAACAGAAAGTTGATCAGCAGCATTATGAGCCTTACATTAAGGCCAGTTTCTTGAGGCAGCTCACAAGAATCTAACCATTCAGATATTTTAAAGATGAATATGCTCCACTCATGAAGTTGATCATGAAGTACTTCAGTTGTGAGGGGAGGTTCTCTCGTTTATATGCTTATCACATTAGGTTGGTCATGCACTCTACCAGGGGACGGATGATGAACATCCCATTTTTCATTTGCAGGAACATAGAGTGGATGAACACCTTCATGCAGCACAAGACCCCTCAGCAGCAACTTAACAGTGTTTATCACTTTGCTCTTATTAAGATTTTGGTGGATCATCAGTTGGGATTGCAGGGCATTACTTGGGATGATTTCATCTCCCGTGAATTCTTCAACACTTCACAGGTATTATCAGAGGTTAAGCAAGAGGGTGAACCTTCTCATCGGTATGAGCGCCATGAGACTGCTAGTGTGTCGGTTTTCATCACATATCAGAAAGGCACCAGACGTTTGTTTGCAGCGGCAAAGCAAGTGTTATCTCCACCCAGGGTGGAAGGGGCCTCACTTCCTCCATCTGCATCATAGGAATAGGACAAAGGCAGGGAGCCAATGCAGGATGAGGGGCCTTCAGGTGAGCCATCAGGTGAACAAGAGACCGAATTTGTTCTCCTTCATGATGACGAGACAGATACAGAACCGACAAATGCACAACTTAGAGAGATCATCGAGGAGCAGCAATCAGAGATCGAAGCCTTATCCCTTGACTTGGAGAGGGCCAAGTGGAACATGAAATATCTAGAGCAGAGGAACAAACAGCTTGAGGATCAGCAAGCGATCATGGAGCTACAAAACATTCGTGAGCATCGCCAAGCTGCACAAAGGAGAAGAGTTGAGCTCACGTCATTGGAGCAAGAGATTAATGAGGATCAGGAGGCCAACCTCGAGAGAGTTAACATGCACTTGGATAAGCTACTGGATAAGGCCGACAAGGACCATGCACTGCTGAGACACATGGCTTTCCACTACATGGTGCGAAACAAAGTATGCAAGGCCCGAATCAGGAATTTGAAGGCGAAATTGAGGAAGGCAATCAAGAATCAAAAGAGGCAAAGAGAGCTCGATAAACTTCAGATATTAGCTGAAGCCTCTTTGGCTGAGCATAACACTTGATAAGGAAGCTCCAGCCCAAATTTCAAGAAATTTGGGGCAATTTTGGTCACCTGGAAAATTTTTGGTCACAATAGAGGTTTTTTCTCTAGTGGCGCAACGCTTAGGATTGGGGGTTCCAAATCACAAATGGTTTGCATTTTTGGATTCAGAATGCAAAATCACGACTACAGGTGCTTGGACAAGAAATTTGGGCATGATTTGAGTCTCCAGGAGGTCAAAAACACTCAAAAAATGACCTCTCTAGCCCTATTTTGACACACAGGAAGAAGTCTTGGGAGAATGAAGATTTGGAGGGGAAAATGCACACCAAATTCAGAAATTCCACTTGGGTTGGAAAGTAGACAAACCATGATTTCCAACAAGCACACTTGGGCACAATTTGGACTCCTGTAGTTACCTCAAAATCGCCTCCGAAGTGGCATGGCGCATATAGAGAAAAAGGCCAAAATCGCGCCTGTTTCGCGAAATTTGATTTGCGACTTTCTCCAAGTGGGCCCGATCATTTACACTATATTTTTCTCGGCAACTAAGGCAATGTTTAAAAAGCATTTTCACTAAAGGTGGGCTCCTATCCAAGTGGCAAAGGAAGGCGAGCAGTCACCCAAGCCATTTGTCATTTTTGTAACGCTGCACCTATAGCTAATGGCTGGCTTTCCACCTCCATTTTGTAATGATTCGAGTAACTCCCCAACCCTTGGGAATTCTATCTCTTCATGGCACATTCTATATATTGTATGCAAACTATTTGCAAAGGGTTGGTTGGCTTGTAATTTCTGGGAGACTATGGGAGAGAAACTCAGTTCTTCATTGTATATTTTGACAGAGGATTAATGAAAGGCAGCGGCTTTGTTTCATGAGATTCATGTGGTTGTGAGTGTAGCAAATGTGTCTCTTATGTTTCATATGAATTTCGTAATGTTTCACAGTTCATTTCATATTCATTTCCAGTGAAATTTTCTAAGTTAGATAAGGTAGAATTCATTTTTATTGCTCTGCCTGTGGGAAAATTTCATGTTCAGTGTTCTTCTTTTGTTGAAAAGGATTCATGTACTTATGCCCTTTTCACCCTCCTAAGAAATTCCTCCATTCCGCGTTCTTTCAAACTAAATTGCTAGACTTTCTGCCTGTCTTGCCTCACGAAGTAATCCGTGCCTTTGTATTAAATTCTTTGCTCATTGTTGTTCGTTGGTCCCATACCATCCCATAAACTCAGTCATTCATAAAAATTGCTTCTTGTATCCATATTTACTTACTACCCTAAGATCAATATTCCACTGTTAGTCATCTCAGACCATTCCGTTTACTTATTCGCTGAGCGTGACTTGGAGAGAGCTCTCTCCTGTTCTGGTAGGGCTAGCTACCAGACTGAGCGTGGTTTGTGGTTACCCTGAATTTTTCCTTCCTTCAGCCTAAGGCAGATTTAGGTGCTAACACCGGCATAACCACTTGGGAAGGCATGTACAGTTAACTCAAAGAAGAAAATCCTAGAGTTATGGAAGTTAAAGAAACATCAGACTCATGCCGGTCATCTGAGGCATCAATTACTAAACTTGCTTGTTCATTCTTGCACTGAATAGTGGCAAGACCTAAGATACTTACATACACAGACATGGTCAAGTGGGTATTGGACAGTGCTGATATAACAGATAGAAAACTCAAGTCTTGAGGCAAAGACCTCATTGGGTCATTCACTCCACAAGATTTAAGGCTTATGTATCATCTACCAAAGCTGCACACAAGCTACAACAAGCAGTTCATGGAGAAGTTCACCAAAGAAAACGAAGATTTGGCAGAGTGCACCAAAAACTGGTCAGCAAGGGAAGAAACATTAAAAAATGAAAAACACTGTATGTACAGTACTGGTTCCCTCTCCTCCCCATATTGCTTTGCTGCTGCTATGCAATGTAGATTATTTGGAAGGCCTGATGTCAACAAGTTTTCATCTAAGTGGCTACCCCTATTAGATGCAGCCACTAATGCCACTATTATGGATTGGGCTCAGATATTGTCTGATAATTTAGCCTCGGCTATTTGGAACTATTGGTCTAAAAGAACTCCCTCTCAGAGGATTTATCCTCCTTTCTTTCTAGCTGCTTATGTTATGGATGCAATTTGTTTCATTTCTAGATTTCCTTTAATGGGTTGGAAGTGGACAATACAGAACCCCTTGCCCATTCACATTTATCATAAGGAATTGTGGGATTCCAAGTTTATCATGTATTTTTACAGAATTTGTCATGGGATTATGTTACCTCTTTACAAAATGTTGTATGAAAAGGACGCCCCAAGATTTTCCCCCGAAGCGGAAGTTGACATTCTCCCTGTCGCAAGATGGTTTGGGGAAGAATTTTTCACCTATGTCAGAGTATTCAGAAGCATTGCTTCCCCTCATGTCCTACCCTTATATGTTCCTAATAAGTTATTGGCTCGAGAAATTTCCTACCAGACCTGTGGGGTAGGAGGAATGAGCAAAGAGTTGAAAGACAAGAAGAAAGCCATCTGGTCGCAATTTCCTGTGACCTGTGGGGCTTTTTCATTATTTGATTTAGGTCATGCATTTAAATAAGTAGACAATATGTTGTGTCTATGATTGTTCAAGTTTCCAGGAAGACAATTTGACCCTTTTGATGTCATTAAGAATTTTACTACTGTTGTCAAGATAAAAGTATTTTCTAAAGAAGATGATCTTTTTGATGATATCTTCCAACAGAAAAAACACACTGAAAGAAGTTTTTTATATGGCTCAAATTCAATTTCCCCCAGAAGAATTCCAAGAATTCAAACTGTACAAAGAAAGGAGACTAGAAAACATCCCCTTGGATAAGTTACGCTTGGAACCAATAAGGGAGCCAACTCCCAGTATCAGTTTAAGTGGAAGTTTGGGTACAGATAAGTCGAGGTCTAAGTCTGGGAAGGAATCACCAGAACGTTCTAAACAGTTCGAGAGTGATCATAATAAAAGTGAAGGGTTAGTTAGAGATACTTCCCAGTCAAAAGAGTGCCCAGAGCAACAGGTCTTGACTACACGACAGGTAAAGGTTCCCCCTCCCCTCATCCAGCGACCAAAGGCAGTGAGAACTGAGCTGGATAAAGAGTGGGAGACATTCAATGAATTGATTAATATTGAGGAGCAGAACAGAAAGACACTTGAGAGTAAAGTACAGAAAATGACAGACATGGTCATTGGAACAGTCAGCAATGCTCCAGAAATGGAGCATATTCCCATTACCCCATCATCTGAAATCATGCTCAAGATAGAGGAGATTCCTCCTCTAGATGTATTTTATAGTCTGCAAAATAAGGCAGTGGTGAGAAGGCAAAGAAAGCAAAGGAAATTGGATAGCGTGCTCTCACCTGAGGCACAGAAGCTAGATGTCCTATGGAGAGACCCTACCACTAACCCTACTGAAAATCTAACTAAGTTATCTGAGATCGTAGGAGCCTATGCTTTTGCTACAATTGATAAAGTGTCTGAGGTACAACAATTACTTAAGGATAAAGAGGAACGAATCCAAGTTTTGTAGCAACAGCTACAGCAGGCCAGTGCCAACCGCGAAGCAGAGGAAAAGTTAGAAAAATTACAACAAGAATTTCAACAGATGCAGTTGGGATATCAGAACAATTTGGTCAAAAAAGAAAATCAGTTACAGGTTATGATAGAAATGCATAAAGATGATCCCAAGCTCATAGAGTTTGTCTCAAAAGCCCTTGTCTTAAATGACCAACTCTTGCAGTAACAAGAGGCATTATGCTAGAGAATATCGCAATGGAGTTCCCATTGTGAAATGAGTGATAAAATTACAAATCAAGTCGTGGACTTGTGACTCGACTATGATTTAATTGATAAAAGAATTTTTTATTATTTGAAATGGCAGGAATCAGAGGAAGGAAAGAATGTAGGCGCGCTCAGAATCAATGAAGGACACAAAGAAATGCTTTTCCATAAGTGGGACACACCGATTAGAAAGGCAGAATAGGTTGTGGAAGAAGTAGCGACAGCGGCAAACAACATCATTGACTGTGTTAATGAAAACCTGCACAGAGCAAACCTCATATCAGAAACTGCTCCAGGATTTTTCCCAAAGTAACAACAACTATAGACAAGCTGGAGACAGAAAACTGAGGAGAGAGAAGAATCCATCAAGAAGTTAACCTGTTAGGTAAACTTGACTCAAGATAGAGTCAAAGTTGACCAGGTTAAACAACGATGGTTTTGGGGCACATGGTATTGTGCACCCATAGTATTCTGCTCGTGGTATTATATGTAATGGAGCTTATAAAAGGCTGGAAGGACTTCATTGTAATGTAAGACCTGGAGGTGAGCGGTGAAGGCTCACTTGGTCACATTGGCCAGGGTTTTGGCCAAGGATAATAAAATTTCATTATGGTTGGGTTTTTCCCCAGATTTGGGGTTTTCCCGGATAAACATTTGTGTTTATGTGTTTATGGTTGTTGCTAGTTATTTTCTTATATATATTCCTCTCGGTAATTATTTGTGTTCTCGAGTAAATTTCTTAACAATTAGTATCAGAGCGAGATATTGGTTTCAAAGGGATTCTTTGATGCCAGGGGTTTATAGTGCCTGATGAGATCAATGTAGCCTTTTGTACAGATCTGAAAAGTAATGGTGGAAAATCGTACACAGAAGAACCTCGAGGAGAATGTGCAGAAGATAGTGCCGTAACTGCCAAAATGAAGAGACACAACCTACAGCAAATCCGCTGTAATATCCTCTGTTTTCTCTCACAGTCTCACCTCTCTGTTTCTCGCTCACAGAATACACATCTATATCTCAGCATCCAAATACAATACCCTCATATAAAGAGAGGGGTTGCCTTCTAGGGCAAAAACCCTAAACTAAACAGAAGTTCTACCGTCAGATCATCTGCCTAATGAACGGCCCAGATTGACTAGAAATTACTATACTTTTACAAGGCAATTTTACATTTGTTTTTAGCTTCGTAATATATAATTTTCTAACATAAACAAGTTGAATTAGGACACTTACTGGCAGTACTTGGTTAAATCACACAGTCAATGCATGACTCTCAAATGCCTTACAAACTTTGCCGAGAAAGTAGCGCCAACACTTGCCGATTTTGTTTTCACAGGACAACTAAAGTCGGAGGTCGGCCAACAGACACTCCTCAAGCCGATGTTTGAATGCTTGCGATCTTAGAGAAAAAATACATATATAGTTAATTCCAGATACAGTTTTAGTTTTATTTTTGATTTATTTTTGCCTACAGTCATTTAAACCTCCTCCTATATTTTTGTAATAAACTATTTTTAGCATTTATGAAGTAGTATTTTAACCCGTCTCATGCATTTAGAGAGGGGTCCTAAAATTTGTCCAAAACATTTCCTCAGAACATGCACTTCTACACCCTCAGAGGAGGTTTTGATGAATCAATGGAACGAGATTTATTGATATCTATGTTTAATGTCTGCTACTGAAATGCATTTCTGTACTCTTATTAGATATTGAATTAAGAAGAGATAAATCTATGTTACTGAAGCTCATGAGTAGAAATTGTTATCAATGGTACTTTTATCTCTTAATGATTTCTTCTTATGTATCGAAGTAATATTTTATGTTTAGTTATTTATATATGAAGGCTTGAATGTTTGAGTTATCATTTGGCACTTTTGTACAGTGATGACTATTCTGTTTATGTTCAATATATGAATGGCTTATTATGCGATATTCTTTTCACAATTATTTCGACTAATTTCTTATACGAAACAATTCATTTTTATCGAATTCTTTTCTTGCAGTGATTGAATGATCTTTATTACCAATTGCTGCTAGAAACTATTTTAGATCACATAAGTAAAAAGTTAAATCCTGGGTTAGATTTAGAATTAGATATTTCTGTTCATTAGGATTCAATTGCATGTTTTAAATTAGACTTAGATTAAAAGAATTTTACTTAGAAATCTTTAGAAAAAGGAAATATCAATTCTTATCATCACACACACAAATTGGGAAACTGGTCCCATTATCCCCAGTTGGACCCGCCATCCCAAATAGAAAAGGAGTTGCTTTCAAGGTCTGGACTAGGTGGGTATCCCCCTTGTTGTAGACCTGATTTTCGGGGCTTCAACAAATATCAACATTAGTAAAATTTGAAAGCAATATCCCTCTCTTATGTTGTAGGAAGAAGCCTCACTTATGCATTTACTCAAAGGGGTGGTACCTATGAGGCAAGTTCAAGGGGATGGAAAATCATGGAGACATAAAGGAAGAGAATACATATTTACAAAAGGATATGAGGCCTGTCTAACTCAAATAGAATTTCCTTTAGTTGCTACAATATAGAATAAAATATGGGGTTGTGATGTACTATCGAAGGAAAGTGATCTTGATGCAAAATTTACCTTATTTTGCGCAAGCATGGAATTGATGGTATTTCTAGATGTCGTATGTAAAGAGAGGAGGGATATTCTTTACACTCCTTGAATGCCCACTTACTCAAGATGGAAAATTACCTTTAAATATATTTAGGTACACTTCTCCCTTTCCATTAATCGTAAACATATTTATCATCTTGAGAGAAAGGCATACTCATCAAAGCTTATTTCCCTACTTGAAAGATCATGGCTTACCCACGTTACTTTTTTTTGATGGAAATGTTGTCGTTGCGACAAACATCCTCCAAAATTTTTCTTACACTTGAATTTTGGAGCTTGCTGAGGATGTTACGATCTGTCATTCTATGGTCACATTGTGGTCATCTAATGATTTGTAAAGTATTGATTCTTCCTCTAAGTGTCAAAGTCACTTTCTCACACATGTTCCGTCTTCAATGAATTCACAAACACACTTATTTCGATCCAAGATTAGATAGGCATTGCACAACTCTTGAAGGTAAGGCTTGTGCAATCATTGGTGACAGTGACTGCACAATACATAAGCATAGTGTGATGTGCAATACATATCTACAGTTATTGTGCACTCTCCATTGAAAGTTTCACTCACTTTGATTGTATTTGCACTTTCATTTCAGTGAGTTTTCTCAACTCCGGTGTACCTTTGTTCTCTCAAGTGTTTCTTTCACATTCGCAACTATCATTTTTTATTGCATTCACTTTGATAAGTTTAGTTTTCATGTTATCTTAACTCTAGCATGTGTCGCATCCACTTTCTATGAGTCTTTGCAAGTGTTGTTTGCACTTTTATCTTACTTTTGTAAGTGTCATCTTTTGGCATGGGAAGTATCACACATTCTAAAAGCGGTGTTCTGGCCTATTTCAAGAGGAAAATTTGGTGTCAATGGGTCCTATTTATCATATAGACATGTATTAGATACATTCTCAAAGTTTCATTCATTGCTGTACTAGTGTCGTCACTATTGTCGCAAAGTAGTGCCGCACCTAGTCGAAGGGAGTCAATTGTACATTCTTAAAGGGTAGTCATGATGGATTCTCTTGCACTAATGTGTCTCATTCATCATAAAGACATGCATTAGACTTATTCCCCAAGTCTTGAGCATTGTCATATAAGTGTCTTCATTGTTGTCACAAAGTGTACCCTAAGTGTCGCACTTGGAGGAGAGTATTATTTTGTCGTCACATTAAGGGGATCATGTTGTTTCTGAGGGTTGAGTGCTTTGTATTGTTTCGTTAGTTTTTTTGAGTGTTTCATCATGTTCAAGTCTTACCTTGGTTTCATTTCTACTTCACTGATCCCACACTTAGTCAAACTATGGAAGAATCCTCTACTCGATCAACCTGACCTCATTTAGACTCCTTGAACTACGCATTATGCAGTAACAAGCCTCAAGATGATCCCTTGCCTCCTGAAACTGCACAATGCACAATTTTTTCCTCTAAGGATTGTGCATTGTGCAGTCACAGTGCTCAAGGATTGTCTCCCTTCCCTTAGAAACTATGTAATACTACCTCCCAACTAGTATCCAGGGAAAATTTTAAGGACGGTAATTTATGTTGAAGATTATAAACCTTGGCGAATCTTACTAATCCATAATATGCAAACTATAAAATGTTTGGTGATATTTTATTAAAATAATACAAACTTCTAATGATTTTATGTAGTCTCTATAAAATTTTAGCGATTTTTAAGGTAAAATAATTTTTTCTTATAAAATTTAGGCAAATCATTTTTGCGAAAAGATGGGAATTGGTGAATCTTTTTTTTGGAAAAAGCATGGACAATTAGCACATTTGTGAATATTAGCCCCTAAAATTTTCCCTACTAGTATCTTGTTGCGCATTGCATAGTCTTAGTCATCAAGTTGCCTCCCTGATTCCTTGAACTATGCAACTGCGCAACCCACTGACCGGTCTCCATTCAGAAATGTGCATTTCTCAGTCTCAAGGTTGAAAATTTCCTCACTGAGATCCTCAATTGCGTAGTCATCTTGCCTAGGCCTCTAGAACTATGCATTTCATTGTCTTAAGCTTCAGTCCCATATTCCTGCCCTTTGGAACTACACACTGTGCAATCCTTGATCTTTTTTCCCGGTTCAGAACCCAATTCCAGGTCAACTAGTGATTTTTCATGGAGCAAGTTAGACTAGGATATTTCTAGGCTAATTTTGTCTTGTCATGAATGGATTTCACTTGTAGGTACTATACTTTGACATGACAAGATGATGCTCGGAGAGGAGGAAAAGAAGACTATGCTAAAATAAACTTATGAATTTGAAACCATGAAGAGGTCATCAAGCGAGAAGATGAAGGAACACCAGTGTACGACAGAAGACCAAAGGTCAAGATCACATGAAGAATCCATACCATTCAACACCTTGGAGGGTGAAGATGAATAACAAAGAAGGTCTTTCATGAAGATGAAGTATTGAACATACCTCTTATGAAGATTTAATACAAAGCAACAAGAGAACATCCTAGCATTGCCACTTCATCATGGAGTCCATGCCATTATTTTCAAGTTGTGATTTGTACCAGATCCATCACAATGTCATGTGTGTCCATGTGTTTTGCTACATCATTTGTGGATGTAAATATGTAATTATCAAAAGGAAATGACAAAATGTAATGTGTGGAATATGAAAATTCACATAGTCATATATGGATAGAAGAGTCTTTAGGAAAACCCAAAGTTCATATAGAGTCCAAAGGTGACATTAAAAGCCTAAGAGTCATGAGGGAAGCTCAAGCATCATGGGGATATGAAAGGTCATCCCTCTTGTTATAAATACACCCTCATAACTCAAGCAAATGGATTTTGGAGGCTTAGCCTTGGCTTCTCCAGCTTAGCATGGGAGAGAAGATCATTCTTTGGAGAAGAAAGAAGTGACTTAATGTTCCACTATTGGAGCTAGTGGCTCGCCATTGTAAATGTGTACTTGGATATTTAACCTAATAATCGTAATGTCATTGAGCCAACACACTTTCATCTGTATGTCATAAATATTGTAAGGCTATTCTTTGAATGTTTGTGATATATGTTTTTCTCATATGTACTAATGAAAATAAACTATTTCGGTGGAATTGGTGCTCATATTGTTGAATGTGTGTTGTATTTTCTTTAATGTTGATTGTATCTGTGTGAATTGTTTCTCTAGATAACTAACATACATTTCCTTGCTCTCGTGTTTCTATCTTAGGATAGTACTATTACTTCCTTCTAGAGACTCACTTTTATTGCCCTCTCATGAGAGTCTCTATTTACACATTGCAATTGGTGTTTCACAGTGTCAACATACTTGCCAATTTCAAAGGTTATGTGCATACTCTCTTATGTGATTCATTTCAACCAAGGCAAATCTTAGAGTTATGGTGGTCGAGCCGATACTCTAGATGGAGCTCCTACTCCAAATAGTGTGAGGTCTAATTGGGACTTCACAATGGGGAGACCCCATTGGTTGACAGATTTCCAACACTGTAAACAGGAAACCAAGATGGAAAATGAATATTGTATTTTGTAATATGAATATCAAGATCCAATTAAAATGGTGAAGGATACTAGGTTTTTAATGGAGGCTATCAAGACTAAGGACAAGAAAGTAGTCTAGGTTCAATGTTGAAAATGGTGTAATCTACACTTCCAACTCAAACAAATATCTATTTAGGTTTGGTTAAGGCCAAACAAGCCAATATAAGTTTATAACCCCTCACGTCAATTGGGTTTATCTCAAATGGTTGGGAATAATGATTGTTATCCTCTCCATCCAAGTTCAATTCCCATAAGTGACATGTTGAGTCCATATTGAGCATATTGTTGTATTGGATTTTAGCCTTATTTTTGAATGGCCTTTAACCCTGAAGAATATCTTACACTTTCCTATGAGTTAGAGGGTGAGGTTCTTAGTTACATGAAAAGAAAAATATTAATAACCGCTCTTGGGAAAATCACCTTAACTTCTTGAGTTATGTACATATAACACCAATTCTTATTTGTAATATTCATTCAATTGGATTCTTTTCCATCTTTCATAAAATATTATACCTAAGGGAAACATCAAAGTGTTTTGATACCTTATGTTATCTATGTTGTGATCTCTTATGTTATCTCTATTTAACACATTGGTGCTTTGGTTTGTTTTCTTTGTAGAGTTTTTTTTCTATAATACTAGTTAATTTTTTTATTATAATACAATTAGGGTTTTTTTTGTTAGTTACATTTGATTCTCTCTCTTTCTCTTTTGAATCTTGACATGGTCTTAGAGTGGGTGTGAACTTCCTTTACTCAATTTCATACTTGAGTGAAGGGTTTTTGGCTAGGTGTATCACTCGGGATTTTTGTGTGACTTTGGAACTGGGGGATTAGAATCAATTTTCTAGCAATTTTTTAGGGTTTAAACCCATCTTTCAAGGTTAGTGCGTCTTATGATCCACTTCCTTTTTCTTATATGTTTTCCTAGGGTATAAACCCTTCTTAAAGGGTAACACTACATATTTTCTTAAAAGAAGCTAATAGTCTCTTTCTCTTGGGCTTGTTTGACCCATATCTAGCCTGACTTGTTTATTCGACAAAGAATTGAAATGCCTTGGATAAACTATGATCTTCTTTCCTTTTCCTACAATACTGTAAATATGAAAATAAAAAAATAAAGGGTCCCACTAAGGAGTATTATAAGCACTTTGAGTTATATCATTTGGTTGATATTGAAAATTAATTTTGATATTATTGACTTCAATGACATATGTGAAATCTTAATAAGCATTATTACCTGAGGGCATAACTATATGAATGTGAAAATAAAATATGAACTTGAGGGCACATCTCTTATTTATTTATTTCTTTGATTAATTTTAATTCATAAACATTGGTAAAAAGAATTACTTATAGGATAACATTAGATGACTAATAAAAATGAAAAAAAATGAAATATGAAAAAGAGGATCCTACAAGGGGTGAAATAAGGAACACGAGCCAACGTTTATTATAACAAGATTGAGAGAGAGAATTCCTAGAAAAAAGAAAAAAATCTTAGGCGAATTTGGGTTCAGAGGTGAATTTCTTTGCAAGATTGTGGAGGTTCTTAAAGCCAAACTTGGTTTGTGGGCACTAAATCCTTGGGTGTAACCATTTTTGTGGTTTTTAAATAACTTAAAAAGTTGTAGCTCATCCTTTAGGATAAGTCATAGTAGTGAATAGGTATGTCATTTTTCTTTGCTACATTATTTTGAAGAACATTGTTGGTTGTTGTTTGAATATTGAAATTATTTTTCTCAGGTCTGGAAATGGGGTTCTTGCTATCCATTTTTTGTTTGCGTGCATTATAAACTCAAAAATTCCTCCCATCTCTACTCTAGATAAATTTCAAGGTCATTATGATCTAGTTTAGCACCTAAATTATTCAAATTCAAGAATTGGGTTTAACCTACATAAAAACTTATTTGCAACCATGCCTTGGTGCATTCCCAATGTCATAGCACAAAGGATTAAAAAATAATTTTGAAAAATGACTTATGTGAGTTCCATTACAACTCAAAATTTCCTTGGGTTAAAAATAATGGGTAATTTGTATTGCACTGAGTTTTACCTTTCTGAATTTCCCACTTGTAACATTAAAAAAAAACCATTAAAACCATCATCATATAATGTTGTAGGTGCTTTTAAGTTTTTACATACATTAATACCATTTCATGTGAAAGAAATAAAAAGGAAATATGTTGTAAATGATCTAAAAAAATGGCATAACCCTGATTTGTAAAATGAGTTTATGGTTGTAAATGGAATGGTTCTTCACATGGTTTTGTTACTCATATAGATAGATGTCTCCTTGAGAGCTCTGAAAATTACAACAATGTGCATTTAATAATAATTTTTTATTCCTTTATTGTGCATGTAAAGGTAATTTTTAAGCGTCATTGTTGAGATATGAAAATTATAACAATGTGCATTTAATAATATTTTTTCCTCTCTTTATTTTGCATGTAAAGATAATTTTTAAGTTTCATGGTTGAGATATGGAAATGACTAGTTGGTTTACATGCACACATGAGTTTTTTCAACTCAAGATGAAGGAGGTAAGGGTGAAGGTGAATATAATATGGTAAGAAGGGAGAAACAAATAAAAAGTTTCTTATCTAGACATGTTAACTAAGATATCACAATACTAGTCTTTAATATGTTATGTTTGAAGGGACATATTTACATGTCATTCATATATATATATATATTATTGTGGGTTGATGCATTTTTATTATAACATTAGACATGTTTTGAAACACTAAAAATATGATTTTTTTTTGTCATATGGGGAAACGAGTTTCTTTGACATTACCTTTATGGTTTCATAATATTGCGTTATAATAATTAATTATTAAAATGGGAGTTACAAAATAAATGCATTTCTTACTTGGAGTTATAGGTAGTTTTATGGTTAAAACTAATGGTACGCCTACTTATTTTAATTAAAGATATTATTACATTTTATTTATATAACCTTTACTCTAATATGTTGTTACTCTTACATATTCTGCATACCTATTAAGTGGTTGAAAAAACTGATAACTAAACAATAACTAAGTTAGGAGAACAATACAAAAAATGAAGGAAGAATGTAATGATGGTTTTCCACTTACCTATTCCCTATACCCATTAAGCAGTTGAAAAGACTAATAACTAAAAAATAATTAATATTAAGATAACAACATAAAAGGAAGGAAGAATCATTCTGGAAAAGACAAAAAAATCTTTTCACAAGAGGTATGTAAGCTTTGAAAATTGTTATCATTGATTTCTTTGTTCATACTTTATATTTATTTGGACTAATAACTTTGTGGACAATAGACATAAAAGACAAAGTGAGATTAGCTTTTTGGTTTATTATTTAAGTTGTTTATTATTTTCATTTTTGCTTACATTAATTAGAAGCTCATAAAGTATTGAATACTAATTTGCTTACTTTTTTATAATGTGTTATCCTTGCAGTGATACAAGTAAACTTATGAAATTTCCATTTGTTGTTTATAGCATTTGATGATGTTTGTATGAATTTATAATATGTAAGTTGTTTGAGAATTCCCCAATCCAATTTTTCACAATGATTTCTAAAAGTTGTTGGTTCAAGATTTAAAACTTATTATCAATAAAAAAAATTGTCTTATTTTTAATGTTGATTTTAGTTCTTATTTCAATCATTTTATGTTATGAATAATATGCATTGAATATTTTATTTGGTTTCTAATTTATTCTCTAATTGATATTTTCTTTAATTTAATATGATTATTTTATTTGCTTATATGTTCTATTATATTAAGCAACATTATTATTTTTATTTCTTTTTGTTTGTACAAAATTTCAAAATAACAAACCACAATTAAAATATATTTCCTTGAATCAATAATTTTCATGAGATCTTTTTTCATTCTAAATTAATACTTAAAACCTAGGGTGATAATATTGCTTACCTCATTCCGCTTTACCAAATTCAAGATGTTTTTGTACAAATCTGTGTTTTTGCATATATATATAAAACTTTCCAAAGGATTCTTAATATTGGAAACTTTACAAAGGATTCTCTTTGTTCTTGACCTTATGGACTCACATGTTTGCCAAATCAAAAGGATCTAATTATGATCATTTCAAATAATTCCATTTAATTAGTGAAAGGGTTTGTAGATTCACATAGAGAAACTATTTCCACTTGATATTCAAGATATGGCTCCATCAAGTTCACATTTTGGAATTTTGGTCTCAAGTATATGGACCCATATTTTATCATATTGTTTAAATGATCTTACTCGCAATGTGATTGATGGTTAAGATGTCATCTTGGATGCAACTCCTATTTGTAGTTTGCTAAGATATTCTCCACTATTACTTACAGATGATTCACCTTTAGATGGTTTTCACCAAGTTTTAGTGGTTCTTTCTCTTTGTTATGTTGGTCCATTTAAGATGAACTACATTTGGTAAATCCATTCTCGAGCACAACATATGTCAATCTTTGGCCCTTTAGTAAACCAACATGTTTTAGTGGATATTTCTCTTCCACATTATGATGTTACCCCTATGGTTATTGGGAAAATAAATTTTAATGGTGAACACTTTATTAATGACTTATCTAGATCCTATCCTACGTAAATAATATTTCTATACCCTTACCAAGACTATGTTTACCAATGTTTGGAATCATACAAGTGTGGGAGTTACAACATTTTGCGATGGGTGGATAATATGTAATTTGTTTTATGTGACCCTTATACAACATTAAAGGGTATAAATTTGAGAAAATGTATTTTATTGCAAATTCAAAATTTTCACCTTAACTTTTAAGTTTTCTAGATCTATTTCCTATGTGATTTCATCATTATAGATGAATTTGAGATATTAATTTACATCAAAAAATACTTGAATTCCTCCAATCCAGTACTCAAGGTATCCAAAGAAAATAAATACTAATCGAGTATACTTCTATGTCAGATAAATTTCATACCTTTGGGAACACTTCCTAAGAAAATTATAGATTTAAAAATAAGTTTTTATAGTAGACAATTACAATACAAAATGTCCCCCTTTAGCTTCTACATGTTTTTAAATTCACTTAAAAATTATTTTTCTATGTTAAATTCAAATCAACATGTATCACTGAGGCTAGAAAAAAATGTGATAATAAGCTGAAACTCAAATATGCAAGTACACAATGTTTTGAATGGTTGACAAAGTAGATAAAGTACTGTTGTGCTATACAACAACCCCCCATTTCATAAAATTTTTCTTTAAAAATCATAATATGAAATGAGTCCCTTTTAAACATAGATGTGTGAATAAATTGGTATTAACTTATTATTAGAAAAACCCTCATCAAAAGGTCCGACTGAAATATAATATCCCTTTTAAACAATGATAAAATAGGTCTTTTAAACAAATCATAAAGCTTTTTATTATTACGATAAAGCGATCGCAAGATCGCATATCGCAATAATAAGAGGAAAATAACTAAAGGCCCATTGAATTACTCCGATCCGAAAAGGGAAATCGCTATCGGATATCGAGGGAAGGAAAACCACATCATTTATAAGGTATCCCCCATTCCTCCGATGCGATAAAAGGTATCACTATCGGCAATCGGCTGTGGTAATAAATTCATTAACTGTGACACCTTCAAATCCCCCGATGCGATAAGGCGTATCGCCATCGGCGATCGACGATTTCGCAATAGCGTAAATAAAGTGACTCGAGCCTTGTCCCGATTGCAATGCATTAAATCAGGGCGCGTGTTTCTAAGCATATTAAAGATTGGCATACATTATATCACCTTTGGTGATTGAATGATATTTCAGACTATTATGAAAACCCTCCCTTTCACGTCGCCAATCATCACATGCGATTAGCCGCCAAAAATCTAAGCCACGCTTGAATCAATTATTCACCACATAGACATTATGCTGGATATTTAAAAGCTCCCTTATCATGATTGACAGGTGAAGCAGCCCATTAATGAAGCAGTTATGCCGAGATTTTCTACTTAGAGTCTATCTGCGGAAATTTCACCATGATCTTTGTTTACTCGCTAATAGATATAACTCTTTCATATTGGCTCATGTTATCTATTTCTCTGTATCACGCTGGTTTCCTTCCTTGTGCAAAATTCCATCGAAGTATCAAGTTTAAAGCAAATGGGAAAGAAATCTAAGAGATCCGCTGTGGCAGCGGCCCCTGCAGTAACAGTCCAGCCCACCAGTGACCCAGGACCAAGCAAAAAGGGCCTAATTTCGGACACTACATGTCTCGGCCTTGGAAATACAAGCTGGAAAAGCATCTATAATTTGATTGAGGCAGAAGAACCAGAGGAAGTGTTGGAAGAAGCTACGGCAGGCTCAACTAACAAATCAGAAGCCTCGCTGAAAGATTTGGCTGACTCATTTTTACACAGGATAGCAGCTCGGGAGAAAATTCTTCCTTACACTGATGTGGTCAGATGGGTGGTCAAACAAATTCCTATTTCTAATAGGACCTTTTGCACAGTTGATGGAAGAGTTTTCGGTTCATTTCAGCCTGACGACTTAAGGAAAATGTACCATTTGCCCGAACCTGAAAAGAAATACAACAAAGCTTTTCTGAAGAAATTCGCAGAGGAGAATGAGACGGAATCAACCCCGATTAGACAGTGGAGATAGAATCCCGCAAAGCACAAACATGAATCATCGGGTAAGTACTCCGTGGATTCCTTAGCATCTCCTTACTGTTACGCTGGGGCAATGATGTGTAGGATATGGGGAATGCATGATTCAACAAAATTTGATATCGAAATGGTTCCTTTAATGGAAGCGGCAACTAGTAGTTATGTCATGGATTGGGCGAATATATTGTCTGATAAATTAGCCTTTGCAATTCTTGATTTTAGATTCAATTCACGCAAAACCACCAGGACTATTCCCCCTTCTATTACAGTGCTTATGTTATGGATATGCTTTGCTTCAATTTCGAATACCTGATACTTGGGTGGAGGTGGACGCCACCGGACCCTAAGCCAATCCACATCTACCATCAGATGTTATGGAAGGCACATTATAAATACCACTTGCATCAAATCTGTAATGGTTTTATGTTTCCTATCTATTATGCCATTTTTGATAATCCTGCCCCAAGGATTTCCGAGGAGGCAGAAGTTGACTTGACTGCTATGGGAAATTGGTTCGGGGAAGATAAATTCACATATATATGGGTGTTTGGTAGTGCCACAAGACCCCATGTCCTCCCATTGTATGTACCGGATAAACTGTTGGCACGAGAATTAGCTTACCAAATCACAACCGCTGGAACATCCAAAACTCTAAGGACTTCTAAAAAGCAGCTATGGCCCATATTCCCTTTGAGATGCGGTGTTTATACCATACTTGGTTGGAAACATGTTGAGAAGGAGATAGGAAAAATAAATATGCTCAATCTTGCGACCATTCCTAACAGGCAATTCGATCCTCGGAAGGTTGCCTATAATGTGCTTGAACAGGCCAAACTTACTAAGTTTGACCATGAAAAAGATGAATTTGATGATTTATTTTCTTCAACAGAATCATTGTCTCAGGTTAAAACATTGGCCAAGATGAAATATAATGATGAAGGACTGGTAGAATTCAATTATAGGCTCAGAGAACAGAGGTTGCAAACTCTGCCTCTGGACTTTTTGGCTACTACATCAACAACTAAGTCAAGCAAGCCTGGGCATAAGAGTATTGACGAGCCACCTGCTACAGAGAAAATTCCCGAAAAGGGAAAAGAGTCAGAAAAAGGAAAAGAGAAGGAAACAGAGTGGGAGAAAGAAAAGAAGCAGGACAATGAAGTTATCGATTTAGAGACTCAAATTGATCCCAAACTCCTCCAAGAGTGGCAACAATTTGACTCTATTATAAACAATCCCGAGATTTCACAAGGATTCGGCACACCCCAAGTGACAGTCAGTCAAGAAACAACCACAACTACAGTTCCAAGTGAAGGGACCAGCGGCCTACCCAGCAGCAGAGATGCGGAAATAATTCCCAAAGATCCATCCGATTAAATTGTTTTACAGATAGAAGACATACCACCATTAGATGTCTTTTACAGTCCTAAACACAGGGCTGTGGTGAAAAGACAGAGGAAAAGGAGGAGACTTGATCAATCTTCCCTTTTGCCAGATCAAACAGAGATGGCTAATGTGGTGTGGAAGGAGGAATTGAACCCTTCTGATGACCTTATGAAACTCTCCCAGTATGCCGGAGCATATTCAACAGCCACCATGGATAAAGCCTCAGAAGTAAGCAGTCTCCTTAAGGAAAAAGATCAAATGATTGATTCATTGCAGTCGCAGGTGTCTGAAGCACAGCGGAAAATAGAACAATTGGAACAACAACTATCAACACAGCGGCAGACAATGAAGCAATTAAATGAGCAACTACTCAAAGAAAAACAGAGGATAGATTCGAGTGCAGTGTAGAAACAGAAGGAATTTTCCAAAGCATTGGCTAGATTAAAGGTGATGAATGAAAAAATGAGCAAGACTAAGGATGAGCAAATCGCTCAACTGTCACAAGAAGTAGAAAAGTTTAGGAGCCTTCCTCAAGTAGCAGAGTTCAGAACAGAAGCTCTACAAATCAATAAGGCATTGATTACACAACTAAAACTACTATGTCATAACATTTCTCTGGCTGAACCTCTTTGTGAGATTACTATATCAATAGTTGATAAATTAGTTGAAGCTAGACAGGATTTAGAACAGGCCGATGAGACCTTAACCAGTTTTCTTACTTGGCAAGACTCCCTAGAAGGACAGGCTTCGGATCTGCCCAAAATTCTAGAGTCACACAAAGACATCATGTTCCTAGAATGGAAAATGCAACTAATGAAGGCAGAAAGAGAAACCTCAAGATGTCAGTTATCTACTAGCAATTTAATTGAATTTGTCAATGACACCCTTTATCTGTCTAATATGATTTCACAATGTAATCCAGGAAAATTGACATCGGCCAAAGCCTTGGAACAAACATGCAATCAAGAATTGGAAAAGAAAGGAAGATTAATCGATGGCATCCAAAGTTTAACTTGGGATACCTTTTGGTTTTTCTTAATCAAGCCATACAGTCAGCGGGCCGCACTCAATTGTTTAACTGATGCTATCAGTTGCATGATCCCCGAGATCCAAGATGCCACATATTCAGCTCAACTGAATTCTTGCCTAAGCCGCCCTCCAAAGTTGCAACCGATGCTAGATATCTGCAGCTCAAGCCGAAGGGAGATCATCCAAAACAATGAATCATGCTGCCAACTGAAGACAAGCCGATTTTGAGGAGATATTCATAGCATAGTTGTACCAATTAAATAACACTTTTATTTTGTAATTAGTTAGCTTAATTAGTATTTATAGGCCCTTTCATGCATTTGGAAAGGGTCCTCAGTTTTTGTATAAACTCAAATAAGGAAGTCACACTATTGTGCTTCTGATCTATTTTTTTATAAAGACTGGGCTAGTATTCTGAATTTTGACGAAGAAAGCTTTAATGATATGTGCACTATTGCCTTTTGTGGAAGTGTTTCTAAGTTGAAAGAAGGAATTTGAATGCGGTTGATATCGGGAGTGATTCAAATAACATATGGTACTATTATCTATGCTCTTGTGTCATTTTTATGTGAATCAGCATTCGTTTAAATTTTGCTATCATTGAATATATGTATGTGTTTTAACAACAATCCTTGTACTTTTCACTATTGAATGTCTAAGGACTGTTATTCTTTCAATCATATCTATGTCTATGATATATATGAGGAATAGTGTAATAATGTTTGCTTGATTACTTTGTTGAACTATTTGGGCTTAGTAATTATCATATGAATAAACATCTTTGCTTACCAACAAGAGTCATCTATATGCCTGTTTGTGAATGAAGACCATCCAAAGTTACACTAAAAGTAGAAATTTCCCGGGATAGGATAGTTGTTTATAATTTTAATTTTAGATTAGATCACTCATCCATTATAATTAGATATTAGAAAATCAATCATTTATCCATCCTATTTACCAATCATTGGGAAACTAGTCCCATTATATCCAGTCGGAGCCACCACACCAAACGGAAAAGGAGCTGCCTTTAAGGTCCGGACCGGGTGGTTATCCCCAATGTTGATGCAGCGATTTTCGAGGCATCAACATTTTTGGCGCTAGAAGGAGGGCATGAACTGTGAATGGCGAGCAAACCCAAACCTATAACCCATTCTGAGAGTAAATCTCCCTCCACCTCACCTCGTACCTCCCGTTTGCATGCTGGAACTCCAGTATTCAAGCGAGAAGAAGAGGAATCAACTACCACTGCTCAAACCCACCATACTTCAGAATGATTAAGTCCTGAGTCCCCTGAAGTTCAGTCTCTCATCCATAAACTTCAAGGCTTTTCGATATCACCACAGAAATTTGAGGTATCTCAAGGCAGTGAGACTTCGCAATTCAATCTACCTCACCCTCTCACCAGACTTCAGAGCGGAAAGCTCGGTATCGAACCTACTGAGCTGCCTTTACCTAAAAGGAAAAGGGAAAAAAAGAATACTAAAGGATTTGACAGTGAAACATTCTCATCATCATCTTCCATCTCATCTTCCCCAGCGCGAAGTCAGCCATCCACTCCTTCATTAAATATTGTTGTTCAACAGGGATTAGGAACTTCAACATCCCAACCCATTCAATCCTCAATATCAACTCCTTCCCAAACATCTGTAATTTCATCAACAATATCATCCACTACTGGTTTTTCAATGGCGAATCCATGGAATAGTCCTGGTGCGGTCACCATTCCTACACCATTACATCCATTGCCTGATTCTCCTGAAAAATGGTTACCCAAGTTTAATCCAGATGCTGGAACACAAGCCGAAGAACATATTAATAATTTCATGTTATCAGTTAATTTGAAAGGAGTGACAGAGGAAAATGTTGTCATTAGGCTTTTCCCTTATACTTTGCAAGGATCAGCTGGGTCTTGGTATTTTTCCCTGCCCTCTGGATCCATTACTAGTTGGAACATTTTCCAAGAACAATTTCTTACTAAGTATGGCGATGATAGATCTTTAGCCACATTAATCAATGATCTCTCCAATATTAGGATAGAGCCCAAAGAACCTATTAAGGAATTCAACTCATGATTTAATAAACTCTTGAATAAGATTCCAACCGCCTCCAAACCAAGTGAGCAAATCAGAAGCGAATGGTATATAACTGCCTTACCCTCAAATATAGCTATTTTCGTAGACAGGGCTGCAAAACCAACTTTAGTTGAAAACATGAAAGAGGCACTTGCGGTAGAGACGTATTAACGATTTAGAAAAGAAAGCTGCTTTTGAAGATAGAAAATCCAAAAAAGTTTCTTTCAAGGATGATTCAAAGAAGAAAACCCCTAAAGATCCATATGATATGGAAGGTTTACAAAAATTCCTCAAGACTATGTCAAATGAAATGGTCGAAATCAAGAAGCAAGTAGCTGAAACCTCAACAAAAAGGCCATTTAGAAATTTTAAGAAACCTGAATCAAAACCACCAAATGTTATATCCAACGCTGATTCAGATCCTGAAGAAGAAGAAGATGAAATAGTCTTGCCATCCGAGGAACCCGAAGAAGAGGAGACTGTTGAATGTCATGGGATGTGGGATTTTATTTTACCCACCTTCGATATAGAAAATGAACAAGAAGCTTTCCCTATGACTACCAGGAGTAAAGGTACTCCTGAACCTGTCCAGACAACTTCGAAGAAAAGGAATGCAGGTTACACTACTACCAAAGAAAAGATTCCTACAAAGAAAGCTTCAATGATACCATCACAAAATCAACCATCATCTTCAAATCTACCTTCAACATCTAAGACATTGGTAGTATCAGATTCTATGGACTACAATATTATCGAAGATATGAAGAAGACTAAGGCGAATATTACTATGTTTGAACTTAGCAAACTCAAACATCAACATAAATTACTTCTTAAAGAGTTAAATGTTGTTCCTTCTTCACCTCTTCCCAATGTTGTATTGTCCAAATCTGCTAATGATTCAGGCCAACCGCCTTCTGGTAGAGCGGAAGCTACTGACACGGTCTTAATTGGGGATAGATCAAATTCTCATACTCCTCCTTTCCTCTTAACCTATGAGATCTATAATAGAAACCTACACAACTGTTTGATTGACTCAGGGGCTTCCTCTAATATAATGCCAGCTTCAGTTTGTTCGAAACTGAACATTGAACCCCAAAAGTCTGTAATTCATATTGTACAGTTGGATAGAACTAAGGTCCAGGTTTTAGGGGAAATCAACTCAGTAACTATCAGGTTATCAGCTGATCCTAGAGTGGTTCAAAGAATTGATATTTTGATCGCTGATATACCTGAATTCTATGGATTGATTTTAAGTAGATATTGGTCTGAAAAACTCCATGGTTATATTTCCACTGATTGGTCTCATATGTGGTTACCTTATAAAGGAAAACCAAATCAGATCAAGATTGATCGGGAGAAACACATGACCCATACAGTTACTGAGTTTGAATAGGAAAACCAACCAATAGCATTCAATAACAATATTTTGGGGAATTATTCATCTGAATCATTCTTTGGCAATTTCACTGCCAAACCATCCCCTTTCCCAGTTAATAATCTCACATCTCAGATCAAAAACTTTTCACAAACAGATAGCTCAAGGTGTGTTAATGTTACTGAGGAAACTGTAAATAAAATTGTTGATAATTCTCTATTTTGGTCACTATATTTTGACGGGTCTAAATCTAGTGAAGGTTCAGGAGCAGGATGTATTTTAGTTAGTCTTCAGGAAGAAAAAACTCTGTTATCATGCAGACTCGAATTTGAATGCACAAACAATACAGCTGAATATGAGGCCCTAATTCAAGGACTCTACAAAGCAATTGGCCTCAAGGTTCAATATCTGAAAGTGTTTGGTGATTCAGAAATTGTTATTAAACAGGTTAGAAATTCAATTCATTGCCTTTTTGGTCATCTCAAACACTATCAGTCTCTGGTACAGGAACTCATCTCACAATTTTTAGCATTCAATATCTCTCCCATCCCTAGGTCCCAGAATGCAGCAGCAGACCTGCTAGCTAATGTTGCTTCCAGACTCCTACCATTTGAAGATTACAACCTGGATAGATTTTCAGTAGAGTTAATTTTTAGACCATCAATTCCCGATAATGTCACCAATTGTAGAGTGTTCAATCATGATGAAGACATTTTAAACATCTTGACTTCTGACAAGTCCTACGATGACCAAATCATTGATGAAAGTGATCATGACCTTCAGATGAAAGGAAAGCAAGAGGAAAACTCAATACCAAAACTAGTGGTCAAGCTTGAAGATCTTTATGATATTAAAGACAGGTTTAAACAAGTGACCAATTCAAAACTCCAGAGTTCCACTTTAAGATTTGAATTGATAAACCTAGGTACTGAGGAAAACCCTCAAAACATCAATTTGGGACTAGGACTTTCTATAGAAGAAAGAACAACATTCATTAGGCTGTTAACAAAAAACAAATATGTCTTCGCTTGGAAATATGATGATTTGAAAACATACAATGCATCAATTATTCAACATAATATTCCAATGTTTTCTGAACAAAAACCAGTACAATAGAAGTTAAGAAAGATTCATCCTAACCTAGAGAGTCAAATAAAGGCTGAATTAAATAAACTCTTGAAGGCTAAGATAATTTTTCCTGTGAGACATTCAAACTAGGTTTCCAACATGGTGCCTGTTAGAAAGAAAAATGGCGATATCAGGATTTGCATTGATTTCAGAAATCTTAATAAGGCAAGCCAAAAGGATAACTTCCCTTTACCTACTATGGAGCAGACATTACATTCGGTAGCTGGTGAAGAACTAATGTCCTTTTTAGACGGTTTTTCAGGATATAACCAAATTTTGGTTCATCCTGATGACAGGTTTAAAACTACATTCAGAACTAAGTGGGGAACTTATGCCTACCAAAAGATGCCTTTTGGACTCATCAATGTAGGAGCTACATTTCAGAGAGCCATGGACATAGCGTTCAAAGGATTTCTCAATAAATTAGTAGTTGTCTATTTAGATGATATTACTGTATTTTTCAAGAAAAGGTCTAATCATTTACATAATTTAAAACAAATATTTGAACGTTGTAGAAAGTATGGTATCTCTCTTAATCCAAAGAAGTCCTTTTTTGCCCTTAATCAAGGAAAACTTTTAGGCTTCATTGTTTCAAAAGATGGTATCTATATTGATCCAGACAGAATTAAAGAGATTTCTAAAATTCCATTCCCTCATAATAAAAAATCCATGCAGTCATTTTTGGGTCAAATTAACTTTGTTAAACGTTTTGTTCCAGATTTTTCCCAGATTATTTTACCATTGCAAATGATGATTAAGAAAAATTCGGTGTTTAAATGGGGATCTGCAGAAAAGGAGGCATTTGATTCCATTAAACAATCAATAATTAATTCCCCTGCTTTAAGCACTCCCATTTTTTCTAATAATTTCATACTATATACCCTCGCAGCCGCTTCGTCATATGCAGCAATGTTGACTCAAATTAATGATCAAAACTTGGAAGCGCCAACTTCGTTTTATAGTTCAAATCTTCAAGGTGCTGAACTAAACTATTCGGAAGTTGAAAAACAAGCCTTTGCTGTGTACAAAGCCATAAAACACTATAGGCCCTTCCTCTTAAAATCTCACACAAAAGTTATATTTCCTTTTTCAGCAGTAAGACAATTACTAGTTCAAAGGGAATTAGGGGAAAAGAGAGCAAATTGGGTCACAACATTACAAGAATATGACTTGGAAATCAAGCCAACAAAGATTGTCAAAGGCCAAGGTTTTTGTAGGTTGTTAGCAGGAGAATCCAACATTCAAGAACCTGAAAGTACAGAGGATACTGAAGAAATCAATCAGATAAGTACCACAGGTTCTGAATCACAATATACAAATCTGATTTTCTATTTAAAAAATGGGTACGCTCCTTCCAATCTCTCCTATAAAAACAAACATGCCATTAGATTGAAAGCAAAAAACTTCACAATTATAGATGATGTATTGTTTAGGTGAAATTATCATTCAATTTTATTAATATGCTTAGAAAAACCTGAAGCTCAAAAAGTTTTGCAGGAACTTCATGATGGACCAGCAGGAGGACATTTTGGAGCTGACACCACAGCTCACAAAATCATTCATGCTGGGTACTATTGGCCCACCTTGTTCAAAGATACTCATGAATATGTAAGGAAATGCCAAAGCTGTCAAACATCAAGTGGAAGACAAAGAAAGCCAGCTTTCCCTTTGCAACCAGTCAACATTGAGCAACCATTTGAGCAATGGGGATTGGACATCATTGGAGAAATCACTCCACATTCATCCAAACATCATAAGTATATCCTTACTGCCACTGATTACTTTACTAAGTGGGTTGAAGCAATTCCTTTAAAGACAACAAGCTCTGAGGCAATTATGGAATTCATAGATCAATTCATTATTACCAGGTTTGGTGTCCCAAACGCTCTTGTTTTTGATAATGCATCTTATTTCTCTGGAAATTCTATGTTTGAGTTTGCTATCAAAAGGGGATTTAAATTAAGGTATTCTGCAAATTACTACCCCCAGGGCAATGGTTTGGCAGAATCCACCAATAAAAACATTATTAGAATTATTAATCGAACTATTGAACAGAATCATAAAAACGGGCATAAATCTTTGATATTTGCACTATGGGCTGATAGAATAACTCAAAAAGCTTCTATAGGAACTTCTCCATTCAATCTAGTGTATGGAAAGGAAGCTATCATACCAGCTAACTTAGTGCTTCCATCCTTAGCTTTAATGCAGTTTATTGAAGAAAGTCTCTCATCTTCTATTCAACTAAGACATGATCAAATTTTGAAACTAGAAGAAGAAAGGGAAAAAGCCAGAATTATACATGCAAAACATCAGCAAATTATCAATTCATCTTTTGATACAACTTCAACTAGTTCAAAACAATTACAATTTGGTTATCTAGTTTTGAAATGGGACAAAGCCCATGAGGATAAAGGAAAACACACAAAGTTCTAGAAAATGTGGCTCGGACCATTTCAAATCAATGAGAAGATAGGCCCTTCTACTTTCATACTGCAAGATCTATCAGGAAAGAGAGATTCTCTTCCTGTTAATGGCCTTATCTTAAAAAAATTCTTCAATTGAGAAGGTAACCCGTTCTCCCTTTGTAAATAGTCAATTTTCAGCTAAACTTTTGTACATAGCTTAGATTTTTAGGATTTTGGAAAAATAAAGTTAGCCTTCCATTGGTCTTTACTAGATTGAAAAGTTTCTAAAAAGAAACAGTTATGATATTTGCTTTTAAAATGGAAGCCTTAAACGAAAGGAAGATTTCTAGGAAATTAGGTATATTTAGATTTTGAAACCACATTTTATTTTTGTAAACTCTTCTCAAGGATTAGAAGTACTGTAAACCATTTTAATGTTTTTAAGCAACCTGAAAACAGTTATCAATACAAAACAGATACTGATTTAATCTTAGCATCTTCAACTCTTATCTTGTCATCCATCTTCTCTTAAGGAGAAAATTGTTCATCCTGTTGGGTATACGACCAAAGTCCCATATTGACTAGAAGTGGAGAGGATCATGGGTATATAAGGATTGACAAATATCTCCATTGGTATGAGGCCTTTTGGGGTAAGTCCAAAAGAAAATCCATGAGGGATTAGGCCCAAAGTGGACAATATCATACCATTGTGGAGATATGTGGTGTCCAGAGTCCTTACAAGTGGTATCAGAGCCAGATTCGAAGTTAGCCAAGTGGATGAATCCTCGGAATTCTGAACGAAGGTGGTGGGCCCTGGTAATATCACGATGGGATCCGTGGATGAACTCGGTTAGAGCAAGCTCTCGAGATAGGTGGTGTTCCATGTAAGGCGTGTGTTTCCAACGGATTGGAGCGGAGAATCCTGGTTGGTAGAGAGTGGACGGATGGATAATCGTTTGAGGGGAGGTACGATGGTCCTTTGTTTGAGGGGAGGATTGTTGGGTATACGACCAAAGTCCCACATTGACTAGAAGTGTGGAAGATCATGGGTATATAAGGATGGACAAATATCTCCATTGGTATGAGGCCTTTTGGGGTAAAGCCCAAAAACAAATCCATGAGGGCTTAGGCCCAAAGTGGACAATATCATACCATTGTGGAGATATGTGGTGTCCAGAGTCCTTACAAGTGGTATCGGAGCCAAAGTTCAAAGTTAGCCAAGTGGATGAATCCTCAGAATGCCGAACGAAGGTGGTGGGCCCCGGTAATATCACGATGGGATCCGTGGATGAGCTCGGTTAGACAGGCGGTGTGCTCTGGATTCTTCATGGACATGTCCTGGTCCCAACACGGTGAAGAGGAGTTGACCTGGGATAGAGCAAGCTCTCGAGGCAGGTGGTGCTCCATGTAAGGCATGTGCTTCCAACGCATTGGAGTGAAGAATCCTGGTTAGTAGAGAGTGGACAGATGGATAATCATTTGAAGGGAGGCTCGATGGTCCTTTGTTTGAGGGGAGGATTGTTGGGTATACGACCAAAGTCCCACATTGACTAGAAGTGGAGAGGATCATGGGTATATAAGGATTGACAAATATCTCCATTGGTATGAGGCCTTTTGGGGTAAGTCCAAAAAGAAAATCCATGAGGGCGTAGGCCCAAAGTGGACAATATCATACCATTATGGAGATATGTGGTGTCCAGAGTCCTTACAAGTGGTATCGGAGTCAAAGTTCAAAGTTATCCAAGTGGATGAATCCTCGGAATGCCGAACAAAGGTGGTTGGCCCCGGTAATATCACGATGGGATCCATGGATGAGCTTGGTTAGACAGGTGGTGTGCTCCGGATTCTTCATGGACGTGTCCTGGTCCCAACACGGTGAAGAGGAGTTGACCTGGGATAGAGCAAGCTCTCGAGGCAGGCGGTGCTCCATGTAAGGCATGTGCTTCCAACGCATTGGAGCGAAGAATCCTGGTTAGTAGAGAGTGGACGGATGGATAATCATTTGAGGGGAGGCTCAATGGTCCTTTGTTTCGAGGGGAGGATTGTTGGGTATACGACCAAAGTCCCACATTGACTAGAAGTGGAGAGGATCATGGGTATATAAGGATTGACAAATATCTCCATTGGTATGGGGCCTTTTGGGGTAAGTCCAAAAGCAAATCCATGAGGGCTTAGGCCCAAAGTGGACAATATCATACCATTGTGGAGATATGTGGTGTCCAGAGTCCTTACACATCCCATTCATCAAGGGTTATAATTACTCAGAGTGTAATTCTAAAATATATTTGAGGTAAAAGATAAGAGGTCTTATTACAAGCCTGCTTACCATGATCATAGGGAAATAGTTCAATTGACATTACCAATACTGCATATCAAAACAGGGTAATGGCTTATAATTATAAGACAAGGGGTCTCATCACGAGCCAACTTTTTCAATTAAATTATCACCAGTGAATGGCATTGTTAAATAGCTAGCTACCAAACCAAGACAATGGCTTTTTATCTTACAAAATAAAGAAAAATAAAAAATGATACATAAATATGAAGACATATTTCTGGATTCATTCTTTTTAATTATACTCTGAAATGGATGGGATAATGAACGATTAAATGGTTAAAAGGTATCCCTGTCGAGACTATAGATGTTTGCTGGCAGCAGAGGCTCTACCTATGACAAAGGAGTCATTATAAAGCTAAGTTGGAAAAGTTTTTGTTTTATCATTAGCAACCAATTAAGGCTAATTTGAAACATAGAATGTATTTAATTGTAACATGAGAAGAGAATAGCAGAAATAGTTATTATTACATTCAGAATTTGTGTTTGCCTAGTTATATTAGAATTTTCGCTCGGATAAGATTTTCATATTTAAAAAGTTTAAGTATTTTAACTTTTCCCAGAGATAACTGTTTCTCCCAGTGAATCGCCAATTGTTGTGCTGTACAACAACCCCCCATTTCATAAAATTTTTCTTTAAAAATCATAATATGAAATGGGTCCCTTTTAAACATAGATGTGTGAATAAATTGGTATTAACTTATTATTAGAAAAACCCTCATCAAAAGGTCCGACTGAAATATAATATCCCTTTTAAACAATGATAAAATAGGTCTTTTAAACAAATCATAAAGCTTTTTATTATTACGATAAAGCGATCGCAAGATCGCATATCGCAATAATAAGAGCAACATAAATAAAGGCCCATTGAATTAATCCAATCCGAAAAGGGAAATTGCCATCGGATATCGGGGGAATGCAAACCGCATCATTTATAAGGTATCCCCCATTCCTCTGATGCGATAAAAGGTATCGCTATCAGCAATCGGCTGTGGTAATAAATTCATTAACTGTGACACCTTCAAATCCCCCGATGCGATAATGCGTATCACCATCGGTAATCGGCGATTTCACAATAGCGTAAATAAAGTGACTTGAGCCCTGTCTCGATTGCGATGCATTAAAGCAGGGCACATGTTTCTAAGCATATTAAAGATTGGCATGCATTATATCACCATTGGTGATTGAACGATATTTTGGAATATTATGAAAACCCTCCCTTTCATGTCGCCAATCATCAAATGCGATTAGCCGCCAAAAATCTAAGCCACGCTTGAATCAATTATTCACCATATAGATGTTATGATGGATATTGAAAAGCTCCCTTATCATGATTGACAGGTGAAGCAACCCATTAATGAAGCAGTTATGCCAAGATTTTCCACTTAGATTCTATCTGCGGCAATTTCACTATGATCTTTGTTTACTCACTAATAGATATAACTCTTTCATATTGGTTCATGTTATCTATTTCTTTGTATCACACTGGTTTCCTTCCTTGTGCAGAATTTCGTCGAAGTATTAAGTTTAAAGCAAATGGGAAAGAAATCTAAGAGATCCGCTGTGGTAGCGGCCCCTGTAGTAACAGTCCAGCCCACCAGTGACCCAGGACCAAGCAAAAAGGGCCTAATTTCAGACACTACATGTCTCGGCCTTGGAAATGCAAGTTGGCAAAGCATCTATAATTTGATTGAGGCAGAAGAACCAGAGGAAGTGTCGGAAGAAGCTACGGCAGGCTCAACTAACAAATCAGAAGCCTCGCTGAAAGATTTGGCCGACTCATTTTTACACAGGATAGCAGCTCGGGAGAAAATTCTTCCTTACATTGATGTGGTCAGATGGGTGGTCGAACAAATTCATGTTTCTAATAGGACCTTTTGCACAGTTTATGGAAGAGTTTTTGGTTCATTTCAGCCTAACGAATTGAGGAAAATGTACCATTTTCCCGAACCTGAAAAGAAATACAACAAAGCTTTTCTGAAGAAATTCGCAGAGGAGAATGAGACGGAATCAGCCCTGATTAGACAGTGGAGACAGAATCCTGCAAAGCACAAACATGAATCATCAGGTAAGTACTCCGTGGATTCCTTAGCATCTCCTTACTGTTACGCTGGGGCAATGATGTGTAGGATATGGGGAATGCATGATTCAACAAAATTTGATATCTAAATGGTTCCTTTAATGGAAGCGGCAACTAGTAGTTATGTCATGGATTGGGCGAATATATTTTCTGATAAATTAGCCTCTGCAATTCTTGATTTTGGATTCAATTCACGCAAAACCACCAGGACTATTCCCCCCTTCTATTATAGTGCTTATGTTATGGATATGCTTTACTTTAATTCCGAATACCTGATACTTGGGTGGAGGTGGACGCCACCGGACCCTAAGCCAATCCACATCTACCATCAGATGTTATGGAAGGCACATTATAAAG